>CP125975.1:6130113-6422486 GCA_030063025.1 Avena longiglumis
GTGGGCAATAGCTATTGAAAACGCTCTATAAACTTGAAAGCAATGATTTTAGTCATATCTCTCCAAAATATACCAGGTCTTATGGGTAGTGAAAATCGCCATGTAACACGAAAACTATGGGCAATAGCTCATGAAAACAGCCATAAAATGCTAAAACATTGATTTTTGGTCATTACTGCGAAAAGTGTACATGGTGTTAGTCGTGTAAATCACCCTAGGACCCCCAAAGCGTGGGCAATAGCGGATGAAAAAGGCCATAAAACGCGATAACGACGGTTTTGCTCAAAACTCTCAAGCCAGATCGGGTGTTACGAGTCCTGTAAATCTCCCTAGAATCCCAAAAGTGTGGCCAATAGCTCATGAAAACGACCATAAATCGTGAAAATGACGAGGTTTTGGTCATATCCCTCAAAACATGTATCCAATTTCTCGCCATGCAAATCCCCATTGAACCCGAAACTATGGGCAATAGCTCATGAAAAGCGTCCGTAAATGCGTAAACAATGATTTTATTCATATCTCTCAAACATGTATCATGTCTAATGGGCCGTAAATCACCCTAATATCAAAACTATGGGCAATAGCTCATGAAAACAGCCATAAAGGCGAAAAAGCGTCGAGTTTTGGTCATAACTCTCAAACATGTATCCGAATTTTGTTGCCATGCAAATCCCCATTGACCCAAAACTGTGGGCAATAGCTATTGAAAAGGTCCATAAACAAAAATAATGATTTTTGGTCATATCTCTCAAACATGTATCTGGTCTTAGGGGTAGTGCAAATCGCCCTTTAACATCAAAGTTTTATCAATTGCTCATGAATATGTCCATAAACGCGAAAACATCGATTTTTTGTCATAAATCTCAAACGTTTATCTGGTGTTACAAGTCATGTAATTCACCCTAGAACCCCAAAACTGTGGGCAATAGCACATGAAAACGGCCATAGAACGCGCGAAACGACGTGTTTTTCTCATAACTCTCAAAGCCGCATCGGGTGTACGACTGTAAATTTCCTGGAATCCCAAAACTGCGCCAATAGCTCATGAAACGCCCATGTCGTCAAACAGCGAGTTTTAGTCATAACTCTCAAACATGTATCGGTTTTATTGGCCACACAAATCCCTATTCATCCCTAGTATCGTGGGCAATAGCTATTGCAAACGTCTATAAATGCGAAAGCAATGATTTTTAGTCATATCTCTCAAAAATATATCAGGTCTTATGGGTAGTGAAAATCGCCCTGTAATACCAAAACTGTGGGCAATAACTCATGAAAACGGCCAAAAAACGCAAAAACATTGAATTTTTGGTCATCACTCTAAAAAGTGTATCTGTTGTTATGAGTCGTGTAAATCGCCCTAGGACCCCCAAACTGTGGACAATACCACATGAAAATGGCCATAAACGAAAACAACGAAGTTTGCTTCTAACTCTCAAACACGATCGTGTTACGACTCAGAATTTCCTAGAATCCCAAAATGTGGCCAATAGCTCATGAAAACGTCCATAACTCGTGAAACGACGAGTTTTTGGTCATAACTCTCAAACATGTATCGGGTGTTACGAGTCGTGTAAATCACCGTGGAACCCTAAAACTATGGGCAATAGCTCATGAAAACGGCAATAAAATGCGAAAACGACGAGTTTTTTGCTCATAAATCTCAAACATGTATCGGGTGTTACAAGTCGTGTAAATCGCCCTGGAAAACCAAAACGGTGGGTAATAGCTCATGAAAACGTTCATAAATCGCATAAAACGACGAGTTTTTGGTCATAACTCTCAAACATGTATCCGGTTTAACTGGCCTCGCAAATCCCATTTGAACCCCAAAACCGTGGGCAATAGCTATTGAAAATGTCCATAAACACGAAAACAATGATTTTTGGTCATACATCTCAAACCTGTATCTGGTCTTAGGGGTAGTGAAAATCGCCCTGTAACATCAAAATTTTGGGCAATAGCACATGAATATATCCATAAAACGCAAAAACATCGATTTTTTTGTCGTAACTCTCAAACGTTTATCTGGTGTTACGAGTCGTGTAAATTACCCTAGAACCCCAAAACTATGGGCAATAGCACATGAAAACGGCCATAGAACGCGAAAACGACGCGTTTTTGCTCATAACTCCCAAACGCGTATCGGGTGTTACGAGTCCTGTAAATCGCCCTGGAATCCCAAAACTGTGGCCAATAGCTCATGAAAATGACCATAAATCGTGAAAATGTCGAGTTTTTGTTCATAACTCTCAAACATGTAACCGATTTTACTGGCCATGCAAATCCCCATTGAACCCCTAAACTATGGGCAATAGCTCATGAAAACGTCCATAAATGCGAAAACAATGAATTTTATTCATATCTCTCAAACATGTATCATGTCTTATGGGCAGTGCAAATCACCCTGGAATATCAAAACTATGGGCAATAGCTCATGAAAACAGCCATAAAAGGCGAAAACGTCGAGATTTTGGTCATAACTCTCAAACATGTATCCGGTTTTTGTTGGCCATGCAAATCCGCATTGAACCCCAAAACTGTGGGCAATAGCTATTGAAAACGTCCATAAACACGAAAACAATCATTTTTGGTCATATCTCTCAAACATGTATCTGGTCTTAGGGGTAGTGCAAATCGCCCTGTAAGATCAAAATTTTGGGCAATAGCTCATGAATATGTCCATAAACGCGAAAACATCGATCTTTTGTCATAACTCTCAAACGTTTATCCGGTGTTTCGAGTCGTAAATTACCCTAGAACCCCAAAACTGGGAAAATAGCACATGAAAAGGCCATAGAACGCGAAAACGACGTGTTTTTGCTCATAACTTTCAAACGCGTATCGGGTGTTACGAGTCCTGTAAATCGCCCTGGAATCCCAAAAATGTGGCCAATAGCTCATGAAAACGACCATAAATCGTGAAAATGTCGATTTTTTGTTCATAACTCTCAAACATGTATCCGATTTTACTGGCCATGCAAATCTCCATTGAACCCCTAAACTATGGGCAATAGCTCATGAAAACGTCCATAAATGCGAAAACAATGAATTTTATTCATATCTCTCAAACATGTATCATGTCTTATGGGCCGTGCAAATCACCATGGAATATCAAAACTATGGGCAATAGCTCATGAAAACAGCCATAAAAGGCGAAAACATCGAGTTTTTGGTCATAACTCTCAAACATGTATCCGGATTTTGTCATAACTCTCAAACGTTTATCTGGTGTTTTGAGTCGTGTAAATTACCCCAGAACCCCAAAACTGTGGGAAAATAGCACATGAAAAAGGCCATAGAACGTGAAAACGACGTGTTTTTGCTCATAACTCTCAAACGATCGGTGTTACGAGTCCTAAATCGCCTCGAATCCCAAAACTATGGCCAATAGCTCATGAAAACGACCATAAATCGTGAAAATGACGAGTTTTTGGTCATAACTCTCAAACATGTATCCGATTTTACTGGCCATGCAAATCCCCATTGAACCCCTAAACTATGGGCAATAGCTCATGAAAACGTCCATAAATGCGAAAACAATGATTTTTATTCATATCTCTCAAACATGTATCATGTCTTATGGGCCATGCAAATCACCCTGGAATATCAAAACTATGGGCAATAGCTCATGAAAACAGCCATAAAAGGCGAAAACGTCGAGTTTTTGGTCATAACTCTCAAACATGTATCCGGTTTTTGTTGGCCATGCAAATCCCCATTGAACCCCAAAACTGTGGGCAATAGCTATTGAAAACGTCCATAAACACGAAAACAATGTTTTTTTGGTCATATCTCTCTAACATGTATCTGGTCTTAGGGGTAGTGTAAATCGCCCTGTAACATCAAAATTTTGGGCAATAGCTCATGAATATGTCCATAAAACGCGAAAACATCGATTTTTTTGTCATAACTCTCAAACGTTTATCTGGTGTTTCGATTCGTGTAAATTACCCTAGAACCCCAAAACTAAGGGCAAATAGCACATGAAAACGGCCATAGAACGCGAAAACGACGTGTTTTTGCTCATAACTCTCAAAGGCGTATCGGGTGTTACGAGTCCTGTAAATCTCTCGGGAATCCCAAAAATGTGGCCAATAGCTCATGAAAACGTCCATAACTCGTGAAACGACGAGTTTTTGGTCATAACTCTCAAACATGTATCGGGTGTTACGAGTCGTGTAAATCACCGTGGAACCCTAAAACTATGGGCAATAGCTCATGAAAACGGCCATAAAATGCGAAAACGACGAGTTTTTTTCTCATAAATCTCAAACATGTATCGGGTGTTACAAGTCGTGTAAATCGCCCTGGAAAACCAAAACGGTGGGTAATAGCTCATGAAAACGTCCATAAATCGCATAGAACGACGATTTTTTGGTCATAACTCTCAAACATGTATCCGGTTTTACTGGCCTCGCAAATCCCATTTGAACCCCAAAACCGTGGGCAATAGCTATTGAAAATGTCCATAAACACGAAAACAATGATTTTTGGTCAGACATCTCAAACCTGTATCTGGTCTTAGGGGTAGTGAAAATCGCCCTGTAACATCAAAATTTTGGGCAATAGCACATGAATATGTCCATAAAACGCAAAAACATCGATTTTTTTGTCGTAACTCTCAAACGTTTATCTGGTGTTACGAGTCGTGTAAATTACCCTAGAACCCCAAAACTATGGGCAATAGCACTTGAAAACGGCCATAGAACGCGAAAACGACGCGTTTTTGCTCATAACTCCAAACGCGTATCGGGTGTTACGAGTCCTGTAAATCGCCCTGGAATCCCAAAACTGTGGCCAATAGCTCATGAAAATGACCATAAATCGTGAAAATGTCGAGTTTTTGTTCATAACTCTCAAACATGTATCCGATTTTACTGGCCATGCAAATCCCCATTGAACCCCTAAACTATGGGCAATAGCTCATGAAAACGTCCATAAATGCGAAAACAATGAATTTTATTCATATCTCTCAAACATGTATCATGTCTTATGGGCCGTGCAAATCACCCTGGAATATCAAAACTATGGGCAATAGCTCATGAAAACAGCCATAAAAGGCGAAAACATCGAGATTTTGGTCATAACTCTCAAACATGTATCCTGTTTTTGTTGGCCATGCAAATCCGCATTGAACCCCAAAACTGTGGGCAATAGCTATTGAAAACGTCCATAAACACGAAAACAATCATTTTTGGTCATATATCTCAAACATATATCTGGTCTTAGGGGTAGTGCAAATCGCCCTGTAAGATCAAAATTTGGGCAATAGCTCATGAATATGTCCATAAAACGAAAACATCGATCTTTTGTCATAACTCTCAAACGTTTATCCGGTGTTTGGTCGTAAATTACCCTAGAACCCCAAAACTGTGGAAAATAGCACATGAAAAGGCCATAGAACGCGAAACGACGTGTTTTGCTCATAACTTTCAAACGCGTATCGGGTGTTACGAGTCCTGTAAATCGCCCTGGAATCCCAAAACTGTGGCCAATAGCTCATGAAAACGACCATAAATCGTGAAAATGTCGATTTTTTGTTCATAACTCTCAAACATGTATCCGATTTTACTGGCCATGCAAATCCCCATTGAACCCCTAAACTATGGGCAATAGCTCATGAAAACGACCATAAATGCGAAAACAATGAATTTTATTCATATCTCTCAAACATGTATCATGTCTTATGGGCCGTGCAAATCACCATGGAATATCAAAACTATGGGCAATAGCTCATGAAAACAGCCACAAAAGGCGAAAACGTCGAGTTTTTGGTCATAACTCTCAAACATGTATCCGGTTTTTGTTCGCCATGCAAATCTGCATTGAACCCCAAAACTGTAGGCAATAGCTATTGAAAACGTCCATAAACACGAAAACAATCATTTTTTGTCATATCTCTCAAACATGTATCTGGTCTTAGGGGTAGTGCAAAAACATCAAAATTTTGGGCAATAGCTCATGAATATGTCCATAAAACGCGAAAACATCGATTTTTTTGTCATAACTCTCAAACGTTTATCTGGTGTTTTGAGTCGTGTAAATTACCCCAGAACCCCAAAACTGTGGGAAAATAGCACATGAAATAGGCCATAGAACGTGAAAACGACGTGTTTTTGCTCATAACTCTCAAACGCGTATCGGGTGTTACGAGTCCTGTAAATCGCCCTGGAATCCCAAAACTGTGGCCAATAGCTCATGAAAACGACCATAAATCGTGAAAATGACGAGTTTTTGGACATAACTCTCAAACATGTATCCGATTTTACTGGCCATGCAAATCCCCATTGAACCCATAAACTATGGGCAATAGCTCATGAAAACGTCCATAAATGCGAAAACAATGATTTTTATTCATATCTCTCAAACATGTATCATGTCTTATGGGCCATGCAAATCACCCTGGAATATCAAAACTATGGGCAATAGCTCATGAAAACAGCCATAAAAGGCGAAAACGTCGAGTTTTTGGTCATAACTCTCAAACATGTATCCGGTTTTTGTTGGCCATGCAAATCCCCATTGAACCCCAAAACTGTGGGCAATAGCTATTGAAAACGTCCATAAACACGAAAACAATGTTTTTTGGTCAGATCTCTCTAACATGTATCTGGTCTTAGGGGTAGTGTAAATCGCCCTGTAACATCAAAATTTTGGGCAATAGCTCATGAATATGTCCATAAAACGCGAAAACATCGATTTTTTTGTCATAACTCTCAAACGTTTATCTGGTGTTTCGAGTCGTGTAAATTACCCTAGAACCCCAAAACTAAGGGCAAATAGCACATGAAAACGGCCATAGAACGCGAAAACGACGTGTTTTTGCTCATAACTCTCAAACGCTTATCGGGTGTTACGAGTCTTGTAAATCTCTCGGGAATCCCAAAAATGTGGCCAATAGTTCATGAAAACATCCATAAATTGTGAAAACGACGAGTTTTTGGTCATAACTCACAAACATGTATCGGGTGTTACGAGTCGTGTCAATCGCCCTAGAACCCCAAAATTGTGGGCAATAGCTCATGAAAAGGGCCATAAAACATGAAAACAACGAGTTTTTTGCTCATAACTGTCAAACGTGTATCAGGTGTTACAAGTCGTGTAAATCGCTCTAGAAAAAACCAAAACGGTGGGTAATACCTCATGAAAACGTCCATAAATCACAAAAACAACGAGTTTTTGTTCATAACTCTCAAACATGTATCTGGTTTTACTGGCCTCGCAAATCCCTATTCAACCCCAAAACTGTGGGCAATAGCTATTGAAATCGTCCATAAACACGAAAACAACGATTTTTGGTCATATCTCTCAAACATGTATCGTGTCTTATGGGTAGCGCAAATCGCCCTATAACATCAAATTTTTGGGCAATAGCTCACGAATATGTCCATAAAACACGAAAACATCGATTTTTTGGTCATAACTCTCAAACGTTTATCTGGTGTTACGAGTCGTGTAAATCACCCTAGCACCCCAAAACTGTGTGCAATAGCACATGAAAATGGCCACAGATTGCGAAAACGACGAGTTTTTGCACATAACGATCTAACACGTATCGGGTGTTACGAGTCCTATAAATCGCTCGGGAATCCCAACACTATGGACAATAGCTCATGAAAACGTCCATAAATCATAAGAACGACGAGTTTCTAGTCATATCTCTCAAACATGTATCGGTTTTATTGGCCACACAAATCCCTATTCATCCCTAGTACTGTGGGCAATATCTATTGAAAACGTCCATAAACGCGAAAGCAATGATTTTTAGTCATATCTCTCAAAAATATATAAGGTCTTATGGGTAGTGAAAATCGCCCTGTAATACCAAAACTGTGGGCAATAACTCATGAAAACGACAAAAAAACGCAAAAACATCGATTTTTTGGTCATCACTCTAAAAAGTGTATCTGGTGTTATGAGTCGTGTAAATCACCCTAGGACCCCCAAACTGTGGACAATACCACATGAAAATGGCCATAAAACGCGAAAACAACGAGTTTTTGCTCATAAGTCTCAAACGCGTATCAGGTGTTACGACTCAGAATTTCCTAGAATCCTAAAAATGTGGCCAATAGCTCATGAAAACGTCCATAACTCGTGAAACGACGAGTTTTTGATTATAACTCTCAAACATGTATCGGGTGTTACGAGTCGTGTAAATCGCCGTGGAACCCTAAAACTATGGGCAATACCTCATGAAAACGTCCATAAACACGAAAACAATGATTTTTGGTCATATCTCTCTAACATGTATCTGGTCTTAGGGGTAGTGTAAATCGCCCTGTAACATCAAAATTTTGGGCAATAGCTCATGAATATGTCCATAAAACGCGAAAACATCGATTTTTTTGTCATAACTCTCAAACGTTTATCTGGTGTTTCGAGTCATGTAAATTACCCTAGAACCCCAAAACTAAGGGCAAATAGCACATGAAAACGGCCATAGAACGCGAAAACGACGTGTTTTTGCTAATAACTCTCAAACGCGTATCGGGTGTTACGAGTCCTGTAAATCGCTCGGGAATCCTAAAAATGTGGCCAATAGCTCATGAAAACATCCATAAATTGTGAAAACGACGAGTTTTTTGTCATAACTCACAAACATGTATCGGCTGTTACGAGTCGTGTCAATCGCCCTGGAACCCCAAAATTGTGGGCAATAGCTCATGAAAAGGGCCATAAAACATGAAAACAACGAGTTTTTTGCTCATAACTCTCAAACGTGTATCAGGTGTTACAAGTCGTGTAAATCGCCCTAGTAAACCAAAACGGTGGGTAATACCTCATGAAAACGTCCATAAATCACAAAAACGACGAGTTTTTGTTCATAACTCTCAAACATGTACCTGGTTTTACTGGCCTCGCAAGTCCCTATTCAACCCCAGAACTGTGGGCAATAGCTATTGAAATCGTCCATAAACACGAAAACAATGATTTTTGGTCATATCTCTCAAACATGTATCGTGTCTTATGGGTAGCGCAAATCGCCCTATAACATCACATTTTTGGGACATAGCTCACGAATATGTCCATAAAACGCGAAAACATCGATTTTTTGGTCATAACTCTCAAACGTTTATCTGGTGTTACGAGTCGTGTAAATCACCCTAGCACCCCAAAACTGTGGGCAATAGCACATGAAAATGGCCATAGATTGCGAAAACGACGAGTTTTTGCACATAACTATCTAACAGGTATCGGGTGTTACGAGTCCTATAAATCGCTCGGGAATCCCAAAACTATGGCCAATAGCTCATGAAAATGTCCATAAATCATAAGAACGACGAGTTTCTAGTCATATCTCTCAAACATGTATCGGTTTTATTGGCCACACAAATCCCTATTAACCCCTAGTACTGTGGGCAATATCTATTGAAAACGTCCATAAACGCCAAAGCAATGATTTTTAGTCATATCTCTCAAAAATATATAAGGTCTTATGGGTAGTGAAAATCGCCCTGTAATACCAAAACTGTGGGCAATAACTCATGAAAACGGCCAAAAAACGCAAAAACATCGATTTTTTGGTCATCACTCTAAAAAGTGTATCTGGTGTTATGAGTCGTGTAAATCACCCTAGGACCCCCAAAATGTGGACAATACCACATGAAAATGGCCATAAAACGAGAAAACAACGAGTTTTTGCTCATAACTCTCAAACGCGTATCAGGTGTTACGACTCCTGTAAATTTCCCTAGAATCCTAAAAATGTGGCCAATAGCTCATGAAAACGTCCATAACTCGTGAAACGACAAGTTTTTGGTCATAACTCTCAAACATGTATCGGGTGTTACGAGTCGTGTAAATCGCCGTGGAACCCAAAAACTATGGGCAATAGCTCATGAAAACGGCCATAAAATGCGAAAACGACGAGTTTTTTGCTCATAACTCTCAAACATGTATCGGGTGTTACGAGTTGTGTAAATCGCCCTGGAAAACCAAAACGGTGGGTAATAGCTCATGAAAACGTCCATAAATCGCATAAAACGACGAGTTTTTGATCATAACTCTCAAACATGTATTCGGTTTAACTGGCCTCGCAAATCCCATTTGAACCCCAAAACCGTGGGCAATAGCTATTGAAAATGTCCATAAACATGAAAACAATGATTTTTGGTCATACATCTCAAACATGTATCTGGTCTTAGGGGTAGTGCAAATCGCCCTGTAACATCAAAATTTTGGGCAATAGCACATGAATATGTCCATAAAACGCAAAAACATCGAATTTTTGTCGTAACTCTCAAACGTTTATCTGGTGTTACGAGTCGTGTAAATTACCCTAGAACCCCAAAACCGTGGCCAATAGCACATGAAAACGGCCATAGAACGCGAAAACGACGTGTTTTTACTCATAACTCTCAAACGCGTATCGGGTGTTACGAGTCCTGTAAATCGCCCTGGAATCCCAAATCTGTGGCCAGTAGCTCATGAAAACGACCATAAATCGTGAAAATGACGAGTTTTTGGTCATAACTCTCAAACATGTATCCGATTTTACTGGCCATGCAAATCCCCATTGAACCCCTAAACTATGGGCAATAGCTCATGAAAACGTCCATATGTGCGAAAACAATGATTTTTATTCATATCTCTCAAACATGTATCATGTCTTATGGGCCGTGAAAATCACCCTGGAATATCAAAACTATGGGCAATAGCTCATGAAAACAGCCATAAAAGGCGAA
This sequence comes from Avena longiglumis, assembly GCA_030063025.1. NCBI lineage: Eukaryota > Viridiplantae > Streptophyta > Magnoliopsida > Poales > Poaceae > Avena > Avena longiglumis. The sequence goes on from CP125975.1 coordinate 6,140,805, forward strand.
AACGTCGAGTTTTTGGTCATAACTCTCAAACATTTATCCGGTTTTTGTTGGCCATTGCAAATCTCCATTGAACCCCAAAACTGTGGGCAATAGCTATTGAAAACGTCCATAAACACGAAAACAATGTTTTTTGGTCATATCTCTCTAACATGTATCTGGTCTTAGGGGTAGTGTAAATCGCCCTGTAACATCAAAATTTTGGGCAATAGCTCATGAATATGTCCATAAAACGCGAAAACATCGATTTTTTTGTCATAACTCTCAAACGTTTATCTGGTGTTTCGAGTCGTGTAAATTACCCTAGAACCCCAAAACTGAGGGCAAATAGCACATGAAAACGGCCATAGAACGCGAAAACGACGTGTTTTTGCTCATAACTCTTAAACGCGTATCGGGTGTTACGAGTCCTGTCAATCGCTCGGGAATCCCAAAAATGTGGACAATAGCTCATGAAAACATCCATAAATTGTGAAAACGACGAGTTTTTGGTCATAACTCACAAACATGTATCGGGTGTTACGGGTCGTGTCAATCTCCCTGGAACCCCAAAATTGTGGGCAATAGCTCATGAAAAGGGCCATAAAACATGAAAACAACGAGTTTTTTTGCTCATAACTCTCAAACGTGTATCAGGTGTTCCAACTCGTGTAAATCGCCCTAGAAAACCAAAACGGTGGGTAATACCTCATGAAAACGTCCATAAATCGCAAAAACGACGATTTTTTGTTCATAACTCTCAAACATGTATCTGGTTTTACTGGCCTCGCAAATCCCTATTCAACCCCAAAACTGTGGCAATAGCTATTGAAATCGTCCATAAACACGAAAACAACGATTTTTGGTCATATCTCTCAAACATGTATCGTGTCTTATGGGTAGCGCAAATCGCCCTATAACATCAAATTTTTGGGCAATAGCTCACGAATATGTCCATAAAACGCGAAAACGTCGATTTTTTGGTCATAACTCTCGAAGTTTATCTGGTGTTACGAGTCGTGTAAATCACCCTAGCACCCCAAAACTGTGGGCAATAGCACATGAAAATGGCCACAGATTGCGAAAACGACGAGTTTTTGCACATAATGAACTAACACGTATCGGGTGTTACGAGTCCTATAAATCGCTCGGGAATCCCAAAACTATGGTCAATAGCTCATGAAAACGTCCATAAATCATAAGAACGACGAGTTTCTAGTCATATCTCTCAAACATGTATCGGTTTTATTGGCCACACAAATCCCTATTCATCCCTAGTACTGTGGGCAATAGCTATTGAAAACGTACATAAACACGAAAGCAATGATTTTTAGTCATATCTCTCAAAAATATATCAGGTCTTAAGGGTAGTGAAAATCGCCCTGTAATACCAAAACTGTGGGCAATAACCCATGAAAACGGCCAAAAAACGCAAAAACATCGATTTTTTGGTCATCACTCTAAAAAGTGTATCTGGTGTTATGAGTCGTGTAAATCACCCTAGGACCCCCAAACTGTGGACAATACCACATGAAAATGGCCATAAAACGCGAAAACAACGAGTTTTTGCTCATAACTCTCAAACGCGTGTCGTGTTACGACTCAGAATTTCCTAGAATCCTAAAAATGTGGCCTATAGCTCATGAAAACGTCCATAACTCGTGAAACGACGAGTTTTTGGTTATAACTCTCAAACATGTATCGGTGTTACGAGTCGGTAAATCGCCAGGAACCCTAAAACTATGGGCAATAGCTCATGAAAACGGCCATAAAACGAAACGACGAAGTTTTTGCTCATAACTCTCAAACATGTATCGGTGTTACGAGTCGTAAATCGCCCTAGAAAACCAAAAACGTGGGTAATAGCTCATGAAAACGTCCATAAATCGTAAAAACGAAGTTTTGGTCATAACTCTCAAACATGTATCCAGTTTTACTGGCCTCGCAAATCCCATTTGAACCCCAAAACCGTGGGCAATAGCTATTGAAAATGTCCATAAACACGAAAACAATGATTTTTGGTCATACATCTCAAACATGTATCTGGTCTTAGGGGTAGTGCAAATCGCCCTGTAACATCAAAATTTTGGGCAATAGCACATGAATATGTCCATAAAACGCAAAAACATCGATTTTTTGTCGTAACTCTAAAACGTTTATCTGGTGTTACGAGTCGTGTAAATTACCCTAGAACCCCAAAACCGTGGGCAATAGCACATGAAAACGGCCATAGAACGCGAAAACGACGTGTTTTTGCTCATAACTCTCAAACGCGTATCGGGTGTTACGAGTCCTGTAAATCGCCCTGGAATCCCAAAACTGTGGCCAATAGCTCATGAAGACGACCATAAATCGTGAAAATGACGAGTTTTTGGTCATAACTCTCAAACATGTATCCGATTTTACTGGCCATGCAAATCCCTATTGAACCCCTAAACTATGGGCAATAGCTCATGAAAACGTCCATATGTGCGAAAACAATGATTTTTATTCATATCTCTCAAACATGTATCATGTTTTATGGGCCGTGCAAATCACCCTGGAATATCAAAACTATGGGCAATAGCTCATGAAAACAGCCATAAAAGGCGAAAACGCCGAGTTTTTGGTCATAACTCTCAACCATGTATCCGGTTTTTGTTGGCCATTGCAAATCTCCATTGAACACCAAAACTGTGGGCAATAGCTATTGAAAACGTCTATAAACACGAAAACAATGTTTTTTGGTCATATCTCTCTAACATGTATCTGGTCTTAGGGGTAGTGTAAATCGCCCTGTAACATCAAAATTTTGGGCAAAATAGCTCATGAATATGTCCATAAAACGCGAAAATATCGATTTTTTTGTCATAACTCTCAAACGTTTATCTGGTGTTTCGAGTCGTTTAAATTACCCTAGAACCCCAAAACTGAGGGCAAATAGCACATGAAAACGGCCATAGAACGCGAAAACGACGTGTTTTTGCTCATAACTCTCAAACGCGTATCGGGTGTTACGAGTCCTGCCAATCGCTCGGTAATCCCAAAAATGTGGCCAATAGCTCATGAAAACATCCATAAATTGTGAAAACGACGAGTTTTTGGTCATAACTAACAAACATGTATCGGGTGTTACGAGTCGTGTCAATCGCCCTGGAACCCCAAAATTGTGGGCAATAGCTCATGAAAAGGGCCATAAAACATGAAAACAACGAGTTTTGCTCATAACTGTCAAACGTGTATCAGGTGTTACAAGTCGTGTAAATCGCCCTAGAAAACCAAAATGGTGGGTAATACCTCATGAAAACGTCCATAAATCGCAAAAACGACGAGTTTTTGTTCATAACTCTCAAACATGTATCTGGTTTTACTGGCCTCGCAAATCCCTATTCAACCCCAAAACTGTGGGCAATAGCTATTGAAATCGTCCATAAACACGAAAACAACGATTTTTGGTCATATCTCTCAAACATGCAACGTGTCTTATGGGTAGCGCAAATCGCCCTATTACATCAAATTTTTGGGCAATACCTCACGAATATGTCCATAAAACGCGAAAACATCGATTTTTTGGACATAACTCTCAAACGTTTATCTGGTGTTACGAGTCGTGTAAATCACCCTAGCACCCCAAAACTGTGGGCAATAGCACATGAAAATGGCCACAGATTGCGAAAACGACGATTTTTGCACATAACGATCTAACACGTATCGGGTGTTACGAGTCCTATAAATCCCTCGGGAATCCCAAAACTATGGCCAATAGCTCATGAAAACGTCCATAAATCATAAGAACGACGAGTTTCTAGTCATATCTCTCAAACATGTATCGGTTTTATTGGCCACACAAATCCCTATTCATCCCAAGTACTGTGGGCAATAGCTATTGAAAACGTCCATAAACGCGAAAGCAATGATTTTTAGTCATATCTCTCAAAAATATATCAGGTCTTATGGGTAGTGAAAATCGCCCTGTAATACCAAAACTGTGGGCAATAACTCGTGAAAACGGCCAAAAAACGCAAAAACATCGATTTTTTGGTCATCACTCTAAAAAGTGTATCTGGTGTTATGAGTCGTGTAAATCACCCTAGGACCCCCAAACTGTGGACAATACCACATGAAAATGGCCATAAAACGCGAAAACAACGAGTTTTTGCTCATAACTCTCAAACGCGTATCAGGTGTTACGACTCCTGTAAATTTCCCTAGAATCCTAAAAATGTGGCCAATAGCTCATGAAAACGTCCATAACTCGTGAAACGACGAGTTTTTGGTTATAACTCTCAAACATGTATCGGGTGTTACGAGTCGTGTAAATCGCCGTGGAACCCTAAAACTATGGGCAATAGCTCATGAAAACGGCCATAAAATGCGAAAACGACGAGTTTTTTGCTCATAACTCTCAAACATGTATCGGGTGTTACGAGTCGTGTAAATCGCCCTAGAAAACCAAAACGGTGGGTAATAGCTCATGAAAACGTCCATAAATCGCATAAGCAGCGAGTTTTTGGTCATAACTCTCAAACATGTATACGGTTTTACTGGCCTCGCAAATCCCATTTGAACCCCAAAACCGTGGGCAATAGCTATTGAAAATGTCCATAAACACGAAAACAATGATTTTTGGTCATACATCTCAAACATGTATCTGGTCTTAGGGGTAGTGCAAATCGCCCTGTAACATCAAAATTTTGGGCAATAGCACATGAATATGTCCATAAAACGCAAAAACATCGATTTTTTGTCGTAACTCTCAAAAGTTTATCTGGTGTTACGAGTCGTGTAAATTACCCTAGAACCCCAAAACCGTGGGCAATAGCACATCAAAACGGCCATAGAACGCGAAAACGACGTGTTTTTGCCCATAACTCTCAAACGCGTATCGGGTGTTACGAGTCTTGTAAATCGCTCTGGAATCCCAAAACTGTGTCCAGTAGCTCATGAAAACGACCATAAATCGTGAAAATGACGAGTTTTTGGTCATAACTCTCAAACATGTATCCGATTTTACTGGCCATGCAAATCCCCATTGAACCCCTAAACGATGGGCAATAGCTCATGAAAACGTCTATATGTGCGAAAACAATGATTTTTATTCATATCTCTCAAACATGTATCATGTCTTATGGGCCATGCAAATCACCCTGGAATATCAAAACTATGGGCAATAGCTCATGAAAACAGCCATAAAAGGCGAAAACGTCGAGTTTTTGGTCATAACTCTCAAACATGTATCCGGTTTTTGTTGGCCATTGCAAATCTCCATTGAACCCCAAAAATGTGGGCAATAGCTATTGAAAACGTCCATAAACACGAAAACAATGTTTTTTGGTCATATCTCTCTAACATGTATCTGGTCTCAGGGGTAGTGTAAATCGCCCTGTAACATCAAAATTTTGGGCAAAATAGCTCATGAATATGTCCATAAAACGCGAAAACATCGATTTTTTTGTCATAACTCTCAAACGTTTATCTGGTGTTACGAGTCGTGTAAATTACCCTAGAACCCCAAAACCGTGGGCAATAGCACATGAAAACGGCCATAGAACGCGAAAACGACGTGTTTTTGCTCATAACTCTCAAACGCGTATCGGGTGTTACGAGTCCTGTAAATCTCTCGGGAGTCCCAAAAATGTGGCCAATAGCTCATGAAAACATTCATAAATTGTGAAAACGACGAGTTTTTGGTCATAACTCACAAACATGTATCGGGTGTTACGAGTCGTGTCAATCGCCCTAGAACCCCCAAATTGTGGGCAATAGCTCATGAAAAGGGCCATAAAACATGAAAACAACGAGTTTTTTGCTCATAACTCTCAAACGTGTATCAGGTGTTACAAGTCGTGTAAATCGGCCTAGAAAACCAAAACGGTGGGTAATACCTCATGAAAACGTTCATAAATCGCAAAAACGACGAGTTTTTGTTCATAACTCTCAAACATGTATCTGATTTTACTGGCCTCGCAAATCCCTATTCACCCCCAAAACTGTGGGCAATAGCTATTGAAATCGTCCATAAACACGAAAACAACGATTTTTGGTCATATCTCTCAAACATGTATCGTGTCTTATGGGTAGCGCAAATCGCCCTATAACATCAAATTTTTGGGCAATAGCTCACGAATATGTCCATAAAACGCGAAAACATCGATTTTTTGGTCATAACTCTCAAACGTTTATCTGGTGTTACGAGTCGTGTAAATCACCCTAGCACCCCAAAACTGTGTGCAATAGCACATGAAAATGGCCACAGTGCAGCAGCGAGTTTTTGCACATAACGATCTAACACGTATCGGGTGTTACGAGTCCTATAAATCTCTCGGGAATCCCAAAACTATGGCCAATATCTCATGAAAACGTCCATAAATCATAAGAACGACGAGTTTCTAGTCTTATCACTCAAACATGTATCGGTTTTATTGGCCACACAAATCCCTATTCATCCCTAGTACTGTGGGCAATAGCTATTGAAAACGTCCATAAACGCGAAAGCAATGATTTTTAGTCATATCTCTCAAAAATATATCAGGTCTTATGGGTAGTGAAAATCGCCCTGTAATACCAAAACTGTGGGCAATAACTCATGAAAACGGCCAAAAAACGCAAAAACATCGATTTTTTGGTCATCACTCTAAAAAGTGTATCTGGTGTTATGAGTCGTGTAAATCACCCTAGGACCCCCAAACTGTGGACAATACCACATGAAAATGGCCATAAAACGCGAAAACAACGAGTTTTTGCTCATAACTCTCAAACGCGTATCAGGTGTTACGACTCCTGTAAATTTCCCTAGAATCCTAAAAATATGGCCAATAGCTCATGAAAACGTCCATAACTCGTGAAACGACGAGTTTTTGGTCATAACTCTCAAACATGTATCGGGTGTTACGAGTCGTGTAAATCGCCGTGGAACCCTAAAACTATGGGCAATAGCTCATGAAAACGGCCATAAAATGCGAAAACGACGAGTTTTTTGCTCATAACTCTCAAACATGTATCGGGTGTTACGAGTTGTGTAAATCGCCCTGGAAAACCAAAACGGTGGGTAATAGCTCATGAAAACGTCCATAAATCGCATAAAACGACGAGTTTTTGGTCATAACTCTCAAACATATATCCGGTTTTACTGGCCTCGCAAATCCCATTTGAACCCCAAAACCGTGGTCATACATCTCAAACATTTATCTGGTCTTAGCATAAACACGAAAACAATGATTTTTGGTCATACATCTCAAACATGTATCTGGTCTTAGGGGTAGTGCAAATCGCCCTGTAACATCAAAATTTTGGGCAATAGCACATGAATATGTCCATAAAACGCAAAAACATCGATTTTTTGTCGTAACTCTCAAACGTTTACCTGGTGTTACGAGTCGTGTAAATTACCCTAGAACCCCAAAACCGTGGGCAATAGCACATGAAAACGGCCATAGAACGCGAAAACGACGTGTTTTTGCTCATAACTCTCAAACGCGTATCGGGTGTTACGAGTCCTGTAAATCGCCCTGGAATCCCAAAACTGTGGCCAGTAGCTCATGAAAACGACCATAAATCGTGAGAATGACGAGTTTTTGGTCATAACTCTCAAACATGTATCCGATTTTACTGGCCATGCAAATCCCCATTGAACCCCTAAACTATGGGCAATAGCTCATGAAAACGTCCATATGTGCGAAAACAATGATTTTTATTCATATCTCTCAAACATGTATCATGTCTTATGGGCCGTGCAAATCACCCTGGAATATCAAAACTATGGGCAATAGCTCATGAAAACAGCCATAAAAGGCGAAAACGTCGAGTTTTTGGTCATAACTCTCAACCATGTATCCGGTTTTTGTTGGCCATTGCAAATCTCCATTGAACACCGAAACTGTGGGCAATAGCTATTGAAAACGTCCATAAACACGAAAACAATGTTTTTTGGTCATATCTCTCTAACATGTATCTGGTCTTAGGGGTAGTGTAAATCGCCCTGTAACATCAAAATTTTGGGCAATAGCTCATGAATATGTCCATAAAACGCGAAAACATCGTTTTTTTGTCATAACTCTCAAACGTTTATCCGTGTTTTAGTCGTGTAAATTCCCCTAGAACCCCAAAACTGAGGGCAAATAGCACATGAAAATGGCCATAGAACGCGAAAACGACGTGTTTTTGCTCATAACTCTCAAATGCGTATCGGGTGTTACGAGTCCTGTCAATCGCTCGGGAATCCCAAAAATGTGGCCAATAGCTCATGAAAACATCCATAAATTGTGAAGCAGAGTTTTTGGTCATAACTCACAAACATGTATCGGGTGTTACGAGTCAATCGATCGCCTGGAACCCCAAAATTGTGGGCAATAGCTCATGAAAAGGGCCATAAAACATGAAAACAACGAGTTTTTGTTCATAACTCTCAAACGTGTATCGTGTTACAAGTCGTGTAAATCGCCTAGAAAACCAAAACGGTGGGTAATACCTCATGAAAACGTCCATAAATCGCATAAAACGACGAGTTTTTGGTCATAACTCTCAAACATGTATCCGGTTTTACTGGCCTCGCAAATCCCATTTGAACCCCAAAACCGTGGGCAATAGCTATTGAAAATGTCCATAAACACGAAAACAATGATTTTTTATCATACATCTCAAACATGTATCTGGTCTTAGGGGTAGTGCAAATCGCCCTGTAACTTCAAAATTTGGGGCAATAGCACATGAATATGTCCATAAAACGCAAAAACATCGATTTTTTGTCGTAACTCTCAAACGTTTATCTGGTGTTACGAGTCGTGTAAATTACCCTAGAACCCCAAAACCGTGGGCAATAGCACATGAAAACGGCCATAGAACGCGAAAACAACGTGTTTTTTTCTCATAACTCTCAAACGCGTATCGGGTGTTACGAGTCGTGTAAATCGCCCTGGAATCCCAAAATTGTGGCCAATAGCTCATGAAAACGACCATAAATCGTGAAAATGACGAGTTTTTTGTCATAACTCTCAAACATGTATCCGATTTTACTGGCCATGCAAATCCCCATTGAACCCCTAAACTATGGGCAATAGCTCATGAAAACGCCCATAAATGCGAAAACAATAATTTTTATTCATATCTCTCAAACATGTATCATGTCTTATGGGCCATGCAAAGCACCCTGGAATATAAAAACTATGGGCAATAGCTCATGAAAACAGCCATAAAAGGCGAAAACGTCGAGTTTTTGGTCATTACTCTCAAACATGTATCCGGTTTTTGTTGGCCATTGCAAATCTCCATTGAACCCCAAAACTGTGGGCAATAGCTATTGAAAACGTCCATAAACACGAAAACAATGTTTTTTGGTCATATCTCTCTAACATGTATCTGTGCGAGGGTAGTGCAAATCGCCCTGTAACATCAAAATTTTGGGCAATAGCTCATGAATATGTCCATAAAACGCAAAAACATCGATTTTTTGTCGTAACTCTCAAACATTTATCTGGTGTTACGAGTCGTGTAAATTACCCTAGAACCCCAAAAACGTGGGCAATAGCACATGAAAACGGCCATAGAACGCGAAAACGACGTGTTTTTTCTCATAACTCTCAAACGCGTATCGGGTGTTACGAGTCCTGTAGATCGCCCTGGAATCCCAAAACTGTGGCCAATAGCTCATGAAAACGACCATAAATCGTGAAAATGACGAGTTTTTGGTCATAACTCTCAAACATGTATCCGATTTTACTGGCCATGCAAATCCCCATTGAACCCCTAAACTATCGGCAATAGCTCATGAAAACGCCCATAAATGCGAAAACAATGATTTTTATTCATATCTCTCAAACATGTATCATGTCTTATGGGCCATGCAAATCACCCTGGAATATAAAAACTATGGGCAATAGCTCATGAAAACAGCCATAAATGGCGAAAACGTCGAGTTTTTGGTCATAACTCTCAAACATGTATCCGGTTTTTGTTGGCCATGCAAATCCCCATTGAACCCCAAAACTGTGGGCAATAGCTATTGAAAACATCCATAAACACGAAAACAATTATTTTTGGTCATCTCTCTCTAACATGTATCTGGTCTTAGGGGTAGTGCAAATCGCCCTGTAACATCAAAATTTTGGGCAATAGCTCATGAATATGTCCATAAAACGCGAAAACATCGATTTTTTTTGTCATAACTCTCAAACGTTTATCTGGTGTTTCGAGTCGTGTAAATTTCCCTAGAACCCCAAAACTGAGGGCAAATAGCACATGAAAACGGCCATAGAACGCGAAAATGACGTGTTTTTGCTCATAACTCTCAAACGCGTATCGGGTGTTACGAGTCCTGTAAATCGCTCGGGAATCCTAAAAATGTGGCCAATAGCTCATGAAAACATCCATAAATTGTGAAAACGACGATTTTTTGGTCATAACTCACAAACATGTATCGGGTGTTACGAGTCGTGTCAATCGCCCTGGAACCCCAAAATTGTGGGCAATAGCTCATGAAAAGGGCCATAAAACATGAAAACAATGAGTTTTTTGTTCATAACTCTCAAACGTGTATCAGGTGTTACAAGTCGTGTAAATCGCCCTAGAAAACCAAAACGGTGGGTAATACCTCATGAAAACGTCCATAAATCGCGAAAACGACGTGTTTTTTCTCATAACTCTCAAACGCGTACCGGGTGTTACGAGTCCTAGAGATCGCCTGAATCCCAAAATTGTGGCCAATAGCTCATGAAAACGACCATAAATCGTGAAAACGAGTTTTTGGTCATAACTCTCAAACATGTATCCGATTTATCGCCATGCAAATCCCCATTGAACCCTAAACTATGGGCAATAGCTCATGAAAACGTCCATATGTGCGAAAACAATGATTTTTATTCATATCTCTCAAACATGTATCATGTCTTATGGGCCATGCAAATCACCCTGGAATATAAAAACTATGGGCAATAGCTCATGAAAACAGCCATAAAAGGCGAAAACGTCGAGTTTTTGGTCATAACTCTCAAACATGTATCCGGTTTTTGTTGGCCATGCAAATCCCCATTGAACCCCAAAACTGTGGGCAATAGCTATTGAAAACGTCCATAAACACGAAAACAATGATTTTTGGTCATATCTCTCTAACATGTATCTGGTCTTAGGGGTAGTGCAAATCGCCCTGTAACATCAAAATTTTGGGCAATAGCTCATGAATATGTCCATAAAACGCGAAAACATCGATTTTTTGTCATAACTCTCAAACGTTTATCTGGTGTTTCGAGTCGTGTAAATTACCCTAGAACCCCAAAACTGAGGGCAAATAGCACATGAAAACGGCCATAGAACGCGAAAATGACGTGTTTTTGCTCATAACTCTCAAATGCGTATCGGGTGTTACGAGTCCTGTCAATCGCTCGGGAATCCCAAAAATGTGGCCAATAGCTCATGAAAACATCCATAAATTGTGAAAACGACGAGTTTTTGGTCATAACTCACAAACATGTATCGGGTGTTACGAGTCGTGTCAATCGCCCTGGAACCCCAAAATTGTGGGCAATAGCTCATGAAAAGGGCCATAAAACATGAAAACAACGAGTTTTTTGCTCATAACTCTCAAACGTGTATCAGGTGTTACAAGTCGTGTAAATCTCCCTAGAAAACCAAAACGGTGGGTAATACCTCATGAAAACGTTCATAAATCGCAAAAACGACGAGTTTTTGTTCATAACTCTCAAACATGTATCTGGTTTTACTGGCCTCGCAAATCCCTATTCAACCCCAAAACTGTGGGCAATAGCTATTGAAATCGTCCATAAACACGAAAACAACGATTTTTGGTCATATCTCTCAAACATGTATCGTGTCCTATGGGTAGCGCAAATCGCCCTATAACATCAAATTTTTGGGCAATAGCTCACGAATATGTCCATAAAACGCGAAAACATCGATTTTTTGGTCATAACTCTCAAACATTTATCTGGTGTTACGAGTCGTGTAAATCACCCTAGCACCCCAAAACTGTGGGCAATAGCACATGAAAATGGCCACAGATTGCGAAAACGACGAGTTTTTGCACATAACGATCTAACACGTATCGGGTGTTACGAGTCCTATAAATCGCTCGGGAATCCCAAAACTATGGCCAATAGCTCATGAAAACGTCCATAAATCATAAGAACGACGAGTTTCTAGTCATATCTCTCAAACATGTATCGGTTTTATTGGCCACACAAATCCCTATTCATCCCTAGTACTGTGGGCAATAGCTATTGAAAACGTCCATAAACGCGAAAGCAATGATTTTTAGTCATATCTCTCAAAAATATATCAGGTCTTATGGGTAGTGAAAATCGCCCTGTAATACCAAAACTGTGGGCAATAACTCGTGAAAAACGCAAAAACATCGATTTTTTGGTCATCACTCTAAAAAGTGTATCTGGTGTTATGAGTCGTGTAAATCACCCTAGGACCCCCAAACTGTGGACAATACCACATGAAAATGGCCATAAAACGCGAAAACAACGAGTTTTTGCTCATAACTCTCAAACGAGTATCAGGTGTTACGACTCCTGTAAATTTCCCTGGAATCCCCAAAATGTGGCCAATAGCTCATGAAAACGTCCATAACTCGTGAAACGACGAGTTTTTGGTTATAACTCTCAAACATGTATCGGGTGTTACGAGTCGTGTAAATCGCCGTGGAACCCTAAAACTATGGGCAATAGCTCATGAAAACGGCCATAAAATGCGAAAACGACGAGTTTTTTTCTCATAACTCTCAAACATGTATCATGTCTTATGGGCCGTGCAAATCGCCCTGGAAAACCAAAACGGTGGGCAATAGCTCATGAAAACGTCCATAAATCACATAAAACGACGAGTTTTTGGTCATAACTCTCAAACATGTATCCGGTTTTACTGGCCTCGCAAATCCCATTTGAACCCCAAAACCGTGGGCAATAGCACATGAAAATGGCCATAGAACGCGAAAACGACGTGTTTTTGCTCATAACTCTCAAACGCGTATCGGGTGTTACGAGTCCTGTAAATCGCCCTGGAATCCCAAAACTGTGGCCAATAGCTCATGAAAACGACCATAAATCGTGAAAATGACGAGTTTTTGGTCATAACTCTCAAACATGTATCCGATTTTACTGGCCATGCAAATCCCCATTGAACCCCTAAACTATGGGCAATAGCTCATGAAAACGTCCATAAATGCGAAAACAATGATTTTTATTCATATCTCTCAAACATGTATCATGTCTTATGAGCCATGCAAATCACCCTGGAATATAAAAACTATGGGCAATAGCTCATGAAAACAGCCATAAAAGCGGCGTCGAGTTTTGGTCATAACTCTCAAACATGTATCCGGTTTTGTTGGCCATGCAAATCCCCTGAACCCAAAACTGTGGGCAATAGCTATTGAAAACGCCCATAAACACGAAAACAATGATTTTGGTCATATCTCTCTAACATGTATCTGGTCTTAGGGGTGCAAATCATCTGTAACATCAAAATTTTGGGCAATAGCTCATGAATATGTCCATAAAACGCGAAAACATCGATTTTTTTGTCATAACTCTCAAAAGTTTATCTGGTGTTTCGAGTCGTGTAAATTACCCTAGAACCCCAAAACTGAGGGCAAATAGCACATGAAAACGGCCATAGAACGCGAAAATGACGTGTTTTTGCTCATAACTCTCAAACGCGTATCGGGTGTTACGAGTCCTGTAAATCGCTCGGGAATCCTAAAAATGTGGCCAATAGCTCATGAAAACATCCATAAATTGTGAAAACGACGATTTTTTGGTCATAACTCACAAACATGTATCGGGTGTTACGAGTCATGTCAATCGCCCTGGAACCCCAAAATTGTGGGCAATAGCTCATGAAAAGAGCCATAAAACATGAAAATAACGAGTTTTTTGCTCATAACTCTCAAACGTGTATCAGGTGTTACAAGTCGTGTAAATCGCCCTAGAAAACCAAAACGGTGGGTAATACCTCATGAAAACGTCCATAAATCGCAAAAACGACGAGTTTTTGTTCATAACTCTCAAACATGTATCTGGTTTTACTGGCCTCGCAAATCCCTATTCAACCCCAAAACTGTGGGCAATAGCTATTGAAATCGTCCATAAACACGAAAACAACGATTTTTGGTCATATCTCTCAAACATGTATCGTGTCTTATGGGTAGCGCAAATCGCCCTATAACATCAAATTTTTGGGCAATAGCTCACGAATATGTCCATAAAACGCGAAAACATCGATTTTTTGGTCATAACTCTCAAACGTTTATCTGGTGTTACGAGTCATGTAAATCACCCTAGCACCCCAAAACTGTGGGCAATAGCACATGAAAATGGCCACAGATTGCGAAAACGACGAGTTTTTGCACATAACGATCTAACACGTATCGGGTGTTACGAGTCCTATAAATCGTTCGGGAATCCCAAAACTATGGCCAATATCTCATGAAAACGTCCATAAATCATAAGAACGACGAGTTTCTAGTCTTATCTCTCAAACATGTATCGGTTTTATTGGCCACACAAATCCCTATTCATCCCTAGTACTGTGGGCAATAGCTATTGAAAACGTCCATAAACGCGAAAGCAATGATTTTTAGTCATATCTCTCAAAAATATATCTGGTCTTATGGGTAGTGAAAATCGCCCTGTAATACCAAAAGTGTGGGCAATAACTCATGAAAACGAACAAAAAACGCAAAAACATCGATTTTTTGGTCATCACTCTAAAAAGTGTATCCGGTGTTATGAGTCGTGTAAATCACCCTAGGACCACCAAACTGTGGACAATACCACATGAAAATGGCCATAAAACGCGAAAACAACGAGTTTTTGCTCATAACTCTCAAACGCGTATCAGGTGTTACGACTCCTGTAAATTTCCCTAGAATCCTAAAAATGTGGCCAATAGGTCATGAAAACGTCCATAACTCGTGAAACGACGAGTTTTTGGTTATAACTCTCAAACATGTATCGGGTGTTACGAGTCGTATAAATCGTCGTGGAACCCTAAAACTATGGGCAATAGCTCATGAAAACGGCCATAAAAAGCGAAAACGACGAGTTTTTTGCTCATAACTCTCAAACATGTATCGGGTGTTACGAGTCGTGTAAATCGCCCTGGAAAACCAAAACGGTGGGTAATAGCTCATGAAAACGTCCATAAATCGCATAAAACGACGAGTTTTTGGTCATAACTCTCAAACATGTATCCGGTTTTACTGGCCTCGCAAATCCCATTTGAACCCCAAAACCGTGGGCAGTAGCTATTGAAAATGTCCATAAACACGAAAACAATGATTTTTGGTCATACATCTCAAACATGTATCTGGTCTTAGGGGTAGTGCAAATCGCCCTGTAACATCAAAATTTTGGGCAATAGCTCATGAATATGTCCATAAAACGCGAAAACATCGTTTTTTTGTCATAACTCTCAAACGTTTATCTGGTGTTTCGAGTCGTGTAAATTACCCTAGAACCCCAAAACTGAGGGCAAATAGCACATGAAAACGGCCATAGAACGCGAAAACGACGTGTTTTTGCTCATAACTCTCAAATGCGTATCGGGTGTTACGAGTCCTGTCAATCGCTCGGGAATCCCAAAAATGTGGCCAATAGCTCATGAAAACATCCATAAATTGTGAAAACGACGAGTTTTTGGTCATAACTCACAAACATGTATCGGGTGTTACGAGTCGTGTCAATCGCCCTGGAACCCCAAAATTGTGGGCAATAGCTCATGAAAAGGGCCATAAAACATGAAAACAACGAGTTTTTTGCTCATAACTCTCAAACGTGTATCAGGTGTTACAAGTCGTGTAAATCGCCCTAGAAAACCAAAACGGTGGGTAATACCTCATGAAAACGTCCATAAATCGCATAAAACGACGAGTTTTTGGTCATAACTCTCAAACATGTATCCGGTTTTACTGGCCTCGCAAATCCCATTTGAACCCCAAAACCGTGGGCAATAGCTATTGAAAATGTCCATAAACACGAAAACAATGATTTTTTATCATACATCTCAAACATGTATCTGGTCTTAGGGGTAGTGCAAATCGCCCTGTAACATCAAAATTTTGGGCAATAGCACATGAATATGTCCATAAAACGCAAAAACATCGATTTTTTGTCGTAACTCTCAAACGTTTATCTGGTGTTACGAGTCGTGTAAATTACCCTAGAACCCCAAAACCGTGGGCAATAGCACATGAAAACGGCCATAGAACGCGAAAACGACGTGTTTTTTCTCATAACTCTCAAACGCCGTGTCGGTTATTCGAGTCGTAAATCGCCCTGGAATCCCAAAACTGTGGCCAATAGCTCATGAAAACGACCATAAATCGTGAAAATGACGAGTTTTTTGTCATAACTCTCAAACATGTATCCGATTTTACTGGCCATGCAAATCCCCATTGAACCCCTAAACTATGGGCAATAGCTCATGAAAACGCCCATAAATGCGAAAACAATGATTTTTATTCATATCTCTCAAACATGTATCATGTCTGATGGGCCATGCAAATCACCCTGGAATATAAAAACTATGGGCAATAGCTCATGAAAACAGCCATAAAGGGCGAAAACGTCGAGTTTTTGGTCATAACTCTCAAACATGTATCCGGTTTTTGTTGGCCATTGCAAATCTCCATTGAACCCCAAAACTGTGGGCAATAGCTATTGAAAACGTCCATAAACACGAAAACAATGTTTTTTGGTCATATCTCTCTAACATGTATCTGGTCTGAGGGGTAGTGCAAATCGCCCTGTAACATCAAAATTTTGGGCAATAGCTCATGAATATGTCCATAAAACGCAAAAACATCGATTTTTTGTCGTAACTCTCAAACGTTTATCTGGTGTTACGAGTCGTGTAAATTACCCTAGAACCCCAAAACCGTGGGCAATAGCACATGAAAACGGCCATAGAACGCGAAAACGACGTGTTTTTTCTCATAACTCTCAAACGCGTATCGGGTGTTACGAGTCCTGTAGATCGCCCTGGAATCCAAAAACTGTGGCCAATAGCTCATGAAAACGACCATAAATCGTGAAAATGACGAGTTTTTGGTCATAACTCTCAAACATGTATCCGATTTTACTGGCCATGCAAATCCCCATTGAACCCCTAAACTATGGGCAATAGCTCATGAAAACGTCCATAAATGCGAAAACAATGATTTTTATTCATATCTCTCAAACATGTATCATGTCTTATGGGCCATGCAAATCACCCTGGAATATAAAAACTATGGGCAATAGCTCATGAAAACAGCCATAAAAGGCGAAAACGTCGAGTTTTTGGTCATAACTCTCAAACATGTATCCGGTTTTTGTTGGCCATGCAAATCCCCATTGAACCCCAAAACTGTGGGCAATAGCTATTGAAAACGTCCATAAACACGAAAACAATGATTTTTGGTCATATCTCTCTAACATGTATCTGGTCTTAGGGGTAGTGCAAATCGCCCTGTAACATCAAAATTTTGGGCAATAGCTCATGAATATGTCCATAAAACGCGAAAACATCGATTTTTTTGTCATAACTCTCAAACGTTTATCTGGTGTTTCGAGTCGTGTAAATTACCCTAGAACCCCAAAACTGAGGGCAAATAGCACATGAAAACGGCCATAGAACGCGAAAATGACGTGTTTTTGCTCATAACTCTCAAACGCGTATCGGGTGTTACGAGTCCTGTAAATCGCTCGGGAATCGTAAAAATGTGGCCAATAGCTCATGTAAACATCCATAAATTGTGAAAACGACGATTTTTTGGTCATAACTCACAAACATGTATCGGGTGTTACGAGTCGTGTCAATCGCCCTGGAACCCCAAAATTGTGGGCAATAGCTCATGAAAAGGGCCATAAAACATGAAAACAACGAGTTTTTTGCTCATAACTCTCAAACGTGTATCAGGTGTTACAAGTCGTGTAAATCGCCCTAGAAAACCAAAACGGTGGGTAATACCTCATGAAAACGTCCATAAATCGCGAAAACGACGTGTTTTTTCTCATAACTCTCAAACGCGTACCGGGTGTTACGAGTCCTGTAGATCGCCCTGGAATCCCAAAATTGTGGCCAATAGCTCATGAAAACGACCATAAATCGTGAAAATGACGAGTTTTTGGTCATAACTCTCAAACATGTATCCGATTTTACTGGCCATGCAAATCCCCATTGAACCCCTAAACTATGGGCAATAGCTCATGAAAACGTCCATATGTGCGAAAACAATGATTTTTATTCATATCTCTCAAACATGTATCATGTCTTATGGGCCATGCAAATCACCCTGGAATATAAAAACTATGGGCAATAGCTCATGAAAACAGCCATAAAAGGCGAAAACGTCGAGTTTTTGGTCATAACTCTCAAACATGTATCCGGTTTTTGTTGGCCATGCAAATCCCCATTGAACCCCAAAACTGTGGGCAATAGCTATTGAAAACGTCCATAAACACGAAAACAATGATTTTTGGTCATATCTCTCTAACATGTATCTGGTCTTAGGGGTAGTGCAAATCGCCCTATAACATCAAAATTTTGGGCAATAGCTCATGAATATGTCCATAAAACGCGAAAACATCGTTTTTTTGTCATAACTCTCAAACGTTTATCTGGTGTTTCGAGTCGTGTAAATTACTCTAGAACCCCAAAACTGAGGGCAAATAGCACATGAAAACGGCCATAGAACGTGAAAACGACGTGTTTTTGCTCATAACTCTCAAATGCGTATCGGGTGTTACGAGTCCTGTCAATCGCTCGGGAATCCCAAAAATGTGGCCAATAGCTCATGAAAACATCCATAAATTGTGAAAACGAGTTTTTGGTCATAACTCACAAACATGTATCGGTGTTACGAGTCGTGTCAATCGCCTGAACCCCAAAATTGTGGGCAATAGCTCATGAAAAGGGCCATAAAACATGAAAACAACGAGTTTTTGCTCATAACTCTCAAACGTATCAGGTGTTACAAGTCGTGTAAATCGCCTAGAAAACCAAAACGTGGGTAATACCTCATGAAAACGTTCATAAATCGCAAAACGAGTTTTTGTTCATAACTCTCAAACATGTATCTGGTTTTACGGCCTCGCAAATCCCTATTCAACCCCAAAGTGGGCAATAGCTATTGAAATCGTCCATAAACACGAAAACAACGATTTTTGGTCATATCTCTCAAACATGTATCGTGTCTTATGGGTAGCGCAAATCGCCCTATAACATCAAATTTTTGGGCAATAGCTCACGAATATGTCCATAAAACGCGAAAACATCGATTTTTTGGTCATAACTCTCAAACGTTTATCTGGTGTTACGAGTCGTGTAAATCACCCTAGCACCCCAAAACTGTGTGCAATAGCACATGAAAATGGCCACAGATTGCGAAAACGACGAGTTTTTGCACATAACGATCTAACACGTATCGGGTGTTACGAGTCCTATAAATCGCCGAATCCCAAAACTATGGCCAATAGCTCATGAAAACGTCCATAAATCATAAGAACGACGAGTTTCTAGTCATATCTCTCAAACATGTATCGGGTTTAGTGGCCACACAAATCCCTATTCATCCCTAGTACTGTGGGCAATAGCTATTGAAAACGTCCATAAACGCGAAAGCAATGATTTTTAGTCATATCTCTCAAAAATATATCAGGTCTTATGGGTAGTGAAAATCGCCCTGTAATACCAAAACTGTGGGCAATAACTCGTGAAAACGGCCAAAAACCGCAAAAACATCGATTTTTTGGTCATCACTCTAAAAGTGTATCTGTGTTATGAGTCGTGTAAATCACCCTAGGACCCCCAAACTGTGGACAATACCACATGAAAATGGCCATAAATAAAACGCGAAAACAACGAAGTTTTGCTCATAACTCTCAAAAGTATCGGTGTTACGACTCACCAAATTTCCTGGAATCCCAAAATGTGGCCAATAGCTCATGAAAACGTCCATAACTCGTGAAAGCGAAGTTTTGGTTATAACTCTCAAACATGTATCGGGTGTTACGAGTCGTGTAAATCTCCGTGGAACCCTAAAACTATGGGCAATAGCTCATGAAAACGGCCATAAAATGCGAAAACGACGAGTTTTTTTCTCATAACTCTCAAACATGTATCATGTCTTATGGGCCATGCAAATCGCCCTGGAAAACCAAAACGGTGGGCAATAGCTCATGAAAACGTCCATAAATCGCATAAAACGACGAGTTTTTGGTCATAACTCTCAAACATGTATCCGGTTTTACTGGCCTCGCAAATCCCATTTGAACCCCAAAACCGTGGGCAATAGCACATGAAAATGGCCATAGAACGCGAAAACGACGTGTTTTTGCTCATAACTCAAACGCAGCGTGTCGGTTACGAGTCCTAAATCGCCCTGGAATCCCAAAACTGTGGCCAATAGCTCATGAAAACGACCATAAATCGTGAAAATGACGAGTTTTTGGTCATAACTCTCAAACATGTATTCGATTTTACTGGCCATGCAAATCCCCATTGAACCCCTAAACTATGGGCAATAGCTCATGAAAACGTCCATAAATGCGAAAACAATGATTTTTATTCATATCTCTCAAACATGTATCATGTCTTATGGGCCATGCAAATCACCCTGGAATATAAAAACTATGGGCAATAGCTCATGAAAACAGCCATAAAAGGCGAATACGTCGAGTTTTTGGTCATAACTCTCAAACATGTATCCGGTTTTTGTTGGCCATGCAAATCCCCATTAAACCCCAAAACTGTGGGCAATAGCTATTGAAAACATCCATAAACACGAAAACAATGATTTTTGGTCATATCTCTCTAACATGTATCTGGTCTTAGGGGTAGTGCAAATCGCCCTGTAACATCAAAATTTTGGGCAATAGCTCATGAATATGTCCATAAAACGCGAAAACATCGATTTTTTTGTCATAACTCTCAAACGTTTATCCGTGTTTCAGTCGTAAATTACCCTAGAACCCCAAAACCGAGGGCAAATAGCACATGAAAAACGCCATAGAACGCGAAATGATGGCGTGTTTTTGCTCATAACTCTCAAACGTGACGGGTGTTACGAGTCCAGAATCGCTGGAATCCTAAAAATGTGGCCAATAGCTCATGAAAACATCCATAAATTGTGAAAACGACGATTTTTGGTCATAACTCACAAACATGTATCGGTGTTCTGAGTCGTGTCAATCGCCTGAACCCCAAAATTGTGGGCAATAGCTCATGAAAAGGGCCATAAAACATGAAAACAAGTTTTTTGCTCATAACTCTCGAACGTATCAGGTGTTACAAGTCGTGTAAATCGCCCTAGAAAACCAAAACGGTGGGTAATACCTCATGAAAACGTCCATAAATCGCAAAAACGACGAGTTTTTGTTCATAACTCTCAAACATGTATCTGGTTTTACTGGCCTCGCAAATCCCTATTCAACCCCAAAACTGTGGGCAATAGCTATTGAAATCGTCCATAAACACGAAAACAACGATTTTTGGTCATATCTCTCAAACATGTATCGTGTCTTATGGGTAGAGCAAATCGCCCTATAACATCAAATTTTTGGGCAATAGCTCACGAATATGTCCATAAAACGGGAAAACATCGATTTTTTGGTCATAACTCTCAAACGTTTATCTGGTGTTACGAGTCATGTAAATCACCCTAGCACCCCAAAACTGTGGGCAATAGCACATGAAAATGGCCACAGATTGCGAAAACGACGAGTTTTTGCACATAACGATCTAACACGTATCGGGTGTTACGAGTCCTATAAATCGCTCGGGAATCCCAAAACTATGGCCAATATCTCATGAAAACGTCCATAAATCATAAGAACGACGAGTTTCTAGTCTTATCTCTCAAACATGTTTCGGTTTTATTGGCCACACAAATCCCTATTCATCCCTAGTACTGTGGGCAATAGCTATTGAAAACGTCCATAAACGCGAAAGCAATGATTTTTAGTCATATCTCTGAAAAATATATCTGGTCTTATGGGTAGTGAAAATCGCCCTGTAATACCAAAACTGTGGGCAATAACTCATGAAAACGGCCAAAAAACGCAAAAACATCGATTTTTTGGTCATCACTCTAAAAAGTGTATCCGGTGTTATGAGTCGTGTAAATCACCCTAGGACCACCAAACTGTGGACAATACCACATGAAAATGGCCATAAAACGCGAAAACAACGAGTTTTTGCTCATAACTCTCAAACGCGTATCAGGTGTTACGACTCCTGTAAATTTCCCTAGAATCCTAAAAATGTGGCCAATAGCTCATGAAAACGTCCATAACTCATGAAACTACGAGTTTTTGGTTATAACTCTCAAACATGTATCGGGCGTTACGAGTCGTGTAAATCGCCGTGGAACCCTAAAACTATGGGCAATAGCTCATGAAAACGGCCATAAAATGCGAAAACGACGAGTTTTTTGCTCATAACTCTGAAACATGTATCGGGTGTTACGAGTCGTGTAAATCGCCCTGGAAAACCAAAACGGTGGGTAATAGCTCATGAAAACGTCCATAAATCGCATAAAACGACGAGTTTTTGGTCATAACTCTCAAACATATATCCGGTTTTACTGGCCTCGCAAATCCCATTTGAACCCCAAAACAGTGGGCAATAGATATTGAAAATGTCCATAAACACGAAAACAATGATTTTTGGTCATACATCTCAAACATGTATCTGGTCTTAGGGGTAGTGCAAATCGCCCTGTAACATCAAAATTTTGGGCAATAGCACATGAATATGTCCATAAAACGCAAAAACATCGATTTTTTGTCGTAACTCTCAAACGTTTATCTGGTGTTACGAGTCGTGTAAATTACCCTAGAACCCCAAAACCATGGGCAATAGCACATGAAAACGGCCATAAAACGCGAAAACGACGTGTTTTTGCTCATAACTCTCAAACGCCAGACGGTGTTACGAGTCCGTAGATCGCCGAATCCCAAAACTGGCCAATAGCTCATGAAAACGACCATAAATCGTGAAAACGAAGTTTTTGGTCATAACTCTCAAACATGTATCCGATTTTCATCGCCATGCAAATCCCATTGAACCCCTAAACTATGGGCAATAGCTCATGAAAACGTCCATAAATGCGAAAACAATGATTTTTATTCATATCTCTCAAACATGTATCATGTCTTATGGGCCATGCAAATCACCTGAATATAAAACTATGGGCAATAGCTCATGAAAACAGCCATAAAAAGCGAAAACGAAGTTTTGGTCATAACTCTCAAACATGTATCCGGTTTTTGGCCATGCAAATCCCCATTGAACCCCAAACTGTGGGCAATAGCTATTGAAAACGCCCATAAACACGAAAACAATGATTTTTGGTCATATCTCTCTAACATGTATCTGGTCTTAGGGTAGTGCAAATCGCCTGTAACATCAAAATTTTGGGCAATAGCTCATGAATATGTCCATAAAACGCGAAAACATCGATTTTTTGTCATAACTCTCAAACGTTTATCTGGTGTTTCGAGTCGTGTAAATTACCCTAGAACCCCAAAACTGAGGGCAAATAGCACATGAAAACGGCCATAGAACGCGAAAATGACGTGTTTTTGCTCATAACTCTCAAACGCGTATCGGGTGTTACGAGTCCTGTAAATCGCTCGGGAATCCTAAAAATGTGGCCAATAGCTCATGAAAACATCCATAAATTGTGAAAACGACAATTTTTTGGTCATAACTCACAAACATGTATCGGGTGTTACGAGTCGTGTCAATCGCCCTGGAACCCCAAAATTGTGGGCAATAGCTCATGAAAAGGGCCATAAAACATGAAAACAACGAGTTTTTTGCTCATAACTCTCGAACGTGTATCAGGTGTTACAAGTCGTGTAAATCGCCCTAGAAAACCAAAACGGTGGGTAATACCTCATGAAAACGTCCATAAATCGCAAAAACGACGAGTTTTTGTTCATAACTCTCAAACATGTATCGGTTTTACGGCCTCGCAAATCCCTATTCAACCCCAAAACTGGGCAATAGCTATTGAAATCGTCCATAAACACGAAAACAACGATTTTTGGTCATATCTCAAACATGTATCGTGTCTTATGGGTAGAGCAAATCGCCTATAACATCAAAATTTTTGGGCAATAGCTCACGAATATGTCCATAAAACGGGAAAACATCGATTTTTTGGTCATAACTCTCAAACGTTTATCTGGTGTTACGAGTCATGTAAATCACCCTAGCACCCCAAAACTGTGGGCAATAGCACATGAAAATGGCCACAGATTGCGAAAACGACGAGTTTTTGCACATAACGATCTAACACGTATCGGGTGTTACAAGTCCTATAAATCGCTCGGGAATCCCAAAACTATGGCCAATATCTCATGAAAACGTCCATAAATCATAAGAACGACGAGTTTCTAGTCTTATCTCTCAAACATGTTTCGGTTTTATTGGCCACACAAATCCCTATTCATCCCTAGTACTGTGGGCAATAGCTATTGAAAACGTCCATAAACGCGAAAGCAATGATTTTTAGTCATATCTCAAAAATATATCTGGTCTTATGGGTAGTGAAAATCGCCTGTAATACCAAAACTGGGCAATAACTCATGAAAACGCCAAAAACGCAAAAACATCGATTTTTGGTCATCACTCTAAAAAGTGTATCTGTGTTATGAGTCGTGTAAATCACCCTAGGACCACCAAACTGTGGACAATACCACATGAAAATGGCCATAAAACGCGAAAACAACGAGTTTTTGCTCATAACTCTCAAACGCGTATCAGGTGTTACGACTCCTGTAAATTTCCCTAGAATCCTAAAAATGTGGCCAATAGCTCATGAAAACGTCCATAACTCGTGAAACGACGAGTTTTTGGTTATAACTCTCAAACATGTATCGGGTGTTACGAGTCGTGTAAATCGCCGTGGAACCCTAAAACTATGGGCAATAGCTCATGAAAACGGCCATAAAATGCGAAAACGACGAGTTTTTTGCTCATAACTCTCAAACATGTATCGGGTGTTACGAGTCGTGTAAATCGCCCTGGAAAACCAAAACAGTGGGTAATACCTCATGAAAACGTCCATAAATCGCATAAAACGACGAGTTTTTGGTCATAACTCTCAAACATGTATCCAGTTTTACTGGCCTCGCAAATCCCATTTGAACCCCAAAACTGTGGGCAATAGATATTGAAAATGTCCATAAACACGAAAACAATGATTTTTGGTCATACATCTCAAACATGTATCTGGTCTTAGGGGTAGTGCAAATCGCCCTGTAACATCAAAATTTTGGGCAATAGCACATGAATATGTCCATAAAACGCAAAAACATCGATTTTTTGTCGTAACTCTCAAACGTTTATCTGGTGTTACGAGTCGTGTAAATTACCCTAGAACCCCAAAACCATGGGCAATAGCACATGAAAACGGCCAT
Source organism: Avena longiglumis (assembly GCA_030063025.1). Lineage (NCBI taxonomy): Eukaryota > Viridiplantae > Streptophyta > Magnoliopsida > Poales > Poaceae > Avena > Avena longiglumis. Next base: position 6,166,187 of record CP125975.1, read on the forward strand.
AAAACGCGAAAACGACGTGTTTTTTCTCATAACTCTCAAACGCGTATCGGGTGTTACGAGTCCTGTAAATCGCCCTGGAATCCCAAAATTGTGGCCAATAGCTCATGAAAACGACCATAAATCGTGAAAATGACGAGTTTTTGGTCATAACTCTCAAACATGTATCCGCTTTTACTGGCCATGCAAATCCCCATTGAACCCCTAAACTATGGGCAATAGCTCATGAAAACGTCCATAAATGCGAAAACAATGATTTTTATTCATATCTCTCAAACATGTATCATGTCTTATGGGCCGTGCAAATCACCCTGGAATATAAAAACTATGGGCAATAGCTCATGAAAACAGCCATAAAAGGCGAAAACGTCGAGTTTTTGGTCATAACTCTGAAACATGTATCCGCTTTTTGTTGGCCATGCAAATCCCCATTGAACCCCAAAACTGTGGGCAATAGCTATTGAAAACGTCCATAAACACAAAAACAATGATTTTTGGTCATATCTCTCTAACATGTATCTGGTCTTAGGGGTAGTGCAAATCGCCCTGTGACATCAAAATTTTGGGCAATAGCTCATGAATATGTCCATAAAACGCGAAAACATCGATTTTTTTTGTCATAACTCTCAAACGTTTATCTGGTGTTTCGAGTCGTGTAAATTACCCTAGAACCCCAAAACTGAGGGCAAATAGCACATGAAAACGGCCATAGAACGCGAAAACGACGTGTTTTTGCTCAAAACTCTCAAACGCGTATCGGGTGTTACGAGTCCTGAAAATCGCTCGGGAATCCTAAAAATGTGGCCAAAAGCTCATGAAAACATCCATAAATTGTGAAAACGATGAGTTTTTGGTCATAACTCACAAACATGTATCGGGTGTTACGAGCCGTGTCAATCGCCCTGGAACCCCAAAATTGTGGGCAATAGCTCATGAAAAGGGCCATAAAACATGAAAACAACGAGTTTTTTGCTCATAACTCTCAAACGTGTATCAGGTGTTACAAGTCGTGTAAATCGCCCTAGAAAACCAAAACGGTGGGTAATACCTCATGAAAACGTCCATAAATCGCAAAAACGACGAGTTTTTGTTCATAACTCTCAAACATGTATCTGGTTTTACTGGCCTCGCAAATCCCTATTCAACCCCAAAACTGTGGGCAATAGGTATTGAAATCGTCCATAAACACGAAAACAACGATTTTTGGTCATATCTCTCAAACATGTATCGTGTCTTATGGGTAGCGCAAATCGCCCTATAACATCAAATTTTTGGGCAATAGCTCACGAATATGTCCATAAATCGCGAAAACATCGATTTTTTGGTCATAACTCTCAAACGTTTATCTGGTGTTACGAGTCGTGTAAATCACCCTAGCACCCCAAAAATGTGGGCAATAGCACATGAAAATGGCCACAGATTGCGAAAACGACGAGTTTTTGCACATAACGATCTAACACGTATCGAATGTTACGAGTCCTATAAATCGCTCGGGAATCCCAAAACTATGGCCAATAGCTCATGAAAACGTCCATAAATCATAAGAACGACGAGTTTCTAGTCATATCTCTCAAACATGTATCGGTTTTATTGGCCACACAAATCCCTATTCATCAATAGTACTATGGGCAATAGCTATTGAAAACGTCCATAAACGCGAAAGCAATGATTTTTAGTCATATCTCTCAAAAATATATCAGGTCTTATGGGTAGTGAAAATCGACCTGTAATACCAAAACTGTGGGCAATAACTCATGAAAACGGCCAAAAACGCAAAAACTTCGATATTTTGGTCATCACTCTAAAAAGTGTATCTGGTATTATGAGTCGTGTAAATCACCCTAGGACCCCCAAACTGTGGACAATACCACATGAAAATGGCCATAAAACGCGAAAACAATGAGTTTTTGCTCATAACTCTCAAACGCGTATCAGGTGTTACGACTCCTGTAAATTTCCTTAGAATCTCAAAAATGTGGCCAATAGCTCATGAAAACGTCCATAACTCGTGAAACGACGAGTTTTTGGTTATAACTCTCAAACATGTATCGGGTGTTACGAGTCGTGTAAATCGCCGTGGAACCCTAAAACTATGGGCAATAGCTCATGAAAACGGCCATAAAATGCGAAAACGACGAGTTTTTTGCTCATAAGTCTCAAACATGTATCGGGTGTTACGAGTCGTGTAAATCGCCCTGGAAAACCAAAACGGTGGGTAATAGCTCATGAAAACGTCCATAAATCGCATAAAACGACGAGTTTTTGGTCATAACTCTCAAACATGTATCCGGTTTTACTGGCCTCGCAAATCCCATTTGAACCCCAAAACCTTGGGCAATAGCTATTGAAAATGTCCATAAACACGAAAACAATGATTTTGGGTCATACATCTCAAACATGTATCTGGTCTTAGGGGTAGTGCAAATCGCCCTGTAACATCAAAATTTTGGGCAATAGCACATGAATATGGCCATAAAACGCAAAAACATCGATTTTTTGTCGTAACTATCAAACGTTTATCTGGTGTTACGAGTCGTGTAAATTACCCTAGAACCCCAAAACTGTGGGCAATAGCACATGAAAACGGCCATAGAACTCGAAAACAACGTGTTTTTGCTCATAACTCTCAAACGCGTATCGGGTGTTACGAGTCCTGTAAATCGCCCTGGAATCCCAAAACTGTGGCCAATAGCTCATGAAAACGACCATAAATCGTGAAAATGACGAGTTTTTGGTCATAACTCTCAAACATGTATCCGATTTTACTGGCCATGCAAATCCCCATTGAACCCCTAAACTATGGGCAATAGCTCATGAAAACGTCCATAAATGCGAAAACAATGATTTTTATTCATATCTCTCAAACATGTATCATGTCTTATGGGCCGTGCAAATCACCCTGGAATATAAAAACTATGGGCAATAGCTCATGAAAACAGCCATAAAAGGCGAAAACGTCGAGTTTTTGGTCATAACTCTGAAACATGTATCCAGTTTTTGTTGGCCATGCAAATCCCCATTAAACCCCAAAACTGTGGGCAATAGCTATTGAAAACGTCCATAAACACAAAAACAATGATTTTTGGTCATATCTCTCTAACATGTATCTGGTCTTAGGGGTAGTGCAAATCGCCCTGTAACATCAAAATTTTGGGCAATAGCTCATGAAAACATCCATAAATTGTGAAAACGACGAGTTTTTGGTCATAACTCACAAACATGTATCGGGTGTTACGAGCCGTGTCAATCGCCCTAGAACCCCAAAATTGTGGGCAATAGCTCATGAAAAGGGCCATAAAACATGAAAACAACGAGTTTTTTACTCATAACTCTCAAACGTGTATCAGGTGTTACAAGTCGTGTAAATCGCCCTAGAAAACCAAAACAGTGGGTAATACCTCAAGAAAACGTCCATAAATCGCAAAAACGACGAGTTTTTGTTCGTAACTCTCAAACATGTATCTGGTTTTACTGGCCTCGCAAATCCCTATTCAACCCCAAAACTGTGGGCAATAGCTATTGAAATCGTCCATAAACACGAAAACAACGATTTTTGGTCATATCTCTCAAACATGTATCGTGTCTTATGGGTAGCGCAAATCGCCCTATAACATCAAATTTTTGGGCAATAGCTCACGAATATGTCCATAAAACGCGAAAACATTGATTTTTTGGTCATAACTCTCAAACGTTTATCTGGTGTTACGAGTCTTGTAAATCACCCTAGCACCCCAAAACTGTGGGCAATAGCACATGAAAATGGCCATAGATTGCGAAAACGACGAGTTTTTGCACATAACTATCTAACACGTATCGAATGTTACGAGTCCTATAAATCGCTCGGGAATCCCAAAACTATGGCCAATAGCTCATGAAAACGTCCATAAATCATAAGAACGACGAGTTTCTAGTCATATCTCTCAAACATGTATCGGTTTTATTGGCCACACAAATCCCTATTCATTCCTAGTACTGTGGGCAATAGCTATTGAAAACGTCCATAAACGCGAAAGCAATGATTTTTAGTCATATCTCTCAAAAATATATCAGGTCTTATGTGTAGTGAAAATCGCCCTGTAATACCAAAACTGTGGGCAATAACTCATGAAAACAGCCAAAAAACGCAAAAACATCGATTTTTTGGTCATTACTCTAAAAAGTGTATCTGGTATTATGAGTCGTGTAAATCACCCTAGGACCCCCAAACTGTGGACAATACCACATGAAAACGGCCATAAAACCCGAAAACAACGATTTTTTGCTCATAACTCTCAAACGCGTATCAGGTGTTACGACTCCTGTAAATTTCCCTAAAATCCCAAAAATGTGGCCAATAGCTGATGAAAACGTCCATGACTCGTGAAACGACGAGTTTTTGGTCATAACTCTCAAACATGTATCGGGTGTTACGAGTCGTGTAAATCGCCTAGAACCCTAAAACTATGGGCAATAGCTCATGAAAACAGCCATAAAATGCAAAAACGACGAGTTTTTTGCTCATAAGTCTCAAACATGTATCGGGTGTTACGAGTCGTGTAAATCGCCCTGGAAAACCAAAACGGTGGGTAATAGTTCATGAAAACGTCCATAAATCGCATAAAACGACGAGTTTTTGGTCATAACTCTCAAATATGTATCCTGTTTTACTGGCCTTGCAAATCCCAATTGAACCCCAAAACTGTGGGCAATAGCTATTGAAAATGTCCATAAACACGAAAACAATGATTTTTGGTCATACATCTCAAGCATGTATCTGCTCTTAGGGGTAGTGCAAATCGCCCTGTAACATCAAAATTTTGGGCAATAGCACATGAATATGTCCATAAAACGCAAAAACATCGATTTTTTTGTCGTAACTCTGAAACGTTTATCTGGTGTTACGAGTCGTGTAAATTACCCTAGAACCCCAAAACTGTGGGCAATAGCACATGAAAACGGCCATAGAACGCGAAAACGACGTGTTTTTGCTCATAACTCTCAAACGCCAGACGGTGTTACGAGTCCTGTAAATCGCCCTGAAATCCCAAAACTGTGGCCAATAGCTCATGAAAACGACCATACATCGTGAAAATGACGAGTTTTTGGTCATAACTCTCAAACATGTATCCTGTTTTACTGGCCATGCAAATCCCCATTGAACCCCTAACCTATGGGCAATAGCTCATGAAAACGTCCATAAATGCGAAAACAATGATTTTTATTCATATCTCTCAAACATGTATCATGTCTTATGGGCCGTGCAAATCACCCTGGAATATAAAAACTATGGGCAATAGCTCATGAAAACAGCCATAAAAGGCGAAAACGTCGAGTTTTTGGTCATAACTTTGAAACATGTATCCGGTTTTTGTTGGCCATGCAAATCCCCATTGAACCCCAAAACTATGGGCAATAGCTATTGAAAAAGTCCATAAACACAAAAACAATGATTTTTGGTCATATCTCTCTAACATGTATCTGGTCTTAGGGGTAGTGCAAATCGCCCTGTAACATCAAAATTTTGGGCTATAGCTCATGAATATGTCCATAAAACGCGAAAACATCGATTTTTTTTCATAACTCTCAAACGTTTATCTGGTGTTACGAGTTGTGTAATTCACCCTAGAACCCCAAAATTGTGGGCAATAGCACATAAAAACGGCCATAGAATGCGAAAACAACGTGTTTTTGCTCATAACTCTCAAACGATATCGTGTTACGACTCAGAAATTCCGAATCCCAAAAATGTGGCCAATAGCTCATGAAAGCGTCCATAAATCATGAAAACGACGAGTTTTTGGTCAAAACTCTCAAACATGTATCGGGTGTTACGAGTCGTGTAAATCGCACTCGAACCCCAAAACTGTGGGCAATAGCTCATGAAAAGGGCCATAAAACATCAAAACGACGAGTTTTTTGTTCATAACTCTCAAATGTGTATCGGGTGTTACAAGTCATGTAAATCGCCCTGGAAAACCAAAACGGTGGGTAATAGCTGATGAAAATGTCCATAAATCGCAAAAACGACGAGTTTTTGATCATAACTCTCAAACATGTATCCGATTTTACTAGCCTCGCAAAACCCTATTGAACCCTAAAACTGCGGGAAATAGTTATTGAAAATGTCCATAAACACGAAAACAATGATTTTTGGTCATATCACTCTAACATGTATCTGGTCTTAGGGGTAGTGCAAATCGCCCTGTAACATCAAAATTTTGGGCAATAGCTCATGAATATGTCCATAAAACGGGAAAACATCGAATTTTTTGTCATAACTCTCAAACGTTTATCTGGTGTTTCGAGTCATGTAAATTACCCTAGAACCCCAAAACTGTGGGCAATAGCACATGAAAACGACCATAGAACGCGAAAACGACGTGTTTTTGCTCATAACTCTCAAACGCGTGTCGGGTGTTACGAGTCTTGTAAATCGCTTGGGTGTTTTTGCTCATGAAAACGTCCATAAATTGTGAAAACGGCGAGTTTTTGGTCATAACTCACAAACATATATCGGGTGTTACGAGTCGTGTTAATTGCCCTGGAACCCTAAAACTGTGGGCAATAGCTCATGAAAAGGGCCATAAAACATGAAAACAACGAGTTTTTTGCTCATCACTCTCAAACGTGTATCAGGTGTTACAAGTCGTGTAAATCGCCCTAGAAAACCAAAACGGTGGGTAATAGCTCATGAAAACGTCCATAAATCGTAAAAACGACGAGTTTTTGTTCATAACACTCAAACATGTATCTGGTTTTACTGGCCTCGCAAATCCCTATTCAACCCCAAAACTGTGGGCAATAGCTATTGAAATCGTCCATAAACACGAAAACAACGATTTTTGGTCATATCTCTCAAACATGTATGGGTCTTATGGGTAGCGCAAATCGCCCTATAACATCAAATTTTTGGGCAATAGCTCATGAATATGTCCATAAAACGCGAAAACATCGATTTTTTGGTCATAACTCTCAAACGTTTATCTGGTGTTACGAGTCATGTAAATAACCCTAGCACCTCAAAACTGTGGGCAATAGCACATGAAAATGGCCATAGATCGCGAAAACGACGAGTTTTTGCTCATAACTATCTAATGTGTATCGGGTGTTACGAGTCCTATAAATCGCTCGGGAATCCTAAAACTATGTCCAATAGCTCATGAAAACGTCCATAAATCATAAGAACGACGAGTTTCTAGTCATATCTCTCAAACATGTATCGGTTTAATTGGCCACACAAATCCCTATTCATCCCTAGTACTGTGGGAAATAGCTATTGAAAACGTCCATAAACGTGAAAGCAATGATTTTTAGTCATATCTCTCAAAAATATATCAGGTCTTATGGGTAGTGAAAATCGCCTTGTAATACCAAAACTGTGGGCAATAGCTCATGAAAACGGCCATAAAACGCTAAAACATCGAAATTTTGGTCATTACTCTAAAAAGTGTATCTGGTGTTACGAGTCGTGTAAATCACCCCAGGACCCCCAAACTGTGGACAATACCACATGAAAACGGCCATAAAACGCGAAAACAACGAGTTCTTTGCTCATAACTCTCAAACGCGTATCTGGTGTTACGACTCCTGTAAATTTCCATGGAATCCCCAAAATGTGGCCAATACCTCTTGAAAACGTCCATAACTTGTGAACGACGAGTTTTTGGTCATAACTCTCAAACATGTATCGGGTGAACCCTAAAACTGTGGGCAATAGCTCATGAAAACGGCCACAAAACGCGAAAACAACGAGTTTTTTTCTCATAACTCTCAAACATGTATCAGGTGTTACAAGTCGTGTAAATCGCCCTGGAAAACCAAAACGGTGGGTTATAGCTCATGAAAACGTCCATAAATCGCATAAAACGACGAGTTTTTTGTCATAACTCTCAAACATGTATCCGGTTTTACTGGCCTAGCAAATCCCTATTGAACCCCAAAACTGTGGGCAATAGCTATTGAAAATGTCCATAAACACGAAAACAATGATTTTTGGTCATACATCTCAAGCATGTATCTGCTCTTAGGGGTAGTGCAAATCGCCCTGTAACATCAAAATTTTGGGCAATAGCACATGAATATGTCCATAAAACGCAAAAACATCGATTTTTTTGTCGTAACTCTGAAACGTTTATCTGGTGTTACGAGTCGTGTAAATTACCCTAGAACCCCAAAACTGTGGGCAATAGCACATGAAAACGGCCATAGAACGCGAAAACGACGTGTTTTTGCTCATAACTCTCAAACGCGTATCGGGTGTTACGAGTCCTGTAAATCGCCCTGAAATCCCAAAACTGTGGCCAATAGCTCATGAAAACGACCATACATCGTGAAAATGACGAGTTTTTGGTCATAACTCTCAAACATGTATCCTGTTTTACTGGCCATGCAAATCCCCATTGAACCCCTAACCTATGGGCAATAGCTCATGAAAACGTCCATAAATGCGAAAACAATGATTTTTATTCATATCTCTCAAACATGTATCATGTCTTATGGGCCGTGCAAATCACCCTGGAATATAAAAACTATGGGCAATAGCTCATGAAAACAGCCATAAAAGGCGAAACGCTTTCGTTTTGGTCATAACTTTGAAACATGTATCCGGTTTTTGTTGGCCATGCAAATCCCCATTGAACCCCAAAACTATGGGCAATAGCTATTGAAAAAGTCCATAAACACAAAAACAATGATTTTTGGTCATATCTCTCTAACATGTATCTGGTCTTAGGGGTAGTGCAAATCGCCCTGTAACATCAAAATTTTGGGCTATAGCTCATGAATATGTCCATAAAACGCGAAAACATCGATTTTTTTTCATAACTCTCAAACGTTTATCTGGTGTTACGAGTTGTGTAATTCACCCTAGAACCCCAAAATTGTGGGCAATAGCACATAAAAACGGCCATAGAATGCGAAAACAACGTGTTTTTGCTCATAACTCTCAAACGCATATCAGGTGTTACGACTCCTGTAAATTTCCCTGGAATCCCAAAAATGTGGCCAATAGCTCATGAAAGCGTCCATAAATCATGAAAACGACGAGTTTTTGGTCAAAACTCTCAAACATGTATCGGGTGTTACGAGTCGTGTAAATCGCACTCGAACCCCAAAACTGTGGGCAATAGCTCATGAAAAGGGCCATAAAACATCAAAACGACGAGTTTTTTGTTCATAACTCTCAAATGTGTATCGGGTGTTACAAGTCATGTAAATCGCCCTGGAAAACCAAAACGGTGGGTAATAGCTGATGAAAATGTCCATAAATCGCAAAAACGACGAGTTTTTGATCATAACTCTCAAACATGTATCCGATTTTACTAGCCTCGCAAAACCCTATTGAACCCTAAAACTGCGGGAAATAGTTATTGAAAATGTCCATAAACACGAAAACAATGATTTTTGGTCATATCACTCTAACATGTATCTGGTCTTAGGGGTAGTGCAAATCGCCCTGTAACATCAAAATTTTGGGCAATAGCTCATGAATATGTCCATAAAACGGGAAAACATCGAATTTTTTGTCATAACTCTCAAACGTTTATCTGGTGTTTCGAGTCATGTAAATTACCCTAGAACCCCAAAACTGTGGGCAATAGCACATGAAAACGACCATAGAACGCGAAAACGACGTGTTTTTGCTCATAACTCTCAAACGCGTGTCGGGTGTTACGAGTCTTGTAAATCGCTTGGGTGTTTTTGCTCATGAAAACGTCCATAAATTGTGAAAACGGCGAGTTTTTGGTCATAACTCACAAACATATATCGGGTGTTACGAGTCGTGTTAATTGCCCTGGAACCCTAAAACTGTGGGCAATAGCTCATGAAAAGGGCCATAAAACATGAAAACAACGAGTTTTTTGCTCATCACTCTCAAACGTGTATCAGGTGTTACAAGTCGTGTAAATCGCCCTAGAAAACCAAAACGGTGGGTAATAGCTCATGAAAACGTCCATAAATCGTAAAAACGACGAGTTTTTGTTCATAACACTCAAACATGTATCTGGTTTTACTGGCCTCGCAAATCCCTATTCAACCCCAAAACTGTGGGCAATAGCTATTGAAATCGTCCATAAACACGAAAACAACGATTTTTGGTCATATCTCTCAAACATGTATGGGTCTTATGGGTAGCGCAAATCGCCCTATAACATCAAATTTTTGGGCAATAGCTCATGAATATGTCCATAAAACGCGAAAACATCGATTTTTTGGTCATAACTCTCAAACGTTTATCTGGTGTTACGAGTCATGTAAATAACCCTAGCACCTCAAAACTGTGGGCAATAGCACATGAAAATGGCCATAGATCGCGAAAACGACGAGTTTTTGCTCATAACTATCTAATGTGTATCGGGTGTTACGAGTCCTATAAATCGCTCGGGAATCCTAAAACTATGTCCAATAGCTCATGAAAACGTCCATAAATCATAAGAACGACGAGTTTCTAGTCATATCTCTCAAACATGTATCGGTTTAATTGGCCACACAAATCCCTATTCATCCCTAGTACTGTGGGAAATAGCTATTGAAAACGTCCATAAACGTGAAAGCAATGATTTTTAGTCATATCTCTCAAAAATATATCAGGTCTTATGGGTAGTGAAAATCGCCTTGTAATACCAAAGCGTGGGCAATAGCTCATGAAAACGCCATAAAACGCTAAAACATCGAAATTTTGGTCATTACTCTAAAAAGTGTATCTGGTGTTACGAGTCGTGTAAATCACCCCAGGACCCCCAAACTGTGGACAATACCACATGAAAACGGCCATAAAACGCGAAAACAACGAGTTCTTTGCTCATAACTCTCAAACGCAGATCCGTGTTACGACTCAGAATTTCCATGGAATCCCCAAAATGTGGCCAATACCTCTTGAAAACGTCCATAACTTGTGAACGACGAGTTTTTGGTCATAACTCTCAAACATGTATCGGGTGAACCCTAAAACTGTGGGCAATAGCTCATGAAAACGGCCACAAAACGCGAAAACAACGAGTTTTTTTCTCATAACTCTCAAACATGTATCAGGTGTTACAAGTCGTGTAAATCGCCCTGGAAAACCAAAACGGTGGGTTATAGCTCATGAAAACGTCCATAAATCGCATAAAACGACGAGTTTTTTGTCATAACTCTCAAACATGTATCCGGTTTTACTGGCCTAGCAAATCCCTATTGAACCCCAAAACTGTGGGCAATAGCTATTGAAAATGTCCATAAACACGAAAACAATGATTTTTTATCATATCTCTCAAACATGTCTCTGGTCTTAGGTGTAGTGCAAATCGCCCTATAACATCAAAATTTTGGGCAATAGCTCATGAATATGTCCATAAAACGCGCAAACACTGATTTTTTTGTCATAACTCTCAAACGTTTATCTGGTGTTATGAGTCGTGTAAATTACCCTAGAACCCCAAAACTGTGGGCAATAGCACATGAAAACGGCCATAGAACGCGAAAACGACGTGTTTTTGCTCATAACTCTCAAACACATATCGGGTGTTACGAGTCCTGTAAATCGCCCTGGAATCCCAAAACTGTGGCCAATAGCTCATGAAAACGACCATAAATCGTGAAAATGACGAGTTTTTGGTCATAACTCTCAAACATGTATCCTGTTTTACTGGCCATGCAAATCCCCATTGAACCCCTAACCTATGGGCAATAGCTCATGAAAACGTCCATAAATGCGAAAACAATGATTTTTATTCATATCTCTCAAACATGTATCATGTCTTATGAGCCGTGCAAATCACCCTGGAATATCAAAACTATGGGCAATAGCTCATGAAAACAGCCATAAAAGGCGAAAACGTCGAGGTTTTGGTCATAACTCTCAAACATGTATCCGATTTTTGTTGGCCTGCAAATCGCCATTGAACCCCAAAACTGTGGGCAATAGCTAGTGAAAACATCCATAAACACGAAAACAACGATTTTTGGTCATATCTCTCAAACATGTATCGGGTCTTATGGGTAGCGCAAATCGCCCTATAACATCAAATTTTGGGCAATAGCTCATGAATATATCCATAAAACACGAAAACATCGATTTTTTGGTCATAACTCTCAAACGTTTATCTGGTGTTACGAGTCGTGTAAATCACCCTAGCACCCCAAAACTATAGGGTTCGCAGCATAGAAAACAAAAAAATTCCTACGATGGGAACAACTATGTACAAAGATCTATCGTCTACTAGATACAAACAACGGGAGGATGTATATTCGTAGAAAACATACCCTTGAAGACCGACAAAGCTTAACGAGTTCAACTTGTGGTTGATGTAGACGATGTCTTGCCGATCTCAAGATCGAGAGGAAGTCCTAGCGCTGCAAAGCAGTAGCGCATCCGTGCTCGCACACATGTACAAGACACCGAGCAACCTCCGCCTCCTCGCTCCAGCGATGTAGCGGAAGGACAACCCTTTCTTGCCGAATAGCCACCGGGAACATATATCTCGCTAGTCCGAGACCATGGGGGGTAAATTCTAGAGGGGGAGAGAGATCCTTCATGAGGAGGTGTGAGTGAGAAGTGAGGAGAGGGGTGCATTTTCTAGGAGAGGGGGGGAACCCCATGGGTGTGGCCGGCGCATGGGGCTGTCCCCTTGCCCTCCCCTCTTCATGTGGGTGGACACTCCACTCACAAAATTCCGTTAAATTCCCTTCACTCAAAATCCCACTCAAAATTGCCATTAAATTTCCACCAAATTTAATGCAACCTCTCATTAAATAAAACTCTTTTATTTTATTCAGAATTTTGTCAATTATTTTAATGACAAACATTCACAAATAACCCCTTGCTAGAATTCCATTTCACATGCATAACCTCTTTATGCAATTTCACCCGAAAACCTGTTTCGGAATCTAGTGAAATAAATTCCTGCGCTTGTTTATTCTTTCTGCATTAAACATTTGCTCCAACTGGATGCCAGTGTCCCTTAAGTGTGTCACCCTACGGTTCGGGAATAATGCAGACATGATCGAGACCCCTCCCGGATCAATAATCAGAAGCGGTACCTGGAGACCCATACTGACTCCCATACATTCAACGATGACTTTTCCTGTGATCGTCGGAACCTTTTACGCTTGTATCTTAATCCCTTTGTTTCACGATATGTCACATGTCCGAGATTCGATCATCGGTATCTCCATACCTAGTTTGATCTCGTTACTGACATGCACTCTTTTCTCGTTCCCGTGATATAACATTCTAGTGATCAAATCACTTACTTGCAAGCTAACCAATGTGATATCATCGAGAAGGCCCAGAGTATATCTATCCGCCATCGGGATGAAAAAATTCCACTCTCGATCCATGGGCCTCAACATAACACTTTGTTAGTTCTGAATTCATCTTTATAATCACCCAGTTACGGTGTGACGTTTGATGTTATCAAGAAACTCTTCCGGTTTTAGTGATTAACATGAGCTCATGGTCTAAGGATTAGGATCACTTCGTAAGTTGTTATTGCAATATAAACTCAATGACTTTGATCGTAATGCTATACTTCGGATGAATGTTCATCACACCATTATACTAATGTTGTGATCTCGTTAATAACAACATCCAATGTCTATGATCAGGAAACTGTGATCATCTTGTTAATCAACGAACTAGTTTATGAGAGAGGCATAACTAAGAAATTTCTGTTTGTTTATTAAACACACATGTATTAACGTTTCCATTGTAATACAATTATAGCATGCAAAATAAACATCTATCATATACTTGGAATACACATAATAAACACTTTATTATAGCATCCAATAAATCTGTCGCCCGTTCCATTGAACCGGAAAACGGTGTTCTAGTCATCTTGCCCATAAGGCATGGCTCACATGTATCAAATGATTCAAAATCAAGTGATTCCAAAAGTCCATCCGAATGGAGCTTCTTCATGCGTTTAACGCCAATATGACCTAGACGGTAGTGCCACATATATGCGGATATATCATCATTAAGTTTAATCCTTTTAGCATCAACATTACGAATATGTGTAACATTATCATCTAGATCTAATAGAAATAAACCATTCATCATCAGTGCATGACCATAAAAGATTTCATTCATATAAATGGAACAACCATTGTTCTCGGATTTAAATGAATAACCACTTCGCATCAAACACGATCCGGACATACAATGTTCATGCTCGCGGTGCACCGTGATAACAATTATTTAAGTTTATAACTAATCCGGCAAATGGAGAGGTAGCGTTAACGGAGATCACATCAACGCTTGATCCATTGCCGACACGCATCTTGACCTCACCCTTGCTAGCGGTCGCTTCCAGCACCCAGATTTGAGTTACAAATATTAGCGACTGAACCGGTATCAAATACCCCGGTGCTACTGCGAGCACTAGTAAAGTACACATCAATAACATGTATATCATATATACCTTTGTTTGCCTTTCCGGCCTTCTTGTCTGCCAAATACTTGGGGCAGTTGCGCTTCCAGTGGCCAGTCCCCTTACAATAGTAGCACTCGGTATCAGACTTAGGTCCAACTCGAGGTTTCTTTTTAGGCACGGCAACCGGCTTGCCGCCATTACTCCCCTTCCGTTTTCCCTTCTTGTCTTTCTTGAAACCAGTGTTCCTATTGATCATCAACACTTGATGTTCCTTTTTGATCTCCACTTCTGCAGTTTTAAGCATTGGCAGAAGCTCGGGGAGAGACTTCTTCATGCCTTGCATATTATAGTTCATCACAAAGCTCTTATATCTAGGTGGTAGAGACTGCAGAACACGATGGATGCCTAAGTCAATGGGAATCATTATTCCCAAGGACATAAGCTTATCGGCATAACCCGACATCTTGAGTACATGCTCACTAACAGATTTGTGCTCTTCCATCATGCAGCTAAAGAACTTTTCTGAAGCATTGTAGCTCTCTACAGCAGCATGTGTGTCGAAAATCATTTTCAACTCACCCATTGTATCAAATGCATTGCTATTTTCGAAACTCTTTCGAAGTTCCGGCTCTAGCCCATACAATATGCCGCAATGAACTAAGTTGTGGTCCTCCTGACGAGTCTGATAGACATTCTTCTCCTTGTCAGGGGAATCCTCAAAAGGTGGGGGGCCTAGCGGCGCTTCTAGCACATATTACTTTTGTGCAGCAGAGAGGATAATCCTCAAATTAATGGCCCATTCGGTAAAGTTGCTACCGTTGGTTGCAAGTTTCTCTTTCTCCATGAACACATTGAAATTAAAAGCAGGTGGTGCCATCTACAACAGAATTTGTAAAGTTTAGACTAAGTTTATGATAGATTGAGTTCAACTAATCCATATTACGAATGAACTCCCACTCAAAAACAACATCCCTCGTGCCTTTTTGGTGAGTACATGAACCAAATCCACTACACCAAGTCCGATCATCACGTGAGTCGGTATAGCTTCAAAGGCGAGCATCAAATGGGCATCATATCTACTATATGACTCATGCTTAACCTTTCGGTCCGTGTTCTGAGGCCATGTCTGTACATGCTAGGCTCGCCAAGTTAGAACCTTAGTATTCACGTGTGTAACTGTTTTACACCCGAAATATGGTCGTGGATCCAAGAACACCCGATCACCATGTGATGTCTTGGAGCGACGAAAACATAATCGGTGCATACTAAAGGAAGATCACATTCTTATCTTGATATTTAAATGAGGGATCATCTTATTATGCTAACAAAGCGCTAAACAAGCAATATAAGATGCTATCAAACATCACATGTTTATTAGTGAAATGATATGGTTCCCGCATATGATCTCTATCATGTGCATCGTGGTATGATCACTATCATACCTATATGTGTAAGTCCAAGGTCTATGAAGATTACACGTTATGTATGTTGTAAGAGTATCATCTCGTACTTCTACTTACAACATCACCATATCATAACACTAGCCCAGCAACAATCTAAACTAGAAGCCTCTAATTTATCCATTGCAAATTTTACGTGGCTTAGGGCTTTTGAGATAGAACCGTTCTTACCTACGAACATGAACCACAACGAGGATAACCAAATTGTTGACAACTCGTTGCAAAATAGATATTGATTATAGAAGGAGAGACAGACACCCGCTAGCCACTTATGCAAAACTAGTTGCATGTCAAGAGTGGAACAGGTCTCATGTGCGAGGACATGTAAAGTTTGTCCGGGCCGCTTCATCCCACTATGCCACCAATATCCAAAATTACAACTAAGGAGCAACAACATGATCATCATCGCCCACATACTCATATGTGTACTACCCGTGTAAAGAATCTACGCATAGATCCGGCTCTGATACCACTGTAGGATTCGCAGCATAGAAAACAAAAAATTTCCTACGATGGGAACAACTATGTACCAAGATCTATCTACTAGATACAAACAACGGGCGGATGTATATCCGTAGAGAACATACCCTTGAAGACCGACAAAGCTTAACGAGTTCAACTCGTGGTTATGTAGACGATCTCTTGCTGATCTCAAGATCGAGAGAAAGTCCTAGCGCCGCAAAGCAGCAGCGCATCCGTGCTCGCACACATGTACAAGACACCGAGCAACCTCCGCCTCCTCGCTCCAGCGATGCAGCGGAAGCACAACCCTTTCTTGCCGAATAGCCACCGGGAACATGTATCTCGCTAGTCCGAGAACATGGGGGATAAATTCTAGAGGGGGAGAGAGATCCTTTACGAGGAGGTGTGAGTGAGAAGTGAGGAGAGGGGTGGCCGCCGCATGGGGGATGCCCCATTGCCCTCCCCTCTTCATGTGGGTGGACACTCCACTCACAAAATTCTTTTAAATTCCCTCCACTCAAAATCCCACTGAAAATTGCCATTAAATTTCCACCAAATTTAATGCAAACTCTCATTAAATAAAACTCTTTTATTTTATTCAGAATTTTGTCAATTCCTTTAATGACAAACATTCACAAATAACCCCTTGCTAGAATTCCATTTCACATGCATAACCTCTTTATGCAATTTCACCCAAAACTGTTTCGTATCTAGTGAAATAAATTCTCGCTTTGTTTATTCTTTCGGCATGAAACATTTGCTCTAACTAGATGCGTTGTCCTTAAGTGTGTCACCCTACGGTTCGTGAATAATGCGGACATGATCGAGACCCCTCTCGATCAATAATCGAGCGGATCCGAGACCCATACTGACTCCCACACATTCAACGATGACTTTTCCTGTGATCGTCGTAACCTTTTACGCTTGTATCTTAATCCCTTTGTTTCACGATATGTTACATGTCCGAGATTCGATCATCGGTATCTCCATGCCTAGTTTGATATCGTTACTGACATGCACTCTTTTCTCGTTCCCGTGATATAACATTCTAGTGATCAAATCACTTGCTTGCAAGCTAACCAATGTGATATCACCGAGAGGGCCCAGAGTATATCTATCCATCATCGGGATGAACAAATTCCACTCTCGATCCATGGGCCTCAACATAACACTTTTTTAGTTCTGAATTCATCTTTATAATCACCCAGTTATGGTGTGACGTTTGATGTTATGAAGAAACTCTTCCGGTGTTAGTGATTGACATGATCTCATGGTCTAAGGATTAGGATCACTTCGTAAGTTGTTATAGCAATATAAACTCAATGACATTGATCGTAATGCTATACTTCGGATGAATGTTCATCACACCATTACACTAATGTTGTGATCTCATTATTAACAACATCCAATGTCTATGATCAGGAAACTGTGATCATCTTGTTAATCTACGAACTAGTTTATGAGAGAGGCATAACTAGGAAATTTCTGTTTGTTTATTAAACACACATGTATTAACGTTTCCGTAGTAATACAATTATAGCATGCAAAATAAACATCTATCATATACTTGGAATACACGTAATAAACACTTTATTATTGCCTCTCAGGGCATATTCCCTTCAAAAACTGTGGGCAATAGCACATGAAAATGGCCATAAATCACGAAAACGACGAGTTTTTGCTCATAACTATCTAACGCGTATCGGGTGTTACGAGTCCCTTAAATTGCTCGGGAATCCCAAAACTATGTCCAATAGCTCATGAAAACGTCCATAAATCATGAGAACGACGAGTTTCTAGTCATATCTCTCAAACATGTATCGGTTTTACTGGCCAAACAAATCCCTATTGATCCCTAGTATTGTGGGCAATAGCTATTGAAAACGGACATAAACGCGAAAGCAATGATTTTTAGTCATATCTCTCAAAAATATATCACGTCTTATGGGTAGTGAAAATCGCCCTGTAATACCAAAACTGTGGGCATTACTCATGAAAACGCCCATAATCGCTAAAACATCGATTTTTTGGTCATTACTCTGAAAAGTGTATCTGGTGTTAAGAGTCGTGTAAATCACCCCAGGACCCCCAAACTGTGGACAATACCACATGAAAACGGTCATAAAACGCGAAAACAACGAGGTTTTTCTCATAACTCTCAAACGCCAGATCCGTGTTACGACTCAGAATTTCCCTGGAATCCCCAAAATGTGGCCAATAGCTCATGAAAACGTCCATAACTCGTGAACGACGAGTTTTTGGTCATAACTCTCAAACATGTATTGGGTGTTACGAGTCGTGTAAATCGCCTTAGAACCCTAAAACTGGGGGCAATAGCTCATGAAAACGGCCACAAAACGCGAAAACGGCGAGTTTTTTGCTCATAACTCTCAAACATGAATCGGGTGTTACAAGTCGTGTAAATCGCCCTGGAAAACCAAAACGGTGGGTAATAGCTCATGAAAACGTCCATAAATCGCAAAAAACGACGAGTTTTTGGTCATAAGTCTCAAACATGTATCTGGTTTTACTGGCCTCGCAAATCCCTATTGAATCCCAAAAATGTGGGCAATAGCTATTGAAAATGTCCATAAACACGAAAACAATGATTTTTGGTCATATCTCTCAAACATGTATCTGGTCTTAGGGCTAGTGCAAATTGCCCTGTAACATCAAAACTTTGGGCAATAGCTCATGAATATGTCCATAAAACGTGAAAACATCGATTTTTTTGTCATAATTCTCAACCATTTATCTGGTGTTATGAGTCATGTAAATTACCCTAGAACCCCAAAACTGTGGGCAATAGCACATGAAAACGGCCATAGAACGCGAAAACGACGTGTTTTTGCACATAACTCTCAAACGCGTAGCAGGTGTTACGAGTCCTGTAAATAGCTCAGGAATCCCAAAACTGTGGCCAATAGCTCATGAAAACATCCATAAATTGTGAAAACGACAAGTTTTTGGTCATAACTCACAAACATGTATCGGGTGTTATGAGTCGTGGAAATCGCCTTGGAACCCCAAAACTGTGGGCAATATCTCATGAAATGGGCCATAAAACATGAACACAACGAGTTTTTTGCTCATAACTCTGAAACGTGTATCGGGTGTTACAAGTCATGTAAATCGCCCTGGAAAACCAAAAACGTGGGTAATAGCTCATGAAAAAGTCCATAAATCGCATAAACGACGAGTTTTTGTTCATAACTTTGAAACCTGTAATAGCTCATGAATATGTCCATAAAACGCGAAATCATCGATTTTTTGGTCATAACTCTCAAACGATTATCTAGTGTTACGAGTCGTGTAAATCCCCATTGAACCCCAAAACTATGGGAAATAGCTCATGAAAACGTCCATAAATGCGAAAACAATGATTTTTATTCATATCTCTCAAACATGTATCATGTCTTATGGGTCGTGCAAGTCACCCTGGAATATCAAAACTATGGGTATAGCTCATGAAAACAGCCATAAAAGGCAAAAAAAGTCGAGTTTTTTGGTCATAACTCTCAAACATGTATCCGGGTTTTTTGGCCATGCAAATCCCCATTGAACCCCAAAACTATGGGCAATAGCTATTGAAAACCACCATAAACACGAAAACAATGATTTTGTTCATATCTCTCAAACATGTATCTGGTCTTAGGGGTAGTGCAAATCACCCTGTAACATCAAAAGTTTGGGCAATAGCTCATGAATATGTCCATAAAACGCGAAAACATCGATTTTTTGTCATAACTCTCAAACGTTCATCTGGTGTTACGAGTCATGTAATTCACCCTAAAACCCCAAAATTGTGGGCAATAGCACATGAAAACGGCCATTGAACGCGAAAACAACGAGTTTTTGCTCATAACTCTGAAACGCGTATCAGGTGTTATGACTCCTGTAAATTTCCCTGGAATCCCAAAAATGTGGCCAATAGATCATGAAAACATCCATAAATAGTAAAAACGAAGATTTTCTGGTCACAACTCTCAAACATGTATCGGGTGTTACGAGTCGTGTAAATCGCCTTGGAACCCCAAAACTATGGCAATAGCTCACGAAAAGGGCCTAAAACATGAAAACGACGAGTTTTTTGCTCATAACTCTCAAACATGTATCGGGTGTTACAAGTCGTGTAAATCGCCCTAGAAAACCAAAACGGTGGGTAATAGCTGATGAAAACATCCATAAATCGCAAAAACGACGAGTTTTTGGTCATAAATCTCAAACATGTATCCGGTTTTACTAGCCTCGCAAATCCCTATTGAACCCTAAAACTGTGGGAAATAGTTATTGAAAATATCCATAAACACGAAAACAATGATTTTTGGTCATATCTCTCAAACAAGTATCTAGTCTTAGGGGTAGTGCAAATCGCCATGTAACATCAAAATTTTGGGCAATAGCTCATGAATATGTCCATAAAACGCGAAAACATCGATTTTTTGTCATAACTCTCTATTGATAAATGTGTACATTCATGCTATAATAGTACTAACCGGAAACATTAATACTTGTATGATTTGTAAACTAAATAAGAGTCCATAGTAAAGCCTCTTTGTAATACTAGCTTGTTGGTTAATACTAGCCCTCTCGTTGGAATGTCATCCAATTAGCTTGCAAGCATGTGACTGGCTCACAAGGGATCACATATCACGGGAACGATAAAAGAGTACTTATCAGTAACGAGGTTGAACTAGGTATGCAGATATACCGACGATCAAAACCACGCTTAAGTAAACTACCGTGAGACAAAGGGAAATTGGTATCGTATGTAAGTGGTTCATTCGATCGCAAAGTAATCATAGAAATATGTGGGAGCCATATGAATTTCCAGATTCCTCTATTGGTGATTGATCGGAGAAGTGTCTCGATCATGTCCGCATAATTCACGAACCGTAGGGAGACACACTTCAGGATTCGATGTTGTTGTGTAGTTATGGAATGATGAGTAAAAGACCGAATGTTGTTCAGAGTCTCGGATGGGATCCGGGATATCACAAGGAGATCCGGAATGGTCCGAAGAATAAGATTCATATAAGGAAAGTCATGTTTCGGAGTTCGGAAATGATTCCGGTGTTTTCACCCGGAATGTTCTAGAAGGGTATGGAAGGTCCGGAACTCCGGAGGGGAAGGGTACATGGATGTGTCATGACAATGTGGAATGGTTGCATCATATACTAGGTCACTTGGCTAGGCAATATGATGAGAGAAATCAAATCCAAGTTTGAAAGTCACATGCCAATTTGAAAAAGTCAAATCCAAAGTTTGCTTGGTGGAGGAAGAGTAGGAAACCTACCTAGGGTGGAAGTCCTACTCCCTCCACCTGCCGGCCAAGGAGGAGGAGTTGGAGGAGGACTCCCTCCTCCTAACCGCCTCCCTCCCACCTATATAAGGAGGGGTACGGCGCTCCCTCCCCACACACCTCAAACCCTAGCCCCAAGAGCCACCACCAAAAGTGCTGTCGCCGCCTAGGGATCTACAACTCGCCGAGTTAGGGTTTCCCCAAACCCTAGCCGCCGGCCACACCATCCCCTTGGTGCCCTCTAAACCGTAGATTGCCAAGGCCTCTCTCATACTCCGCCATACTCACTCCGGCTTAAGGTGAAGCCCTGCGAGATCTCCCCTCTACTTCCGACACCACGCCGTCGTGCTGCCGGAATCACGAGGAGAGTGCTACAACCTCCGTTGCCTGCTGTAACAAGGGAGAGGAAGGTCTTCATCGAGTACCGAACGTGTGACCGACTGCGGAAGCACTGCCGGAATGCAGCGCCGGAAGGATCGTCTACGCGATCTTGAGATCGGCACGAGTACGACTACATCACCCATGAGAATCTGCTGTCGTTAACCGCTTTGGAATCTTCAAGGGTGATTTATTCTATCGACTCGTTGCTACAATCTAGTAGATAGATCTTGGATTGTTTGTGTGCATGCGGTAGAAATTTTTTGTTTTCCATGCTATGAACCCCTACAATGGTATCAGAGCCGTGTCTATATGTAGATTTGTTGCACGAGTAGAGCATAATTGTCATTGTGGGCGGTGGTGCTTTTATTATCAATTGCCTTTTGTGTACTTTGCATCTTGCGGTATGATGGGATGAAGCGGCCCGGGCTAACCTTACATGACATCGTTCATGAGACTTGCTCCACGCTCAACATGCAACTTGTATTGCATAAGTGGCTTTGCGGGTGTCTGTCTCTCCCATCATAGTATATATTCAATTTTCAACGGGCACTTGATAGGTCAAACATCAATGTTGTGGTTCTTGTTCGTAAGTTAGAACGACACTTATTGAGAGCCCCAAACCATGTAAAATATGCAAAGAAAATTAGAGGCGTCTAACTTTGTTTTGCAGGGGGTGTGTTGTGATGTGATATGGCCATGATTGCGATTATATATGATGTATGCAATGTTCCTTATTGTAAGTTGGCAACCGGCAGGAGCCATATGGTTGTCTTTAAATTCCATTAAGACCTGCGTTTCTATTCAAAGTAGTTGTAATAGTTGAAGCTGGTGGACGACAACCATGAAACAGCGCCATTGACCTTGATGCCATACCGGTGATGATGGAGATCATGTTTGTGCTTGAAGATGGAGATTAGAGGCATAAGAAGAAAGTCCATATCATATCACATATTATGAATTTCATGTGATGTTAATCCTTTATGCATCTTATATTGCTTAGTTTGCGACGGTAGCATTATAAGATGATCCCTCAAGCACACAATTTCAAGTTTTAAAGTGTTCATCCTTAGTAAGCACCGTTGCTAAAGATTGTTGTTTCGAAGAACCACGTGATGATCGGGTGTGTTAGATTATGCGAGTGTATACAACGTGAGCAAGCCAGATTTTCTCATGCGGAAGCTAAGGTTTGATCTTGACGAGCCTAGCATGTACAGACATGGTCTCGGAACACGGATCACTGAAAGGTAAAGCATGAGTCATATAGTAGATATGATGAACATGTTGATTGTTCGCCATTGAAGCTACATCAACTCTCGTGATGATTGGTTTTGATGTGGTGGATTTGGTTCGTGTGATAACTAAAACAATTTGAGGGATATTGTTTTGAGTGGGAGTTCACCTAGATTAATTTAACTATTAATTAGAAATCAATTTGTCATAAACTTAGTCTAAACTATTGCAAATATGTTGTAGATCAATGGCGGCCCCTACAATCAATTTTAATGCGTTCCTAGAGAAAGAAAAGTTGAAAAACAATGGAAGCAACTTCGCAGATTGGTTCCGCAATTTCAGGATTGTCCTCAATGCTGGTAATTTGACCTATGTTCTGGATGCACCGCTGGGTGATCCACCTACAGCTACTGCTATCGATGAAGTAAAGAATGTTTACCTCACTCGGAAGAATCAGTACTCCACAGTTCAGTGTGCTATCTTCTATGGTTTGGAATCGGAGCTTCAGAAAAGGTTTGAGAACCATGACCCACATGATATTGTCCGTGAACTCAAAATTATATTTGAGGCTCACGTGACAGTTGAGAGTTATGAGGCTTCTGAAAAGTTCTTTAACTGCAAGATGGAAGAGGGCAGCACCGTTAGTGAGCACATGCTTAAGATGTCTGGGAACGCAAAAAAACTCCAAAGTTTGGGTATAGTGATTCCTAATTCTTTGGGGATTCACCGTGTCCCCCAATCACTACCACCAAGTTACAAGAACTTTGTGATGAACTACAATATGCAAAACATGGACAAGACGTTGCCAGAACTCTTCTCCATGTTGAAATCTGCAGAAGTGGAGATCAAGAAAGAGCACCAAGTGTTGTTGGTCAATAAGACCACGAAATTCAAGAAAGGCAAGTCTAAGCAAAAGGGAAACTTCAAGAAGGGCGGTAAGAAAGTTGCCGCGCAGGCGAAGAAGACCAAGGCTGGGCCTAAGCCTGATACTTAGTGCTTTTACTGCAAGGGAGAGGATCACTGGAAGCGGAGTTGCCCAAAGTACTTGGCGGATTTGAAGAACGTCAACATCAAGAAGAAAGGTATATCTGATATACATGTTATTGATGTGTATCTCACTAGTACTCGTAGTAGTGCCTGGGTATTTGATACTCGTTTCGGTTGCTCATATTTGTAACTCGAAACAGGTGCTGCAGAATAAACGGGAGCTAGCGAAGAACGAGGTGAAGATGCGCGATGGAAATGGATCAAAGGTTGATGTGATTGCGGTGGGCACGCTACCTCTTCATCTACCATCGGGATTAGTTTTATACTTAAATAATTGTTATTTGGTGCCCGCGTTGAGCATGAACATTATATCTGGATCATGTTTATTGCGAGACGGTTACTTGTTTAAGTCCGAGAATAATGGTTGTTCGATTTATTGTTGGAATTATGCCCCAGAGGCAATAATAAAGATGTTATTATTATAATTCTTGTTCATGATAATGTTTATATTCCATAGTAGAATTGTATTAAGCGGAAACTTTAATACTTGTGTGGTTTGTGAACAACACCGTGTCCCTAGTACGCCTATATGGACTAGCTCATTGATTAATGATGGTTAAGGTTTCGTAACCATGGACATGAGTTGTCGATTAATAATGAGATCATATCATTGGGAGAATGATGTGATGGACAGACCCAAACTAAGCGAAGCAATTAGATCGTGTCATCGTGTTCATCTTTGCGAAGCTTTTCTTATGTCAAATATTGTATTCCTTAGACCATGAGATAATACAACTCCCTGGTACCGGAAGAAATCTTTGAGGTCATCAAACGTCATCCTATGAGAGGGTGATCATAAAGGTGTCTCTCAGGTGATCGGAAAGTATCTGTTGGGTTGTATGTATCGAGATGGGATTTGTCCCTCCCAAGTCGGAGAGATATACTTCGGGCCCACTCGGTGATCGATATCAACACCGCTTGCAATCATGTGGTTAAGGAGTTAATCACAAAGTGATATCGGATTACGGAACGAGTAAAGTACTTGCTGTGAACGAGATTGAACTAGGTATGACGGTACCGACGATCAAATCTCGGGCAAGTAAAATATCGCGAGACGAAGGGAATATATATATATGGGATTGATTGAATCCTGGCATCGTGGTTCATCCGATATGATCATCGATTAATGTGTGGGAGTCATTATGGGTTTCCAGACCCCGTTGTTGATTATTGATAGAAGATCATGTATGCATATTCTCGAACCCGAAGGGTCACACACTTAACGTGTCTCGACGCTAGGATAGATTGGATAATTGGTTTATGAGTTTTTGTTCGGAGTCTTGGATGGGATTCGGGACATCACGAGAGGTTCCGGAATGGTCCGGAGAATAAGATTCATATAAGGCAGTGCAGTTTTTGGAGTTCGGAATTGTTCCGGGTTAATCGGTATTGTACCGGAAGCTTCTAGAACCTTCCGGAAGGGGACCAACGTGGCCCCACCTTCCGGGAGGGGGCATGGGCCTATGAGGGAGTTCCTTGGCCGCATTGGGCCAGGGGCACAAGGCCCCATAGGGCCCAGCCGGCCAAACTAGGGATAAACCCTAGTTGGAGCTTCTAGAAGGGGGGTTCCTTGCGCCCCACTCCTCCCTCCTTGGTTGCCGGTTTTGTTCTTGGGGGAGGGGTTAGGGCTGGCGCCCACCCCTCTATATATAGAGGGCTGGGGCGCACCACCCCCACCACACCTTCCCCTCAAGCCTAGTCGCCATGCTTCCCTCCTCTCTCTCTCTCTCCCTCCCGACTGCGTGTAGGCGAAGCCCTGCTGCAGAAACTCTCCACCAATTGTACCACGCCGTCGTGTTGTAGATCCAACCCATCTCTCCACCATACTTGCTGGACCAAGGAAGGAGGAGACGTCGAGGTGCTGCACGTGTGCATCTCACGGAGGCATCGCCACTTGTGGTGCTAGATCGGATCGGATCGCGAGGAGGAGAAGCGAGTACGACTACATCACCCACGTTCCGACGAACGTTCCGCTATGCGAATCTTCAAGGGTATGAAGATCTAATCCAATCTCTCTCGTTGTTTGTATCTCCTAGATTATATCTTGGCTTCCCTCTGTTCGCATCCGTAGAAAATTTTGATTTACTATGTCGCGTAACCCTTCAGTGGTATCAGAGCTAGATCTATGCGTAGATGTGTTTCACAAGTAGAATGCAACATGGTTGTTGCGGGCGTTGATGTTTTCTGTTGCAAGCCTCTTGTTTGTGTTTTTCTTATGACGCGGGATAGTGAGATTGAAGCGGTCCAGGCCAACCTTACGCGACGTCGTTCGCGAGACCGGCTCCGCACTTGACGTGTGGCTTGTTCCACACATGCGGCTGGTGGATGCCAGTTTCTCTCACTATAGTTGTCATGGGATTTACACCGGAGTTTGGCAACCATAATATCACCGTTGTGGCTTTCCGTAGGTAAGAATCGTTCTTAGCATCTACTCCCATAAGCCACGTAAAACATGCAACAACAAAGTAGAGGCGTCTAACTTGTTTTTGCAGGGAGTGTTTTCTGTGATATGGTATGGCCCAAGATGTGATATGTGTATTATATGCGATGATCATGTTTTGTAATGTTTCACGACTTGCATGTCGATGAGTACACAACCGGCAGGAGCCATATGGTTTGTCTTTATAATTGTGTATGACCTGTGTGTCAACTTCTTATACGCCATGTAATAGTTTCACTTTATCGCTAAGTAGTTAGCAATAGTTGTAGTTGCTATTCGTGGTGGAGGCAATCATGATGGAGTGATGGAGATCATGCTAACGCACAAGATGGAGATCATTGCGCGAAGATTGGCTATACCATGTCACATAAAGTTATATGCATGTGATGTTTATCCTTTTATGTATCTTATTATGCTTAGATCGCGACGGTAGCATTATAAGATGATTCCTCACTTAAAGATCAAGATAAAAACTATGTTCTCCCCAAATATGCACCGTTGCGAAAGTTCGTCGTGTCCAAGCATCACGTGATGATCGGGTGCTATAGACTCTACGTTCACATACAACGGGTGCAAGTCAGTTTTGCACACGCGGAAATACTTGGGTCTAACTTGACGAGCCTAGCATGTACAGACATGGCCTCGGAATACATGAATAGAAAGGTTAAACATGAGTCATATGAATGATATGATCGACACTTCGTTGTCCACCATTGAAACCACATCTCTTCTCATGAAGATCGGATTAGGTGTAGTGAATTTGGATCGTGTTCACTAAACAACTTGAGGGATGTTGAATTTAGTGGGAGTTCATCTAGTAATTTGATTAAAAGTTGAACTAGTTATCATGAACATAGTCTAATTTGTACTTGCAAATATTGTAGATCAAATGGCTAAGTTCAACTTCAACTTCAACGTTTTTGCTGAGAAGGAAAAGCTTAAAAACAATGGGTCTAACTTCACCAACTGGTTCCGCAATCTGAGAATCATTCTCTGGCGGTCAAAAGGACTATGTCCTTGAGAATGCGTTAGACGCCTCGCTGCCATCGCCGCTGATGAGAAAGTTGTCTATCGATCACAAGAAGATGATTATGGTGTGATTAAGAGCACCATGTTGTTTGCTATGGAATCGGACCTTCAAAATCGTTTTGAAGACTATCCTGCCCTTTGAGATTCTCGAGGAGCTGAAAACCATGTTTCAGACTCAGACCCGTTCTGAGAGATATGAGATCTCTGAGAAGTTCTTTAACTGCAAGATGGAGGAAGGGAGTTTCGTTAGTGAGCACGCCATTAAGATGTCGGGCTACACTCAATGCCTTGAGCAACTGGACTGCAAGATTCCAGAGGAGCTCAAGATTGACAGGGTTCTGCAATCACTCCCTCCCAGCTACAAAAGTTTTGTAGTGACTCACAATCAGATTGGTTCCACTGATACGATCACCAAGCTCTTCGCAAATATGAAGGCTGCGGAGGTGGACATCAAAAAGGATAATCATGTGTTGATGGTCAACAAGCCCCCCACCTTCAAGAAAGGTAAGGGTGCAAAGAAGCCCTTCAAGAAAGGCGGCGGCAAGCGCGTTGCCCCTGCTGAGAAGAAGGTCAGGTCTGGTCCTAAGCCGAACACTGAGTGCTTCTATTGCAAAGACAAGGGTCACTGGAAGCGCAACTGTCCGAAGTACTTAGCGAACAAGAAGGCTGGCACCTTCAAAGGTATATTTGATATACATGTTATTGATGTTTTCCTTACTAGCCCTCGCTAGTGCACGGGTATTTGATCGTTCAGTTGCTAATATTTGTAACTCGAAACAGGAGCTACGGAATAGATGGCGGCTTGCGAGGGATGAGGTGACGATGCGCGTTGGCAACAGATCAAGAGTTGATGTGATGGTCGTCGGCACGCTCTCCTTAGTTTTACCTTCGGGATTAGTTTTAAACCTTAGTAAGTATTATTATGTGCCTGCGTTGAGCATGAACATTATTTCTGGATCTTGTTTATTGCAAGACGGTTATTCATTTAAATCGGAGAATAATGGTTGTTCTATTTATATGAGTAACATCTTTTATGGTCATGCACCTATTGTGAATGGTTTATTTCTTCTAAATCTCGAAAAGGATGAAACACACATCCATAACATTGAGGCTAAGAGATGTAAAGTAGATAGTGATAATACTACTTATTTGTGGCAATCGCTGCTCAGGTCATATTGGTGTAAAGCATGAAGAAACTCCATTTTGATGGACTTTTGGAGTCTCTTGATTTTGAATCATTTGACACATGCGAACCATGCCTCATGGGCAAGATGATCAAAACCCCGTTCTCCCAGATGATGGAGCGAGCAACGGACTTGTTGGAAATCATACATACCGATGTATGCGGACCGATGAGTGTTTCGACGCCATGGATATCGCTATTTTCTCACTTTTACCGATGACTTAAGTAGATATGGGTATATCTATTTAATGAAACATAAATCTGAAACATTTGAAAAGTTCAAAGAATTTCAGAATGAAGTGGAGAACCATCGTAACAGAAAGATTAAGTTTCTACGATCTGATCGTGGAGGTGAATATTTGAGTTATGATTTTCTCACGCATCTTAAAGAAAACGGAATCGTTTCGCAACTCACGCCACCCGGAACACCACAGCGCAATGGTGTGTCTGAACGCCGGAATCGAACTCTATTAGATATGGTCCGATCGATGATGTCTCTTACTGATTTGCCGTTATCATTTTAGGTTATGCATTAGAAACCGCTGCATTCACTTTAAATAAGGCTCCATCTAAATCCGTTGAGACGACACCGTATGAACTGTGGTTTGGTGCTAAACCTAAGTTGTCGTTTCTTAAAGTTTGTGGATGCGAAGCTTACGTCAAGAAGTTGATGCCGGACAAGCTCGAACCCCAAGAGGAGAAATGCGTCTTCATAGGATACCCTAAGGAAACTATTGGGTATACCTTCTATCACAGAACCGAAGGCAAAGTGTTTGTCGCAAAGAACGGTTCCTTTCTTGAGAAGGAGTTTCTCTCGAAAGAAGTGAGTGGGAGGAAAGTAGAGCTAGACGAGGTTATTGAACCTTTGTTGCCTGCCAAAACCTACCGGCGAGCAGCGACGAGCAACACGAAGAGCCGGGAGGCTCCCAGAACTGCTGGTGGGCCCTGGTCCCTCGGGCGACGGCCCGCAAAACTCCGACACGCCCTGCTTGGTTCGAGATGCGCCACCTGACCTATACCTGGTCGAAGGTGAAGGATTGCTCCGATTGATTTCGCATGGTAAACAAGTATACGTAAAATTCGAGCCGGCTCCTGTTTCAGAATCGGCTCCTAGAGCCGATTGCCCCATGGTTCTGCATTAGATTTACGATAACATGGGGTTTTGCTTGATCACAAGTTAAATCGATCTACGGTTTAATGTTTTCACTACGAATCGAACGTCCTACACGTAATTGAGCCTGGTATGTACAAAAGATGAAGAATATTAACCCTAGAAAAGGCCTAATAACCAACGTAAAGTCAATTACCGAACAACTTCTCTAGAACGAATAAACCACGCCCCTCGTACTCTTTGGATCGCTCAACCCGCTTGTAAGGCCTGCCACGTAGATATCAAACTAAACCTTGGTGAGCAAGGTGTAACCGTAACAGATCGAATCAGCTAAATAAAGATCAGCAAGATGCTACCCTTACGCTTGGGAAAAGGTGCAAGGGTAGCGAGATAACTAGAGGTAGCATAACCCGACGATAATAATGAAAAACACCGATGCTAGCCTCAAACAATCTATGATAATGGTATTACTCGCCATCAACAACGCTCAAGACGAGTAAAACCAGGTAACGATAGATATCGCCTAGATCGCAAGATGCGATCTAGGCAGCATGACACTTACCCGAAAGAAACCCTAGAAACAAGTGGTATGGCGCCGAGATTGTGTTTGTTGTGAACGTGATTGTCCTCCTTTCTTTGATAACCTTAGGTACATATTTATAGTCCGGAGACTCTCTACTTTTGGAATAACTCTACAACTCTATCTTTACCTAAACTGAAACGGAACCTAAACTGAAACGAAACCTACTATGATACAAGATACACGGGCAATTTAGCCCAAATCCACGCACTAGGCCGATCCAACAACACGTTGAATATACACATCTTCCAAGCCCATCTTGATCACGGCCCATCTCCTTCTTTGGCCAAAATATGGTGATAACACATGCCCCCCTGGTTTTGGCAATGATAATTCCAAAACCACTCTGTGTTTTTTCCTTCCCCTCTTTTTTTTTGTATCGGGCTCAAGCTGATGTATCGCGCGTAACGTAATCGCCACGCTACCCCTTCATCATGATGCCCTGTCTTCTCAACTCCTCCATGCAGCATGATTTGACGATTTTGGCAAAGACAACTGGGAAATCGCTATGGCATTGAACCGTCTCTCCACTATTCCTTATTTAAATTAAATGCAGCATCGCAGTCCCCATCTTCTCCCAAGAGCGAAACCCTTCTTCCTCCGCCGAAAAACCTTTCTTTGCCATGGCCTCCTCTCGCTTCCTCCGCCTGTCCTCCCACGCCCAACAAAGATCGGTGACCGAGAGCCGACGCTGTAACACCCGCACGGCGGCAGATAAGATTTTCGCCCACGATGGTGGGACGAAGGATTGATTTCGTCTGGTCGGAGGACGATGCGTCCCTGACTGACGGCGAAGAGAGCCTACAGTTCCTCGTTGACGGGGAACTGGAGGCGAAGAGCAGTGACGACGCCTGGTCGTGGGACGGCGTCGAGTCCTCCGACGAGGAGGAAGAATCGGAGGAAGACACCTCCTCCGACGAGTATCCGCCGACGAAGCGCTTCCGCGCCGGGTCCAGCGAAGACACCGAAGATGACGACGAGGACGAGGAGGCCCCTGCTGGTTTCTTCAACAGCAGCAGCGAAGACGACGCCGGCAGCAGCGCTGAAGACAGCGAACAAGACGGCGGCGACGACAGCGGCGACGATCTCGGCCTTTAGATTAGGAACCAGTATTAGTAGTAGTAGTAGTAGTAGCAGGCTCCCTTTTGTAATCAATCATCCTTTTGTAATCAATCATCTTTCGAATGAATGAGAATCTGTTTCCCAAAGATTGCCTTGTTCGCCCCTAATTTTGCCGATAGCCACAATAGGTCGATGCTCCAGAAGCCGATAGCAACGTATCGGCTTTCACCTTGTTACGTTCGTACAGTCAACCAAGCCACAGCTCAAAGAGCCGATGCACATCGGCTTTCCCAAAAAACATTGACAAGGTCAAAACTTGGTTGCATGCTTAGGCATACTTAAACAGCCACTTCTTAGCTCCAAACGGTAACTTGCGACCTTCTTCAAAAAGGGCGACCCAGATCTCCAATTGCCCATCGAAATATGTGCCCTAAAAAAAACAGCTAGTGACGGGCAAGGATGAGGATGACGAAGCCGAGATCGCCGAAATGGATTGTGTCCGTGCTGACGCGCTTCACGCCTTCGAAGCATTCTTTAGTAGCTCGTATGTGTAAACTGGCTATATATTTTGCTTTTATTCGGCCGATTTTCAGCATCGGCCCCCACATTTTTACTGTCCATCGTCTCACGTGCTTTTACTTAGCCGATTTCATGTATCGGCCCCTCCAGTTTTACTGTCCAACATCCCACATGCTTGGGAAATATTTCTTGAGATGTTGACCATTGACCGCCACTGGGAATTTCACGCCATCTAGCTGCTCGAGCATGTATGCGTTTCCTCTTAAAACTTGATCGACCCTGTACGGCCCGTGCCAATTTGGAGACCATTTACCATATGTTGCATCCTTAGTCCCCAATGGCAACACAGCTTCCCATACTAGATCACCAACGTGGAACTCCTTTGGCCTCACTTTCTTGTTATATGCACGAGCTACCTTGGCCTTGTTCTCTTTGATTTTCTCCAGTGACCATAGCCTGAGCTCGGTTAGATCCTCCACACTGTCACTCATCAGGGTTGCGTATTCTTCAGTCGTTAGATCGTCCTGAAAAGTGACCCGTCTCGACCCAGCCGTAATTTCCCAAGGCAATACGGCTTCTTGTCCGTATACTAGATGGTATGGCGAGGTTTTAATCGCCCCATGGCATGACATGCGATAAGCCCATAACGCCTCTGACAAAACCTCGTGCCAACGCCTAGGGTGCTCATCGACTTTTCTCTTGATCAGTTTGATGAGGCTCTGGTTGGATGCTTCAGCTTGCCCATTAGCTCATGCATAGTATGGAGATGATCTCGACTTAATCCCCATGTCCTCGCAGAACTTTCTAAACTCCCGAGAAATAAAGACCGAACCCCATCGGTCGTGATAGTTTGGGGAATCAATCTATGGATGACGTGCTCTTCACAAAGTTGATAACATCCTTAGAGTTCACCGATTTCATCGGGACAGCTTCCACCCACTTAGTGAAATAATCGATGGCCAAAATCCACATGTGTCCTTTGCTTGATGGAGGATTGATTTTGCCGATCATGTCCATGCCCCAACCTCGGAATGGCCAAGGCTTGATGATGGGGTTCATTGCTGACGCAGGTACCATCTGAATTTTGCCAAATTTCTGGCATGCTTGACACCCTTTGTAGTACTTGAAACAGTCCTCAAGCATGGTGGGCCAATAAAACCCTGATCGCCTGATCAACCATTTCATCTTATGAGCCGATTGGTGAGTTCCACAGGCGCCTTCGTGTACCTCGTGTAGGAGCCGATTGGCCTTGGGTGTCCCTGCATTTGAGCAATAGCCCTTCCAGTCCTCAGAAACATGTCATCCCCAATAAGCACGCATTTCATGGCCTTGTATCTTATCCGCTTAGGTGCCCCGAGCCGAATCCTTCAAGTAATTGAAGATATCGGCTCTCCATCGTCGATTCCGTGAACTGCACTCAACATCGCCCTTCTCGCTACATCCTTGTAGCCTAAAGCCATTTGTGCAAGATCATTTGCCTCTCAGATTCTCGCGACCGTGGGATCCAGTGAAGTTTATGTACCGAATGCGCCATCAGCTCACGGCAAGGCAACCATAATGGGAAGAGGGACTCGCTCTCACACTTGTACTCCTCCGTGAGTTGGGAAATCACCAACTTGGAGTCTCCAAAACTTCCACCGCTTCTCGCCCGGCCGAGGAGTAACTCCATTCCTTTGCCTATCGCCTCATCGGCCACATTGTTGGTGCGAGAGGTAGACAATCGATGGAGAAGGAAAATGTTTCCGGGCGACGAGTAAAATGCCGATGCCGCAGCCATCGTCACAAACTGATCCGTCGAAAAACATAGCCCACGCCTATGGACAAGGTCGCTATGTTAGTGTTGATCCTTTCAAATAAGATCGGCCACCTGTCCCTTAACTGCTCGCGGGTTGATAACGGATGTCAAACTCGATAATGCAAACATCCATTTGCCCACCGGCCTTTTAACATAGGAGCCGACAAAGATGTGCTTTATGACGTCGATTTGCATATGATGATGATCTCTGCTGATAGCAAAATGTGGTGCAGCTTGGTGCGTGTGAAAACAAAAGAGGCACAATTTATCGATATCGGGATACCTTGTCTCCGCCCAAAGATCCTTCGCTTATGTAAAATACGACGCTCCAAATTTCATCATAAACTTGCACTACCACCGAGGCGATGGATGTGTCCATCGACAAGTAAATGTAGAACGGTCCGTCATTTGGTGGAACCAACACCGGCGGCTTTGTCCGATATTCTTTGATCTCGTCGAAGGCTCGTTGTTGTTCTGCCCCCCAGCGGAATTCCTCGTCATATTTGATTTTTACTAGTCCCATGAACGGCTCTATCCTTCCTGACAGATTAGAGATGAATCTTCGACGGTTGATCTTGCCGAGGGACTGCAGTTCTTTCTTCGTGGTGGGTGGCTTCATTGTTCGTGACCGCCTCCCGACTTTTCAGGCCAATTTCAATTCCGCTCATGGACCAAAACCCAAGAACCGACCGCCGTCACCCCCAAGGCACACTTCTTTGATTCATCCAGAGTCTTAATTTTCTTGTTCGTCCAGACGCTGCGATCGTCTGTGTCCGTGCACCGGCGGACTTGACCACCACGCCGTCGATGTAAATCTCCACCGCTTGCCGATCAGATCATGGAAAATATAATTCATGGCCCTTTGGTACGTGGCGCCGCATTTTTCAGTCCAAACGCCATGACTACATATTCAAATAACCCCACCGACCACGGACTCAATGCGGTCTTGTGTATGTCTTCGAGCCATAAAATTTGGTTGTAACCGCATTGCCATCCATGAAGCTCAAGATCTTATGACCAGCCGCTGCGTTGATTAACGCTTTCGCCACCGCATCGGATACTCATCCTTCGGGTAGCTCGTTGAGATCCCAAAATCTATGGCCACACGCCAACGGCCATCCTTCTTCTCTGTGTGCGATACTAGAAATCCACTTAGCATACCGCATGGCCTGATCAACTTGGTCAACATTTTCGACCTCCTTCTTGACTTCTTCCGCATTTCGCCTTCATCCGTCATGCTCGCTGAAATGGCGAAATCCTTTTTAAGCGGAGTCGATGATGCTCTGTCTAACCCGTGCATCTCTGTGTAGTCCCAAGGCCCGATATTGTTTCAACAGGCTATCATCGGGCCCCGCAGATTCGGATCTAACTTTCGATAAATGTTGGTCGTGGCTTATCCCGTGACCAATGTCGATCTCTTCTAGCTCATCACGGATGTGAACCCGTATCCTAGCTTCCGTCACCGTCAAATCGATGCTAAACACAGGCAAGCGGTAGGTGAGGATAACAAAAATAATTTGGGCCGATTGCCCTGAATCGCCCCTTTTGCATTAGTCAAGGACGGTTTACACCTTATTGTTTACTGGGCGAGCATCTCTCGCTACGACTACATGAGCCGCTTGTCGTATGATCGCTGCTTTTATTTTTGTGGCCGATCGCGAGGATCGGCCACCACGACGTGGGCTTTTCTACTGTAAGGCCGCGGATAAGACCAGCCTCACCCCGCTTTTTGTAGCTTCAATACGCCGCAGCCGTCTAGATTGATTCCGAGATCGGCTCTTGGTCTTCGCTTCCTGCACGCTCATGCCAGCTATGGAGATCTCGATAGAATCATCTGCGTGGATGACCTCCACTTCATCTCCGTCCCATCGATCGTGCATCGTGCATTGTGGACGGAATGCAGCAATTAGCGTGAATCCAATCCTTCCTAGCAAGACAGTGCAAGTGCTTTGTCCACGACGAAGAATGACGTGGGGATGGTTTTTCTGCCCACGGTCAGATCTACGTTCAGTACGCCCTGCGTTTCCGAAGTCTGACCGTTGAAGTCGCTTAACGTGACGTTGGTGCTGATCAAATCTGCAGTGGAGCGTCCCAAACGCCGTAGCATGGAGTATGGCATGATATTGACTGCCGCCCCGGTGTCCACCAACATCTTGCTGACAGGTTGCCCATTGATGTAACCCCGCAGGTACAGGGCTTTCAGATGTTTGTAACCCTTCTCACGTGGCTTCTCAAAGATAACCGGCCGTGGACCATACCAAACAAACGCCACCGTAGCTCATTGGTTCTTGGCGCGCAGAATTCTGACGGTAGTACGAACACCATGTTTGTGCCAGCCGATGTCTGTGCATCGGCTTTTGCTGGTTTGGGGCGCCATTCTTTCCTTGTCGGGCGGTCTTCCGTTTCCAGGGTCTGCCTAATTTTGACGGCCAGATCGGGCCGTGCTTTTAAAGCGTGAGATATCGCGCTTCAGCTTCCTCCAAGTTACGCAGCCGCTGCACTCTACGCTTTTGAGTGTGTCTGAGTCCGTCGGGACACCACCTTGGACGGTGATACCTGTCTTCGTCTTTGTCATCCTTTGACTTCTCGAGGTCTTCGCCGAGCGACTCGAACGGCTCGGGTGGAAGAGGCCCTAGACGCTTGAACACCGACATCGCCTCGTGTCCTCCTTCTGCTGACCGCATTCCGGGCAGTTGTCGACTGTGGGCAATCGGCTCATTCCCGCGTCCCAGCAATACTTGAAGAAAGGACAATCCCAATGCTTGTCTGCGCCTTCCTTTTCTTTAGACGGTCCCCTAACAAGGTGCTCATATCTTTCGTCGTCTCCATTGCGCCGGCGACGTTGGTCATACTGACGCTCATACTTGTTAAGGAGATGCGTGGAATGTGGCTTCTGATATCGCACTCTCCTCACTTGTTCCTCTGTTAAGTACCGTCTGTCATTGTGGCTGGGCCGGTCGCGTGGACTAGCCTCCTCTCTTTCTTTGCCCCGAGAGCGACCACCTTCCTGCTTGTACGTGTCATGGTGGTACCCAGACCCTGCCATATTAACGCCGAACGAGAAATCCAGCTGACGCCTCGCGGAGCGACTGAGTTCTACCATGTTGACGCCGGGAAATGGGTTTGTGTCCACTTTCATGGCGAACTGCCCAAGGATCAGACGGCCTTGTTCTATCGCCATTTGGATTTGGCGTGCTCTTTGCACTCATTGGTGGTGGGTGAACGAATGATGCCACTTGCGATGGTATCCCGTTCATTTCTGAGCCGTAGGGATTTTGTGGCCTTCGGTAACCTCACCGCTTCTCCTTCAAAGAAGAATCGAATATCTGCCGGCTTTGCTCACATCAAGTCGAACCCTTTTGCAGGCCCCTTGCTGTTTCACCCATTTGCAGTTACAGGATCTGCCCCGAGCCCATTCAGCCACGGCCACCTCCGGTCTGCGTAGGATCACCGTCTTCAGACGACCAGGCCTATCGGACGCTTGAATTTGTCTTGGTATAACCTGTGGTGGCGTTGTTCATACATCGCCGCTTCGGGCCATGTGCGCCAATGAGTTGTACTCTACCTGGAAAGCCAGATCCTTGATGGGCGCTAAGAGGCCCAACACTGCCAGCTCGACTGCTTCCTTCTCAGTTAAACGAGCGGAGTAACATCGGTTCTTGACGGTCCTGAAGCGCTGGATGTACTCGGCTACAGTTTCTCCTCGTTTCTGCCGCACCTGAGCCAGGTCTGCAATGCCAGCCTCAGTAGCCTCTGAATGGTACTGGATGTGGAACTGCTCTTCCAGTTGCTTCCAGGTATGAATTGAATCAGGTGGCAGCGAGGTGTACCACCCAAAGGCTGGTCCTGTCAGAGATTGCGCAAAAAATCTTACGCGCATCTGATCCGATGCCGAAATCATGCCTAGTTGTGCCAGGTATCGGCTTATGTGCTCGATCGAGCTTGACCCTTCTGACCCGCTGAACCTTGAGAACTCAGGGAGCTTATACTTGGGTGGCAGCGGAATCAGATCAAACTCGTTGGGGTACGGCTTTGAATAGCCGATTGTCCTTCTTCTAAGCACGGTCAACCGTCCTCGTGATGGTACCGATTTGCTCCATCGCTTGAGCTGTAGGGGCTAGATTCTCATGACTTGTTCCAGGCATACTTGGCTAGCCACGCCTGTTTGTCGTCCATCCCGGACATTGCCGCCCGACACGCCTCGCCGCAGATCCTGCCCAGAACTCCCCGCCAGAAACTCCTGCGGTTGCAATCTGTTTGGTGCGTGTCGTTATTGCAGTCCGCACGAGGCATATATACCCGTGTGGGATTTTAGGTGGCTCAAACAGGAATTGGCAATCGCTGGTCGCCCAGCCTTGTAGACGATAAGCCGCTGCTCCGGAGCTACAAGTGTGAATGGCAGGTGGCCTGGTGCGAGCGGTCTTTCTCCTGGTGAGTCCCAGTAGGCCCCGCCGGAGAATACTGATGTTTCATGATCTCCGAACTACGCGAACCGCGACCCGAAAAGCGTTCACCAGGCTCTCAGAATGGCGGTGTAGAGAATGAGCCACCATGTAGTTGACCTCCTGTCGTAGAGCTCTGGTGCGCTCCTCCGAAGGAATAGACAGATCTACCTCATCGAGGGCACCCTCGGGGGAGAACCCCCTCCACTTGATGCCATGCTTACGGGTCCTCTCAAAAGAGCTGATGAGGTCTTCTTCGAAGAGAGCCTTGATCTCGTCATACTTGGCCTTGTGCTCGTCAGGTAGATCGTCGTAAGTGACTGGTCTGTTCTCCATCGCAGCGTCGGATGTTGATGTAGACGTTGTTGAAGGTCCCACCGGGCGTGCGAATGTGTTGCCTGCCAAAACCCACCGCGAGCAGCGACGAGCAACACGAAGAGCCGGAGGCTCAGAATCTGGTGGGACTGGTCCCTCGCGACGGCTCGCAAAACTCCGCACACGCCCCGCTTGGTTCGACGGCGGTACACCTGACCTATACCTGGTCGAAGGTGAAGGATTGCTCGATTGATTTCTGCATGGTAAACAAGTATACGTAAAATTCGAGTCGTGACCGGCTCCCTGTGTTTTCAGAATCGGCTCCTAGAGCCGATTGCCCCATGGTTCGCATTAGATTTACGATAACATGGGGTTTTGCTTGATCACTACAAGTTAAATCGATCTACGGTTTAATGTTTTCACTACGTAATCGAACGCCCTACACGTAATTGAGCCTGGTATGTACAAAGAT
Organism: Avena longiglumis; assembly: GCA_030063025.1. Lineage (NCBI taxonomy): Eukaryota > Viridiplantae > Streptophyta > Magnoliopsida > Poales > Poaceae > Avena > Avena longiglumis. Next base: position 6,205,350 of record CP125975.1, read on the forward strand.
GAAGAATATTAACCCTAGAAAAGGCCTAATAACCAACGAAAGTCAATTACCGGAACAACTTCTCTAGAACGAATAAACCACGCCCCACGCATTACCGGATCGCTCAACCCGCTTTGTAAGGCCTGGCTACGTAGATATCAAACTAAACCTTGGTGAGCAAGGTGTAAATAATGCATCGAATCAGCTAAATAAAGATCAAGCAAGATGCTACCCTTACGCTTGGGAAAAGGTGCAAGGGTAGCGAGATAACTAGAGGTAGCATAACTTCGACGATAATAATGAAAAAACACCGATGCTAGCCTCAAACAATCTATGATAATGGTATTACTCGCCATCAACAACGCTTCAGTACGAGTAAAACCAGGTAACGATAGATATCGCCTAGATCGCAAGATGCGATCTAGGCAGCATGACACTTACCCGAAAGAAACCCTAGAAACAAGGGGTGGCGATGCGCCGAGATTGTGTTTGTTGTGAACGTGATTGTCCTCCTTTCTTTGATAACCTTAGGTACATATTTATAGTCCGGAGACTCTCTACTTTTGGAATAACTCTACAACTCTATCTTTACCTAAACTGAAACGGAACCTAAACTGAAACGAAACCTACTATGATACAAGATACACGGGCAATTTAGCCCAAATCCACGCACTAGGCCGATCCAACAACACGTTGAATATACACATCTTCCAAGCCCATCTTGATCACGGCCCATCTCCTTCTTTGGCCAAAATATGGTGATAACAACCTTCTCTTGAATTGGAGAGTAGAGCAGCACCTGAAATTGTTCCAGTGCTGCCTGCACCAACAATAGAGGAAGCTGATGACAAGGATCATGAAGCTTCGGACGATGCTGCTACTGAACGTCGCAGGTCGACAAGGTCGCGTGCCCCTCCTGAGTGGTACGGCAACCCTGTCTTGACTGTCTTGTTAGTATAAGACAATGAACCTACGAACTATGAGGAGGCAATGATGAGCCCAGACTCTGAGAAATGGCTAGAAGCCATGAAATCCGAACTGGGATCCATGAGCGAAAACCAAGTATGGACTTTGGTGGACCCTCCTAGCGACCGAAAGGCCGTTGAGTGCAAATGGATCTTCAAGAAGAAAACGAACGCGGATGGTAATGTTACCGTCTATAAAGCACGGCTTGTCGTGAAAGGTTTTCGACAAGTTCAAGGTGTTGACTACGATGAGACTTTCTCTCCCGTAGCGATGTTTAAGTCCATTCGGATTTTATTAGCAACTGCTGCGTTTCATGATTATGAAATATGGCAGATGGATGTCAAGACTGCATTCATCAATGGCAACATTGATGAAGAGTTGTATATGATGCAACCCGAAGGTTTTGTCGATCATAAGGATGCTGATAAAGTATGCAAACTTCAGCGTTCCATTTATGGACTAAAGAAAGCATCTCGGAGTTGGAACCTTCGTTTTGATCAAGTGATCAAGAGCTTTGGATTTGTTCCAAATTGCTACGAAGCTTGCATCTACAAGAAAGTGAGTGGGAGCTCAGTGACATTTCTGGTACTATATGTGTATGACATATTGATTATTGGAAATGACATTAACATGCTTAACGATGTGAAGAGTTATTTGAACTAGTGTTTTTCAATGAAAGACCTAGGTGAAGCTGCTTATATATTGGGCATCAAAATCTATAGAGATAGACAAAGACGCTGATAGCTTTAAGCGTAGTACATACCTAGACAAAGTTCAAAAGGTTCGTAATGGATAAGGCAAAGAAAGGTTCGGCCTATGTTGTCGGGTAAGATATTGAGCAAGGCTCGGTCCACCACGGTAAATGATAGGGAAGCTATGAGCAAAGTGCCTTATGCCTCGGCCATAGGTTCTATCATGTATGCCATCTGTGTACTAGACCGGATGTGTCCAATGCTCTTAGTTTGACAAGGATATCAAAGTGATCCAGAGTGGAACATCGACAGCCGTGAAGAACATCCTAAAGTACCTAAATAGGACTAAAGAAATGTTCTTAGTCTATGGGGGTGATGAACAGCTCGTCGTAAAAGGTTATTCTAGTTTCGACACCGACAAGGATGATTCTAAATCTCAGATAGGATACATGTATATTTTGAATGGAGGAGCTATGAGCTGAAGAAGCTGCAAGCAAAGCGTGATCGCGGGATCAACAGTAGAAGCGGAATACATGGCTGCTGCAAAAGCGTCAAGTGAAGGACTTTGGATCAGGAACTTCATCACTGAGCTTGGCGTGGTTCCAACTACATTGGACCCACTGGAGATATTGTGTGACAACACTGGCACCATAGCACTCGCTAAGGAACCAAGATATCATCCAAAGACCAAGCATATCAACTGCAAGTTTCATATAATCCAAGATTATATAGCAGATGGAGATCTGAAGATTAGTAAAGTACATACCGATCTGAATGTCGCAGATCCATTGACTAAACCTCTTCCACGTGTAAAACATGATCAGCACCTCAGTGCCATGGGTGTGAGATTGTTGCCAAATGTAAACTAGATTATTGACTCTAGTGCAAGTGGGAGACTGTTGGAATTATGCTCTAGAGGCAATAATAAAGATGTTATTATTATAATTCTTGTTCATGATAATGTTTATATTCCATGCTAGAATTGTATTAAGCGGAAACTTTAATACTTGTGTGGTTTGTGAACAACACCGTGTCCCTAGTATGCCTCTATGGACTAGCTCATTGATTAATGATGGTTAAGGTTTCCTAACCATGGACATGAGTTGTCGATTAATAATGAGATCATATCATTGGGAGAATGATGTGATGGACAGACCCAAACTAAGCGAAGCAATTAGATCGTGTCATCGTGTTCATCTTTGCGAAGCTTTTCTTATGTCAAATATTGTATTCCTTAGACCATGAGATAATACAACTCCCTGGTACCGGAAGAAATCTTTGAGGTCATCAAACGTCATCCTATGAGAGGGTGATCATAACCGTGTCTCTCAGGTGATCGGAAAGTATCTATTGGGTTGTATGTATCGAGATGGGATTTGTCCCTCCCAAGTCGGAGAGATATACTTCGGGCCCACTCGGTGATCGATATCAACACCGCTTGCAAGCATGTGGTTAAGGAGTTAATCACAAAGTGATATCGGATTACGGAACAAGTAAAGTACTTGCTGTGAACGAGATTGAACTAGGTATGACGGTACCGACGATCAAATCTCGGGCAAGTAAAATATCGCGAGACGAAGGGAATATATATATGGGATTGATTGAATCCTGGCATCGTGGTTCATCCGATATGATCATCGACGAATGTGTGGGAGTCATTATGGGTTTCCAGACCCCGCTGTCGATTATTGATAGAAGCTCATGTCTGCATATTCTCGAACCTGAAGGGTCACACACTTAACGTGTCTCGACGCTAGGATAGATTGGATAATTGGTTTATGAGTTTTTGTTCGGAGTCTCGGATGGGATTCGGGACATCACGAGAGGTTCCGGAATGGTCCGGAGAATAAGATTCATATAAGGCAGTGCAGTTTTTGAAGTTCGGAATTGTTCCGGGTTAATCGGTATTGTACCGGAAGCTTCTAGAACCTTCCGGAAGGGGACCAACGTGGCTCCACCTTCCGGGAGGGGGCATGGGCCTATGAGGGAGTGCCCTGGCCGCATTGGGCCAGGGGAACAAGGCCCCATAGGGCCCAGCCGGCCAAACTAGGGATAAACCCTAGTTGGAGCTTCTAGAAGGGGGATTCCTTGCCCCCCACTCCTCCCTCCTTGGTCGCCGGTTTTGGGCTTGGGGGAAGGGATAGGGCTGGCGCCTACCCTCTATATATAGAGGGCTGGGGCGCACCACCCCACACACCTTCCCCTCAGCCTAGTCGCCCTGCAGCCCTCCTCTCTCTCTCCCTCCTGACTGCGTGTAGGCGAAGCCCTGCTGCAGAAACTCTCCACCAATTGCACCGCGCCGTCACGTTGTAGATCCAACCCATCTCTCCACCATACTTGCTGGACCAAGGAAGGAGGAGACGTCGAGGTGCTGCACGTGTGCATCTCACGGAGGCGTCGCCACTTGCGGTGCTAGATCGGATCGGATCGGATCACGAGGAGGAGAAGCGAGTACGACTACATCACCCATGTTCCGATTTAACGCTCACTGCGAATCTTCAAGGGTATGAAGATCTAATCCAATCTCTCTCATTGTTTGCATCTCCTAGATTATATCTTGGCTTCCCTCTGTTCGCATCCGTAGAAAATTTTCATTTACTATGTCGCGAAACCCTTCATTTATATGAGTAATATGTTTTATGCACATGCACCTTTGATAGATGGTCTATTTTTATTGAATCTCGATATTGGAAATACACATATTAATAACATTGAAGCTAAATGTTTGAAATTAAGCGATAACTCGACCTATATGTGGCACTGTCGTCTTGGTCACATTGGAGTGAATCATATGAAGAAACTCCATTCCGATGGACTTCTTGAATCACTTGATTTCGAATCACTTGAAAGATGTGAAGCATGTCTGATGGGTAAAATGACTAAAACTCCATTTTCTGTTATGATGGAGCGAGCTACGGACTTATTGGAAATCATACATACCGATGTGTGTGGCCCAATGAGTGTAGCATTGCCCGGTGGTTATCGTTATGTTCTTACCTTCACGGATGACTTGAGTAGATATGGGGATATCTATTTCATGAAACATAAGTCCGAAACTTTCGAGAAGTTTAAGGAATTTCAAAGTGAGGTAGAGAATCAATGTAACAAGAAGATTAAATTTCTACGTTCTGATCGTGGAGGTGAATATCTAAGTTACGAGTTTGGTGAGCATTTTAAGAAATGCGGAATACTTTCACAATTGACACCGCCGGGAACACCACAGCGTAATGGTGTGTCCGAACATCGTAATCGAACTCTCTTAGATATGGTTCGTTCTATGATGTCACTTACAGATTTACCGCTATCGTTTTGGGGTTATGCATTAGAAATAGCCACATTCACTTTAAATAGGGAACCATCTAAATCCGTTGAAACGACACCGTATGACTTATGGTTTCGGAAGAAACCTAAATTGTCGTTCCTTAAAGTTTGGGGTTGCGAAGCCTATGTAAAGAAGTTACAGCCGGACAAGCTTGAACCCAAAGCGGAAAAATGCGTCTTCATAGGATACCCGAAGGAAACTATTGGGTATACCTTCTATCATAGATCCGAGGGCAAAATCTTCATTGCCAAGAATGGATCCTTTCTAGAGAAGGAATTTCTCTCGAAAGAAGTGACTGGAAGGAAAGTAGAACTCAACGAGGTTGTTGAACCTTCTCTCGAACTTGCAAGTAGCGCAGCACCGGAAGTAGTTCTTGTGGCACCTGTACTAGTAAGAGAGGAAGCTAATGATGTTGATCATCAAACTTCGGTTGAAGTTTCTATGGAACCTCGTAGGTTGACGAGAAATCGTACCACTCCTGATTGGTATGATCCCGTTATGAGTGTCATGTTGGTGGATAACACCGATGACCCTGCGACATATGAGGAAGCGATGATGAGCCCAGATTCCAATAAATGGCAAGAATCCATGAAATCTGAGATTGGATCCATGTATGAAAACCAAGTATGGACTTTGGTGGACTTACCAGATGGGCGTAAGGCTGTCGAGAACAAATGGATTTTCAAGAAGAAAACGGATGCTGATGGTAATGTTACTGTCTATAAAGCTCGACTTGTCGCAAAAGGGTTTCGACAAATTCAAGGAGTTGACTATGATGAGACTTTCTCACCAGTAGCGAAGCTAAAGTCTTGAGGATTATGTTAGCAATCGCTGCATATTATGATTATGAGATACGGCAGATGGATGTCAAAACAGCGTTCCTCAATGGAGACATTGATGAAGAGTTGTATATGATGCAACTCCAAAGGTTTTATCGATCCTAAAGATGCTAACAAGGTATGCAAACTTCAACGGTCCATATATGGATTGAAGCAAGCATCCCGAAGTTGGAATCAACGTTTTGATAAGGTAATCAAAAGTTTTGGTATTATACAAACTTATGGAGAATCTTGTATTTACAAGAAAGTGAGTGGGAGCTCTGTAGCATTCTTAATACTATATGTAGATGACATATTGTTGATTGGGAATGATGTAGACCTTCTTAATAGTGTCAGCTTACATATTAGGCATAAAGATTTATAGAGATAGATCGAGACGCCTAATATCATTGTCACAAAGTACATATTTGGAAAAAGTTCTAAAGAGGTTTGGAATGGAAGATAGCAAGAAAGGGTTCTTGCCCATGTTGCCCAATACGACCTTGAGTAAAACTCAAAGTCCAGCAACGGCAGAATATAGAGAAAGGATGAGTAAGACTCCCTATGCCTCAGCCATAGGATCTCTAATGTATGCCATGCTATGTACTAGACCCGACATTGCATATGCTGTTAGTTTGACTAGCAGATATCAAAGTGATCCAGGAGTGGATCATTGGACAGCGGTCAAAAACATCCTTAAGTACTTGAGAAGAACTAAGGATATGGTTCTTTCTTATAAAGGTGATGAACAACTCGTTGTTAATGGTTACACCGATGCTAGTTGGAACACCAATTTGGATGATTCTAAATCTCAATATGGATACTTATTTATTTTGAATGGTGCAGCAGTTAGCTGGAGGAGTGCAAAGCAAAGCGTTGTGGCGAGATCTTCAACTGAATCGGAATACATTGCTGCTTCGGAGGCTTCACAAGAGGCGATATGGATGAAGGAGTTAATTACAAAGCTTGGTGTGGTTCCAAGTGCGCTGGACCCAATGTCTATCTACTGTGATAACATGGGCGCCAAAGCCAATGCGCAAGAACCAAGGTCACACAAGAAGCTGAAGCACATTAAGCTACGTTTTCACGCTATTCGAGAACATGTCCAAGATGGTGACATAAATATTTGCAAAGTACACACAGATCTGAATGTGGCGGATCCGTTGACTAAACCTCTCCCGAGGGCAAAACATGACCAGCACCAAACCGCTATGGGTGTTCGGCATATTAGCATGTAATCTAGATTAGTTGACTCTAGTGCAAGTGGGAGACTGTTGGAGATATGCCCTAGAGGCAATAATAAAAGTAGTTATTATTATATCTTTGTGTTTATGGTAAATGTTTACATTCATGCTATAATAGTATTAACCGAAAACATTAATACTTGTGTGATTTGTAAACTAAATAAGAGTCCCTAGTAAAGCCTCTTTGTAATACTAGCTTGTTGGTTAATAGATGATTGTGCTTTCCCGATCATGAACATTGAGATGTTGTTAACAACAAGATCATATCATTAGGATAATGGTATGATGGACATACTCCTATAGATAAGCATAGCATAAAGATGAAGTCATTTAAATAGTTCGTTTTCTATAAGATTTCTGATACATAGTAACCTAATTCCTTCGACCATGAGATCATGTTAATCACCATCACCGGAAGGATGCTTTGATGACATCAAACACCACACCATAACTGGGTGGTTATAAAGGTGGCATTGAGTGTTTGGAAAGTATGGGTTGAGGCACATGGATCAAGAGTGGGATTTGTCCATACATATAACGGATAGATATACTTTGGGCCCTCTCGGTGGAATGTTATCCAATTAGCTTGCAAGCATGTGACTGGCTCACAAGGTATCACATATCACGGGAACAATAAAAGAGTACTTATCAGTAACGAGGTTGAACTAGGTATGCAGAGATACCGACAATCAAAACCTCGGATAAGTAAACTATCGTGAGACAAAGGGAAATTGGTATCGTATGTAAGTGGTTCATTCGATCGCAAAGTAATCATAGAAATATGTGGGAGCCATATGAATTTCCAGATTCCTATATTGGTTATTGATCGGAGAAGTGTCTTGATCATGTCCGCATAATTCGCGAACCGTAGGGAGACACACTTAAGGATTCGATGTTGTTGTGTAGTTATCGAACGATGAGTAAGATACCGAATGTTGTTCAGAGTCTCGGATGGGATCCGGGATATCACAAGGAGATCCGGAATGGTCCGGAGAATAAGATTCATATAAGGAAAGTCATGTTTCGTAGTTCGGAAATTATTCCAGTGTTTTCACAAGGAATGTTCTAGAAGGGTCTAGACGGTCCGGCACTCCGGAGGGGAAGGTTACATGGATGTTTCATGACAATGTGGAATGGTTGCATCATGTACTAGGTCACTTGGCGGGGCAATACTATGAGAGAAATCAAATCCAAGTTTGAAAGTCAATCGCCAATTTGAAAAAGTCAAATCCGAAGTTTGCTTGGTGGAGGAAGAGTAGGAAACCTACCTAGGGTGGAAGTCTTACTCCCTCCACCCGCCGGCCAAGGAGGAGGAGTTGGAGGAGGACCCTCCTCCCAACCGCCTCCCTCCCGCCTATATAAGGAGGGGTAGGGCGCCCCCTCCCCACACACCTCAAACCCTAGCCCCAAGCGCCACCACCACAAGTGCTGTCGCCTCCTAGGGATCTCCAACTCGCCGAGTTAGCGTTTCCCCAAACCCTAGCCGCCGGACACACCCTCCCCTTGGTGCCCTCTAAACCGTAGATCGCCAAGGCCTCTCTCATACTCCACCATACTCGCTCCAGCTTAAGGCGAAGCCCTGCGAGATCTCCCCTCTACTTCCGACACCACACCGTCATGCTGCCGGAATCACGAGGAGAGTGCTACAACCTCCTCTGCCTGCTGGAACAAGGGAGAGGAAGGTCTTCATCGAAAATTAACGTGACCGATCAAGGAAGCACTGCCGGAACGCAGCGCCGGAAGGATCGACTACGCGATCTTGAGATCGGCAAGAGTATGACTACATCACCCACGAGAATCTGCTCTCGTTAACCGCTTTGGAATCTTCAAGGGTGAGTTCTTCTCTCGACTCGTTGCTACAATCTAGTAGATAGATCTTGGCTTGTTTGTGTGCGTGCGGTAGAAATTTTTTGTTTTCCATGCTATGAACCCCTACACTCTCAAACGTTTATCTGGAGTTATGAGTCGTGTAAATTACCCTAGAACCCCAAAACCGTGGGCAATAGCACATGAAAAAGGCCATAGAACGCGAAAACGACGAGTTTTTGCGCATATCTCTCAAACATGTATCTGGTTTTACTGGCCTCGCAAAGCCCTATTTAACCCCAAAACTGTGGCCCATAGCTCATGAAAACGTCCATAAATTGTGAAAACGACGAGTTTTTGGTCATAACTCACAAATATGTATCGGGTGTTATGAGTCGTGTAAATCGCCCTGGAACCCCAAAACTGTGGGCAATAGCTCATGAAAAGGGCCATAAAACATGAAAACAATGAGTTTTTTGCTCATAACTCTCAAACGTGTATCGGGTGTTACAAGTCGTGTAGATCGCCCTAGAAAACCAAAACGGTGGGTGTTAGCTCATGAAAACATCCATAAATCGCAAAAACGACGAGTTTTTGCTCATAACTATCTAACTTGTATCGGGTGTTACGAGTCCTGTAAATCGCTCAGGAATCCCAAAACTATGGCCAATAGCTCATGAAAACGTCCATAAATCGTGAGAACGACGAGTTTCTAGTCATATCTCTCAAACATGTATCGGTTTTACTAGCCACACAAATCCCTATTGATCCCCAATACTGGGGGCAATAGCTACTGAAAACGTCCATAAACGCGAAAACAATGGTTTTTAGTCATATCTCTCAAAAATATATCAGGTCTTATGGGTAGTGAAAATCGCCCTGTAATACCAAAACTATGGGCAATAGCTCATGAAAACGGCGATAAAACGCTAAAACATCGATTTTTTGGTCATTACTTTGAAAAGTGTATCTGGTGTTACGAGTCTTGTAAATCACCCTAGTGTTGGAATTATGCCCTAGAGGCAATAATAAAGATGTTATTATTATAATTCTTTTTTTTGAACTGTTATTTTTATAATTCTTGTTCATGATAAAGTTTATATTCCATGCTAGAATTGTATTAAGCGGAAACTTTAATACTTGTGTGGTTTGTGAACAACACTGTGTCCCTAGTATGCCTCTATGGACTAGCTCATTGATTAATGATGGTTAAGGTTTCCTAACCATAGACATGAGTTGTCGATTAATAATGAGATCATATCATTGGGAGAATGACATGATGGACAGACCCAAACTAAGCAGAGCAATTAGATCGTGTCATCGTGTTCATCTTTGCGAAGCTTTTCTTATGTCAAATGTTGTATTCCTTAGACCATGAGATAATACAACTCCCTGGTATCGGAAGAAAGCTTTGAGGTCATCAAACGTCATCCTATGAGAGGGTGATCATAAAGATGTCTATCAGGTTGTAGGGGTCCCATCTCTTAGATAAGATTGATCCCTCCTGTGTTTTACAATGCTAGTCCCTGGATCAATAGCTAGCATCCACAGTTAAGATGTAATATCAAGAAACAAAGGTCATAATACAACTTTATAACCAGGAATAACATAATTTTATTACATCTTACATAGCTCATTTGGCTATTACATTACATTGCAGCGGAATAACTATACTCATGGGTCCATCATCTTCAAAGTGCCACAGGTAGATGTTGGTTGTAGACTTTGTAATCCTAAACAATCAATCTTCACTAAAATCAATCAAACCTGCAACATTACAAGTTACAGCCACAAGGGTCAATACATTTGAATTGTATTGGCAAGTGATACTATGATAGTATGGTGGAGTATATCATCTATATGCATTTGGCTAAGTGGAGTTGAGGCTTGCATTGCTCAAAATAGATTTTTCTTATCATTTTGAAAATACTAAGTTTTTGCTTGACAAAATCATTTTTCTCAATCAAAGATTTCAAGATCCTTGTACCAAGCCATCTCTCCATCAATGATTGAAGAATTCAAACAACCCTTGTTCAAACCACAAGTTTTAATTTAGAAATTGGAATGATGAGATTCTTGATTGCTTCCATGTCTTGATCCTCAAAATTGTCCTTTACCAGGGACATGGCTAAGTACTTAGATTTTTCACTCTGCAGAGGTGGTGCACTTTCCCCACAAGACTTGGTTTCCCAAGACAAGATCTTTCAGAAGCTTTCCCTTAGACCAAAATGGACGCGCTCCAACCTATCAAACACTACCACCCACTGTCCATATGGCTAAGTTCTTGCAACCTATATGATCATGGCAGAGCCCATATTGCCAAGTGGTTGCACTTGAAGCTTCTCAACATTTGACATCTCAAATCTCTTTGTTCCTGGGTGGCATACCACAAGTGAGATACACAATCCAAGTCTATGGCATTGTGAACCACTCAACCAATCTCCACCAAGCAAGCCCATTCCACCCAGGTGATTCATTAACTTAGTTGTTTTATTAAACAAAACTTAAGTCCTCAGACTTAGAATATTTTTCCATAGTGTGAATATATATTCCACCCATGTTTTCTATTAGCTAGGCTAAGCTTGGTAGTAGTAGGAATCTCTAACTTAGGAAAATCCTACTAAGGATTCATCTACTAGGTTTTCCTATAGCAAGATCTATACTTAGCAAAATCCATGCAAGTTTACTTAGCAAAATCACTAATGCATAGAAAAAGTAATGGGACAAAAAGTATGAAGCATCACTTGCCTTTTTGGTAGGGAATGGTGGTTCACTCCTTGATCTTGCTAGTCTCACACTTCACTACAAATCAATCAAGCAAACACAAATTCAATTCACATTCCAAACCAAAGTCAAACAAACAATTCTTCACACACACAAAGTAATGGAATCTAAGTCATGCATGGGAGCATGCACAAGATAGTTTTATTTTGCAAAGGTGTCTCTATGGGGTTTCTAAACTTTGTAAGATCCAAATTGGTCATTTACCAAAGTGGAAAAGTCATTAGCAAGAGGGTTTTGTCCAAAACTATTTTAAATCCATTTATCATTTCATGTGGTGAAAAATGTTTTTATTAAGGTAAAACTCTTAAGTTGTTCACCAAATGAGTTGCTAATTTGCAAAACTTGGTGTTTTTAGGTCAGTAGGTTTGGTCCAAAACATTTCCTTAAAGTTTTCTTTTCATAAACATTTTTATAACAAAAATCATTCTTTTTATTTGGCTAGAAAATGACTAAGTCAAGTAATCCAACCTAAATCTTTCCATAATCATTTTTAACACCAAGGGTTGGTTCCTAGGGTCAGTAAGGTCACAACAAATCAATTTGCAAAGGTTTTACTTCAAAATTATTTTCAATAAATAAATTACATTTCTATTTGACTAGAAATGGTTTTAAATTAAAGAATCATTTCTTAATTTCTCCAAATACATTTTTGTGTCCACAAAGTGTTTCCTAGGGTCAGTAGGTTCAAATCAATCCTATTGCCAAAGATTTTAACCCTAAATTCAATTTAAAACAATTTTTATATTCTTAACAAGCATACAAATGTTTCTGCAATTTCAAACAAGCTAACAGCTACTATTTGCTAAACTAAGGGCATGGTTGGCTAGGGTTTGTTCTCCTGAATCCATTGATATAAAATTTGCCAAATTTGGACGTGTGGTTTGAAAGTTACAATGGTTTGAAAATCATAACATAATCAGATTTCAAATCTGTTTTTCAACTGAATAAGTGACACGCGGCACACTCTGATTGGACGGTACCGGTTTGGTCGGATCGGCAACGCGGTGCGTTGGATCAAGTTAGATCGCATGGTCCATATCACGTACCCCTTCGCGGTTAAGTCATTCTATCTTATCCATCGGATCTGGATCGGACATTTGCCGCTCGCCAAGGACCTGGCGCGATGACAATGGCGAGCGGCGGAGCGGCCAGTTGGCGGCGGCGCTGGCGAGGCAGGAAGCGAAACAGGGAGGGAGAAAGCTCACCGAGGTCGCGAGGATGAGGTGATGCAGGTCGTGTGGTCGTCGTGGCAAGGGGCGCACAGAGACAGGCAGGATTTCTCGCCGGAGTTGGTTCTGGCGACGGACGCGCGCGGTCGAGGTCGAGGACGACGCTGTGGTCCACGGGAAGACAAACGGAGGACTGGGTTAGCTGCGCAAGACCATGGCAAAGATGTGTGCATGATCTAGAAGACACGGGGTGGTCGGAATTAACCTGTGGGCGTCGTCGGAGTAGAGGCAGACGGTGGCGGTACTGGAGGTTGTCGTTGGCGAGGCTCAGGGGTGTCCGCGATCGAACGGGTGGTACGGGGAGGAGTGTCTGGGAGTGGGGAAGATGCTAGGGTGCTCGAGAAGGAAGGGGGTGGCGTGTACTGGCCTGAATTGGCCGGAGACGGTGGTCGGAGCTGAGGCAGTCGAGGAGAGATTGTGGCGGCCTGGAGGCGTGCTCGGGGAAAGAGACAGAGGGAACGAGAGAGGACGTGCTGGTGTTTAAAGGGGCGTGGTTATTACGAGAAATCAAAGCCTCCTTCACGCGCAATCAATCGCCGGAGTAACTCGCTGCAACGGTCAGGGCGACGGAGTCTCGTTGAAGACGATGAACAGAGAAGGGTGGGTCCACTTGGCAGTGAAAGAAAGGAAAGGATACGCGGGTCCACGAGTCAGTGAGGGTGCGGGTTCCTTCTGTGGTGAAGAAAAACGTTTCGGGGAAGAGGCAGATGGGCTGGACTGGGCCGGGGTGGGCTTTTAGCTGGGCTGGTCGTTTTACCCTTATTTTTTTCTGTTTCTGATTCTTTTTCTTTTTCCAATTCTATTTCCTGTTTTGAATTTCAAACAAACAAACATCAACCAAATAAATTCAAACAAACACCACACTTCACAATTTTGAACTTGGTTCTGTTTAGTAGCATAAACCAACTTCCAAAATAAAATAATATTTTAAATCTTTTTAGGTTCCATTTATTAATTAAATAAAATGGACCACGGTTTATTAATAAAATAGGGTTTGGTTTAATTAATAAAATCTCCATTTTAAATCCAAATATTTTCAAAACCAGTTCAGTAGGTTTTATTTGGAAATAAGGAATACTTGGAAACTTGTTTAAAATAAAATAACTTTTTATTTTAGGGTCCAATAACAATTAAATAAATAGATTTTTATTCATTTAATTCAATAGGATTTGTTTTATTAAAATCTTTATTTTGAAAACTAAAATAAAACCAAAACACTTCAGTAGGTTTTATTTGAGAATATAAAATACTTAGAAACTTATTTGAAACAATTTAATAAGTTTGATGTTTTAATTAAAATGGTAAAACCTTTTATTTAAATAAAATTTGGATATTTAACTCATTATTTTATTTTAAATAAACCTTTACTATTTTTATTCAAAACAAAATGTTTAATTCAAAAGCTTGGCCAAGGTTTAATTTGGCTTTATAAAATAATCCTTATTTGTAAAACTTCTATTTCATTTGAAAACAATCTTTTCATTTAATTGTTTCAAAATAGTATTTCCATTTGTTTTTATTTTTCCTTCTATTAAATGTTTAACTTTTTAAATCCCTTTAGGTTTTATTTAATTCAAATGGGTTTGAAGTTCCAATTGAATTCAAAAAGTTTCTTCTGGCTCTGAAAATCAAACAAAGTTTTATTTTATTCATTTATTTTCACATTACAAGATTTGGAAAATCTTGGGATGTGATACAGGTGATCTGAAAGTACCTGTTGGGTTGTATGTATCGAGATGGGATTTGTCCCCCCCAAGTCGGAGAGAGATACTTTGGGCCCACTCGGTAATCGATATCAACACCGCTTGCAAGCATGTGGTTAAGGAGTTGATCACAAAGTGATATCGGATTACGGAATGAGTAAAGTACTTGCTGTGAACGAGATGGAACTAGGTATGACGGCACCGACGATCAAATCTTGGGCAAGTAAAATATCGCGAGATGAAGGGAATATATACATGGGATTGATTGAATCCTGGCATCATGGTTCATCCGATATTATCATCAATGAATGTGTGGGACTCAATATGGGTTTCCAGACCCTGCTGTTGATTATTGATATAAGATCATGTCTGCATATTCTCGAACCCGAACGGTCACACACTTAACATGTCTCGACGCTAGGATAGAATGGATAATTGGTTTATGAGTTTTTGTTCGGAGTCTCGGATGGGATCCGGGAAATCACGAGAGGTTCCGGAATGGTCTGGGGAATAAGATTCATATAAGGCAATGCAGTTTTTGGAGTTCGGAATTGTTTCGGGTTAATCGGTATTGTACCGGAAGCTTCTAGAACCTTCCGTAAGGGGACCAATGTGGCCCCACCTGCCGGGAGGGGGCATGGGCCTATGAGGGAGTGCCCTGGCTGCATTGGGCCAGGGGCACAAGGCCCCATAGGGCCCAGCCGGCCAAACCCTAGGGAAACCCTAGGGGAGCTTCTAGAAGGGGGGAAACTTGCCCCCCACTCCTCCCTCCTTGGCCGCCAGCCCTAGGGCTTGGGGGAGGGGCAAGGGCTGGCCGCCCACCCCCTCTATATAAATAGGTCTGGGGGCGCACCCCCTCCTACACCTCCTCCTCAAGCCCTAGCCTCCCTGCTGCCCTCCTCTCTCTCTCCCTCCAAACTGCGCGTAGGCGAAGCCCTGCTGCAGAAACTCTCCACCACTAGCACCGTGCCGTCGCGTTGTAGATCCAATCCGTCTCTCCACCATACTTGCTGGACCGAGGAAGGAGGAGACATCGAGGTGCCGCACGTGTGCATCTCTCGGAGGCATCGCCACTTGCGGTGTTAGATCGGATCGGATCGCGAGGAGGAGAAGCGAGTACGACTACATCACCCACGTTCCTACGAACGTTCCGCTGTGCGAATCTTCAAGGGTATGAAGATCTCATCTATTCCCTCTCATTGTTTGCATCTCCTAGATTAGATCTTGGCTTTCCCGTCCGCATCCGTAGAAAATTTTTGATTTACTATGCTGCGAAACCCTTCAGTGGTATCACAGCTAGATCTATGCGTAGATGTGTTTCACGAGTAGAACGCAACATGGTTGTTGCGGGCGTTGATGTTTTCTGTTGCTAGCCTCTTGTTTGTGTTCTTATTATGACGCGGGATAGTGAGATCGAAGCGGTCCAGGCCAACTTTACGCGACGTCGTTCGCGAGACCGGCTCCGCACTTGACGTGTGGCTTGTTCCACACATGCGGCTGGTGGATGTCAGTGTCTCTCACTATAGTTGTCATGGGATTTACACCGGAGTTTGGCAACCATAATATCACCGTTGTGGCTTTCCGTAGGTAAGAATCGTACTTAGCTTGCTACTCCCATAAGCCACGTAAAACATGCAACAACAAAGTAGAGGCGTCTAACTTGTTTTTGCAGGGAGTGTTTTCTGTGATATGGTATGGCCCAAGATGTGATGTGTATGTTGTATGCGATGATCATGTTTTGTAATGTTTCACGACTTGCATTTCGACGAGTACACAACCGGCAGGAGCCATATGGTTGTCTTTATAATTGTGTATGACATGTGTGTCAACTTCTTATACGCCATGTAATAGCTTTACTTCATCGCTAACTAGTTAGCAATAGTTGTAGTTGCTATTACGGGTGGAGGCAATCATGGTGGAGTGATGGAGATCATGCCGGCACGCACAAGATGGAGATCATTGCGCGAAGATTGGCTTTACCATGTCACATAAAGTTATATGCATGTGATGTTTATCTTTTTATGTATCTTATTATGCTTAGATCGCGACGGTAGCATTATAAGACGATTCCTCACTTAAAGATCAAGATAAAACTGTGTTCTCCCCATGTATGCACCGTTGCGAAAGTTCGTCGTGTTTAAGCATCACGTGATGATCGGGTGCTATAAACTCTACGTTCACATACAACGGGTGCAAGCCAGTTTTGCACACACGGAAATACTTGGGTTTGACTTGATGAGCCTAGCATGTACAGACATGGCCTCGGAACACATGTACCGAAAGGTTAAACATGAGTCATATGAATGATATGATCGACACTTCGTTGTCCACCATTGAAACCACATCTCTTCTCGCGAAGATCGGATTAGGTGTGGTGAATTTGGATCATGTTCACTAAACAACTTGAGGGATGTTGAATTTAGTGGGAGTTCATCTAGTAATTTGATTAAGTTGAACTAGTTATCATGAACATAGTCTAATTTGTACTTGCAAATATTGTAGATCAAATGGATAAGTCCAACTTCAACTTCAACGTTTTTGCTGAGAAAGAAAAGCTTAAGAACAATGGGTCTAACTTCACCAACTGGTTCCGCAATCTGAGAATCATCCTCTCTGGCGGACAAAAGGACTATGTCCTTGAAAATGCGCTAGGTGACGCCCCTGATGCTACTGCGCCGGCCGATGAGAAAGTTGTCTATCAGTCGCGCAAAGATGATTATGGTGTGATTAAGAGCACCATGTTGTTTTCTATGGAATAGGACCTTCAAAATCGTTTTAAAGACTATCCCGGGCCCTTTGAGATTCTTGAGGAGCTGAAAACTATGTTTCAGACTCAGGCTCGTTCTGAGAGATATGAGATCTCTGAGAATTTCTTTAACTGCAAGATGGAGGAAGGGAGTTCCGTTAGTGAGCACGCCATAAAGATGTCGGGCTACACTCAACGCCTTGAGCAACTGGATCGAACATTCCGTAGGAGCTCAAGATTGATGTGGTTCGCAATCACTCCTCCCATCTACAAAAGTTTTGTAGTGACTCATAATCGATTGGTTCCACCGACACGATCACCGAGCTCTTCGCTAAGTGAAAGTCGTGGAGGTGGACATCAAAAGGATAATCATGTGTTGATGGTCAACAAGCCCCCACCTTTAAGAAAGGTAAGGTGCAAAGAAGCCCTTCAAGAAAGGCGGCAAGTGCGTTCTCACCGAGAAGAAGCTCAAGTCTAGACCTAAGCCGGACACTCAAAGGCTTCTATTGCAACGACAAGGGTCATGAAGCGCGCAAATGTCCGAAGTACTTAGGACAAGAAGGTCGGAACCATCAAAGGTATATTTGATATACATGTTATTGATGTTTTCCTTACTAGCCCTCGTTGTAGTGCTCGGGTATTTGATATCGTTCGGGCCATAATATTTGTAACTCGAAACAGGAGCTACGGAATAGATGGCGGCTTGCGAGGGATGAGGTGACGATGCGCGTTGGCAACGGATCAAGAGTTCATGTGATGGCCGTCGGCCTGCTCGCCTTAGTTTTACCTTCGGAATTAGTTTTAAACCTCAATAAATGTTATTATGTGCCTGCGTTGAGCATGAACATCATTTCTGGATCGTGTTTATTGCAAGACGGTTATTCATTTAAATCTGAGAATAATGGTTGTTCTATTTATATGAGTAACATCTTTTATGGTCATGCACCTGCTGTGAATGGTTTATTTCTTCTGAATCTTGAAAGGGATGAAACACACATCCATAGCATTGAGGCTAAGAGATGAAAAGTAGATAGTGATAATACTACTTATTTGTGGCACTGTCGTCTAGGTCATATTGGTGTAAAGCGCATGAAGAAACTCCATTCTGATGGACTTTTGGAGTCTCTTGATTTTGAATCATTTGACACATGCGAACCATGCCTCATGGGCAAGATGATCAAAACCCCGTTCTCTGGAATGATGGAGCGAGCAACGGACTTGTTGGAAATCATACATACCGATGTATGCAGACCAATGAGTGTTTCGACGCGCGTTGGATATCGCTATTTTCTCACTTTTACCGATGACTTAAGTAGATATGGGTATATCTATTTAATGAAACATAAATCTGAAACATTTGAAAAGTTCAAGGAATTTCAGAATGAAGTGGAGAACCATTGTAACAAAAAGATTAAGTTTCTATGATCCGATCATGGAGGTGAATATTTGAGTTATGATTTTCTCACGCATCTTAAAGCAAGCGGAATCGTTTCACAACTCACGCCACCTGGAACACCACAGCGCAATGGTGTGTCTGAATGCTGGAATCGAACTCTATTAGATATGGTCCGATCAATGATGTCTCTTACTGATTTGCCGTTATCATTTTGGGGTTATGCATTAGAAACCGCTGCATTCACTATAAATAGGGCACCATCTAAATCCATTGAGACGACACCGTATGAACTGTGGTTTGGTGCTAAACCTAAGTTGTCGTTTCTTAAAGTTTGGGGATGCGAAGCTTACGTCAAGAAGTTGATGCCGGACAAGCTCGAACCCAAAGCGGAGAAATGCGTCTTCATAGGATACCCTAAGGAAACTATTGGGTATACCTTCTATCACAGAACCGAAGGCAAAGTGTTTGTCGCAAAGAACGGTTCCTTTCTTGAGAAGGAGTTTCTCTCGAAAGAAGTGAGTGGGAGGAAAGTAGAGCTAGACGAGGTTGTTGAACCTTCTCTTGAGTTAAAGAGTAGCGCAGCACCTGAAATTGTTCCAGTGCCGCTTGCACCAACAATAGAGGAAGCTAATGACAAGGATCATGAAGCTTCGGACGATGCTACTACTGAACATCGCATGTCGACAAGGTCGCGTGCCCCTCCTGAGTGGTACGGCAACCTTGTCTTAATTGTCTTGTTAGTAGATGACAGTGAACCTGCGAACTATGAGGAAGCGATGATGAGCCCAGACTCTGAGAAATGGCTATAGGCCATGAAATCCGAATTGGGATCCATGAGCGAAAACCAAGTATGTACTTTGGTAGACCCTCCTAGCGACCGAAAGGCCGTTGAATGCAAATGGATCTTCAAGAAGAAAACAGACGCGGATGGTAATGTTACCGTCTATAAAGCACGACTTGTCGCGAAAGGTTTTCGACGAGTTCAAGGTGTTGACTACGATGAGACTTTCTCTCCCGTAGTGATGTTTAAGTCCATTCGGATTTTATTAGAAATTTCTACGTTTCATGATTATGAAATATGGCAGATGGACGTCAAGACTGCGTTCCTCAATGGCAACATTGATGAAGAGTTGTATATGATGCAACCCGAAGGTTTTGTCGATCCTAAGGATGCTGATAAAGTATGCAAACTTGAGCGTTCCCTTTATGGACTGAAGCAAGCATCTCGGAGTTGGAACCTTCGTTTTGATCAAGTGATCAAGAGCTTTGGATTTGTTCCAAATTGCTATGAAGCTTGTATCTACAAGAAAGTGAGTGGGAGCTCAGTGACATTTCTAGTACTATATGTAGATGACATATTGATTATTGGAAATGACATTAACATGCTTAACGATGTGAAGAGTTATTTGAACAAATGTTTTTCAATGAAAGACCTAGGTGAAGCTGCTTATATATTGGGCATCAAAATATATAGAGATAGACAAAGACGCCTGATAGCTTTAAGCCAGAGTACATACTAGACAAAGTTCAAAAGGTTCGAATGGATAAGGCAAAGAAAGGTTCAAGCCTATGTTGTCGTAAGATATTGAGCAAGGCTCAGTGTCCAGCTATGGTAAATGATAGAGAAGCTATGAGCAAAGTGCCTTATGCCTCGGCCATAGGTTCTATCATGTATGTCATGTTGTGTACTAGACCGGATGTGTCCAATGCTCTTAGTTTGACGAGCAGATACCAAAGTGATCCAGGAGTGGAACACTGGACAGCCGTGAAGAACATCCTAAAGTACCTAAATAGGACTAAAGAAATGTTCTTAGTCTATGGGGGTGATGAACAGCTCGTCGTAAAAGGTTACGTCGATGCTAGTTTCGACACCGACAAGGATGATTCTAAATATCAGACAGGATACGTTTATAATTTGAATGGAGGAGCTGTGAGCTGGAGAAGCTGCAAGCAAAGCGTGATCGCGGGATCTACTGTAGAAGCGGAATACATGGCTGATGCAGAAGTGTCAAGTGAAGGAGTTTGGATCAGGAACTTCATCACTGAGCATGGCGTGGTTCCAACTGCATTAGACCCACTGGAGATATTGTGTGACAACACTAGCTCCATAGCACTCGCTAAGGAACCAAGATAGCATCCAAAGACCAAGCTTATCAACCGCAAGTTTCATATAATCCGAGATTATATAGAAGATGGAGATCTGAAGATTAGCAAAGTACATACAGATCTGAATGTCGCAGATCCATTGACTAAACCTCTTCCACGTGCAAAACATGATCAGCACCTTAGTGCCATGTGTGGCATCCCGCAAAACCACTACTAGAAAATCGCGTTGAATTTGTGCATTGCATCGTCATCATCTTGCAATTGCTTGCATAAAACTAATTGCGGAAAAACCTGTTTTGTTTTCTAAAACGCCCCGACTTGCTTTCAAAATGCAAACCCGGGTCCCCGGAGTATTTTTGTTTGTCCACTATCGGTTTGCAAACGTCCGTTTAAAACAACTAAAATAATTAATTAATTTTTAGTGGGGCAGTCGAACGGGCCGGATCGACCCGAACGACCACCCCAGAAAATACAAACGGTCCACCCTTTAATCCCTAGTCTACCCTGTCCTAGTCTACTCACCCAGCATCCACCTCACCCCACCCAATCGATGCTCGCCACCTCAGCTGTCCCTCCCCCATCCTCCAATCACCCCCTGCCACGTCAGCCTCTCTCTCCCTCACCCTTCTCTCTCACCACACACCACACAAGCCCCACACGCACCACGCACCTGCCAGCCCCCAAAGTCCCACCGCCACCTCCCCCTGGGCCCCGCCCGGCCCCACCACCAGCCGTCCTCCCCTGGCCCACCTCTTTCCTCTCTCCTCCCTCCTCTCTTCCCCAGCGACGCCCTCCTCTTCTTCCTCCTGCAGCTCTCTCCTCCGCCATGCCCCGAAGCTCGCCTCACCGCTTCACATCCGCGAAGCGGCCTCAGCCGTCTTCGCCTCGCTGCCGCTGGCCGCCGGTGGTCCCGCTTAAGCCCGCCTGCCGTCCGACCTCGACCGCACCTTCGCGCTGCCGACGCTCCTGCCCGTCGCCTCGCTTCTGCCCGACCAAGCGTTTCGTCTGGAAGGTCCCCGACACCGTCGGCCTCTGCTGTGTCGACGTGGTACTGCTGATACAAGACGCGGTACAACCTCCTCGATACAACGACGACAAATAAGCTCAACTTCCATAGTGACCGCAACCAACCCAAGTTCGCCATCGAGCCGAGAACCCCGACAAGAGCCACGACACGAATACAACAAGTACCCCTCTTGGACCCGAGGACCGAACATGCCCGGAACGCCAAGATCGCCTCAAGGATCCGAAGGACCCCCGGTATCGAGCCCGAGTTCGCCAACGACACCGAAGACGGAACGCTAAGACCGTGCCCGGATCCGGAGTCCGAACCCGATACCGCCAAGGCCGTCGACACGGAAACGCCGAGTACTTCACCCCGGACACCGAGACCCCGGTGCGACAAGTGCTTCGTCCCGAACGCCATGACCGTCAACATGACCCAAAGACCACGGACGCGCCAAGATCTACTCCGCTACCCGAGAACGTTCCGTCGAACCCCGAACCCCCGGATCCCCAAGACCGTCGAGACCCCTCAATGTGTGAACCCCCTTCCGAGAACCCTATTTTATAAATGGTCAACTATATGAACTGTTGCATATTTAAATGACATCTCGCATGCATATCTGTGGTTTGAGGGCCTTATGCCGATTCACCTCTAATTAAACATGGGGCCCATATGCGGGCAAATCTAGCCTTATATTGGCCTCATTTAAACTTGTGTAGCGAACCGGTGATATACTCTGGCTTGTTAAACAACATTTAAATTGCGGGGTAGCTAAACAACATGCACCATCTAAATAATTGTCGGGACCCCGGTTCCACCTGATATGACCTAATTGCATCGCACCTTGCCATGCCATGCATCATACATGCATCATGCCGATCTTCTGCCGTTGTATTAAATATTGCATCCGGTGTTTATTCTAGTGTTTTGCTTCTTCGCGGATAAGGCCGATGAGTTGATGTGAGCTCTACCGATCTTCGCTTGAACCTTCGGCAATGTTTTCAGCAGCATCTCCCTTTCTACCTATCTTACTTTCATAGTATTTATTTCCTCCTGTTGATCTATTGCTATCTCGTGTTATGATGCTTTAGTTTCCGCACTGAAATACCGTGCATCCCTATATTGCCTTGGACACATCCTATTACCTGTTTGGTAGATAGTTGGACTTGCGCGTCGTAGTCGCTGCTCCAAAGGTTGCTATGATCGTCAAGTGCCACAGCTTGTTGTTGTATTGCCGCATGTTGATGTTGGAGATGATCATAGCTTTACTTACCGCTCACTTTAATTCCTGTTTAACAACTAAAATTGAAGTAAGGAGGCATCGGTGGGTGATAGAAAATATTTGGTTCAACGCCCACTTGTGTCCCGTGAGACCCCGAGTACTTGATACCGTTCCTTGATTTATCGCTATCCACATCCGGAGGTATATGGGACCCCCGAGCGAGCTTGATTCAGTCTTATTTCTTGGGGCCACAAACTAGTTTGAGGTTTTATTTACGATCCTGTACTTATGCCATGCTACTTATGTATTTACGACAGCGAGGAGCACATCATCGCTTAGGATCGTGGCACGATTCCGGTGTCGACAAGCCCAGCCACACTTTCGGTTCCCGATGCTCACAAACCGTCCCCACAACCTTAAGTCCGCCTCGAGCCGGGCTTCGCTATGGTTCTACTTTAAGGGTGGCCCCTGAAATATTTCAATCCGCGATTGTTCACCGTGAAGGCCTCGTTGGGTTTTGATTTGGTTTTTCCGAGGTTGATCGAGCGTGTGTTGCTATTGGTGCACCCCGGCCGGGTAAAACTTTCTGAAAGCCGTGTCCGCGGTTATGGACGACTTGGAGCACAGTATCTCGACCATAGACAAGCATAACTAAAGTTTACTGCTATAAATTTGACTTTATAATGACTAGTAATCAGCTTCACTATAACGGAATGGCTAATTAATACTGCCCACAACTGCTTGTTTGGAGTGTCGCTTGCGACCATTGTACCTGACTAGTAAGTATTGCAACTACAACGGAATGGCTGAATAAAAGTACCAACAACTGCTGGGTTTTGGGATTATATCATGCTATCTGTATCTGATTAGTAATTGCTGCAACTATAAAGGAACGGTCAACTAAAAGTGCCCACTGCTTACTTTATCAGGACGATTATATAAACCTGACTAGTAAAGTGACGCAACTATAACTGAATAAGTAAAACTGCCAACCGTGAGTTCCTCGGTTGACTTCCTCGTTGGTCTCGAGGGGAAACGCCAGATGGGTTTGTTTGATGATAGTATCGGTTGGATGCGAATAGGTCTTACCCCTCTCCGATAGCCGCCATTGTATGGAGTCTCTATAGGTGGTTTAGTGCATGCCGCCGCTGCCGCTTCACCACCATACCTATGTAGAGGACCGCCGACTTAGCCTCGCTGCGTAATCGCCTCAAGATCGACGCTTTTTTCCTTTGCCCTTTGTCGGCACCCCTTTTGTTTAAGCAGGTTTTGAGATCGACGTCGTTAGCAGGGTTACCCTTCCGGCTTGGCCTGGGCAGGGTTATGGACGCCATTGGTTATTCTTCAGGGCTCTTAGCCCCATTTGTATCTTGTCCGTAGCGGGACACTCTATCGTTTTCAAGGTGATTTGGATCTTTGTACATTATATCTGTATTCTTGACTCATTGAGTCGTTGTTATATATGCCTGTTCTGTGGGTCCCATCGAGGACCGTTGTGTAATGTTATTACTTCGTTTTCCACCCGCACGAAAGTGCCTGGTGGGCACCTTTGAATCGTTTCTATGCGGGTTTGGCGGGTTTTCGCTAAAACTTGCATAGGGCCGATTCTGAGGGTGTTACACCATGGGTGTGAGATTGTTGCCAAATGTAAACTAGATTATTGACTCTAGTGCAAGTGGGAGACTGTTGGAATTATTCCCTAGAGGCAATAATAAAGATGTTATTATTATAATTCTTGTTCATGATAAAATTTATATTCCATGCTAGAATTGTATTAAGCGGAAACTTTAATACTTGTGTGGTTTGTGAACAACACCGTGTCCCTAGTATGCCTCTATGGACTAGCTCATTGAGTAATGATGGTTAAGGTTTCCTACATAGACATGAGTTGTCGATTAATAATGAGATCATATCATTGGGAGAATGACATGATGGACAGACCCAAACTAAGCAGAGCAATTAGATCGTGTCATCGTGTTCATCTTTGCGAAGCTTTTCTTATGTCAAATGTTGTATTACTTAGACCATGAGATAATACAACTCCCTGGTATCGGAAGAAATCTTTGAGGTCATCAAACGTCATCCTATGAGAGGGTGATCATAAAGGTGTCTCTCAGGTGATCGGAAACTACCTGTTGGGTTGTATGTATCGAGATGGGATTTGTCCCTCCCAAGTCGGAGAGATATACTTCGGGCCCACTCGGTAATCGATATCAACACCGCTTGCAAGCATGTGGTGAAGGAGTTGATCACAAAGTGATATCGGATTACGGAACGAGTAAAGTACTTGCTACGAACAAGATGGAACTAGGTATGACGGTACCGACGATCAAATCTCGGGCAAGTAAAATATCGCAAGACGAAGGGAATATATATATGGGATTGATTGAATCCTGGCATCGTGGTTCATCCGATATGATCATCGATGAATGCGTGGGGGTTAATATGGGTTTCCAGACCCCGCTGTTGATTATTGATATAAGATCATGTCTGCATATTCTCAAACCCGAACGGTCACACACTTAACGTGTCTCGACGCTAGGATAGATTGGATAATTGCTTTATGAGTTTTTGTTCGGAGTCTCGGATGGGATCCGGGATATCACGAGAGGTTCCAGAATGGTCTGGGGAATAAGATTCATATAAGGCAATGCAGTTTTTGGAGTTCGGAATTGTTTCGGGTTAATCGGTATTGTATCGGAATCTTCTAGAACCTTCCGGAAGGGGACCAACATGGCCCCACCTGCCGGGAGGGGGCATGGGCCTATGAGGGAGTGCCCTGGCCGCATTGGGCCAGGGGCACAAGGCCCCATAGGGCCCAGCCGGCAAAACCCCAGGGAAACCCTAGGGGAGCTTCTAGAAGGGGGGAACTTTCCCCCCACTCCTCCCTCCTTGGCCGCCAGCCCTAGGGCTTGGGAGAGGGGCAAGGGTTGGCCGCCCACCCCTCTATATAAAGAGGGCTGGGGGCGCACCCCCTCCTACACCTCCTCCTCAAGCCCTAGCCGCCCTGCTGCCCTCCTCTCTCTCTCTCCCTCCAAACTGCGCGTAGGCGAAGCCCTGCTGTAGAAACTCTCCACCACTAGCACCGCGCCGTCGCGTTGTAGATCCAATCCGTCTCTCCACCATACTTGCTGGACCGAGGAAGGAGTAGATGCCGAGGTGTCACGCGTGTGCATCTCTTGGAGGCATCGCCACTTGTGGTGTTAGATAGGATCGGATCGCGAGGAGGAGAAGCGACTACGACTACATCACCCACGTTCCGACGAACGTTCCGCTGTGTGAATCTTCAAGGGTATGAAGATCTCATCTATTCCCTCTCGTTGTTTGCATCTCCTAGATTAGATCTTGGCTTTCCCGTTCGCATACGTAGAAATTTTTTGATTTACTATGCTGCGAAACCATTCACCTAGTACCCCCAAACTATGGACAATACCACATGAAAAAGGCCATAAAACGCGAAAACAATGAGTTTTTGCTCATAACTCTCAATTGCGTATCAGGTATTACGACTCCTGTAAATTTCCCTGGAATCCCAAAAATGTGGCCAATAGCTCATGAAAACGTCCATAACTCATGAAACGACGAGTTTTTGGTCATAACTCTCAAACATGTATCGGGTGTTCGAGTCGTGTAAATCGCCCTGGAACCCCAAAACTGTAGGCAATAGCTCATGAAAGGCCCATAAAACATGAAAACAACGAGTTTTTTGCTCATAACTCTCAAACGTGTATCGGGTGTTACAAGTCATGTAAATCGCCCTGGAAAACCAAAACGGTGGGTAATAGCTCATGAAAACGTCCATAAATCGCAAAAATGACGAGTTTTTGTTCATAACTCTCAAACATGTATCTGGTTTTACTAGCCTCGCAAATCCCTATTGAACCCCAAAACTGTGGGCAATAGCTATTGAAATCAGCCATAAACACGAAAACAATGATTTTTGGTCATATCTCTCAAACATGTATCGGGTCTTATGGGTAGTGCAAATCGCCCTGTAACATCAATTTTTTGGGCAATAGCTCATGAATATGTCCATAAAACACGAAAACATCGATTTTTTTTGTCATAACTCTCAGACGTTTAACTGGTGTTACGAGTCGTGTAAATCACCCTAGAACCCCAAAATTCTGGGCAATAGCACATGAAAATGGCCATAGATCGCGACAACGACGAGTTTTTGCTCATAACTATCTAACGCGTATCGGGTGTTACGAGTCCTGTAAATCGCCCGGGAATCCCAAAACTGTGGCCAATAGCTCATGAAAACATCCATAAATTGTGAAAACGACAAGTTTTTGGTCATAACTCACAAACATGTATCGGCAGTTACGAGTCGTGTAAATCGCCCTAGAACCCCAAAATTGTAGGAAATAGCTCATGAAAAGGGCCATAAACATGAAAACTACGAGTTTTTTGCTCATAACTCTCAAATGTGTATCGGGTGTTACAAGTCGTGTAAATCGCCCGGGAAAACCAAAACGGTGGGTAATAGCTCATGAAAACATCCATAAATCGCAAAAACGACGAGTTTTTGCTCATAACTATCTAACGCGTATCGGGTGTTACGAGTCCTGTAAATTGCTCGGGAATGCCAAAATTATGGCCAATATCCCATGAAAACGTCCATAAATCGTGAAAACGACGAGTTTCTAGCCATATCTCTCAAACATGTATCCGTTTTACTGGCCACACAAATCCCTATTGATCCCCAATACTGTGGGCAATGGCTATTGAGAACGTCCATAAATGCGAAAGCAATGATTTTTAGTCATATCTCTAGAAAATATATTAGGTCTTATGGGTAGTGAAAATCTCCCTGTAACACGAATACTGTGGGCAATAGCTCATGAAAACGGCCATAAAACGCTAAAACATCAATTTTTTGGTCATAACTCTAAAACGTGTATCTTGTGTTACGAGTCATGTAAGTCACCCTAGGACCCCTAAACTGTGGGCAATATCACATGAAAACGTCCATAAAACGCGAAAATTACGAGTTTTGCTCATAACTCTCAAACGCGTATCGGGAGTTACGAGTCCTGTTAATTGCCCTGGTATCCCAAAAATGTGGCCAATAGCTCATGAAAACGTCCATAAATCTTGAAAACGACGAGTTTTTGGTCATAACTCTCAAACATGTATCCGATTTTACTGGCCATGCAAATCCCATTGAACCCCAAAACTATGGGCAATAGCTCATGAAAACGTCCATAAATGCGAAAACAACGATTTTTATTCATATCTCTCAAACATGTAGCATGTCTTATGGGCCGTGCAAATCACCCTGGAATATCAAAACTATGGACAATAGATCATGAAAACGGTCAAAAAACGCCAAAACGTCGAGTTTTTTGTCATAACTCTCAAACATGTATCCGATTTTATTAGCCATGCAAATCCCCATTAAACCCCAAAACTGTGGGCAATAGCTCATGAAAATGGCCATAAAACATGAAAACGCCGAGTTTTTGGTCATAACTCTCGAACATGTATCGGGTATTATGAGTCGTGTAAATCGCCCTGGATCCCCAAAACGGTGGGCAATAGCTGATGAAAACGACCATAAAACATGAAAATGAGGAGTTTTTGGTCATAAATCTTAAACATGTATCCGATTTTACTAGCCATGCAAATCCCTATTGAACCCCAAAACTGTGGGCAAAACTTTCAAACATTCAATAGGTTTTACTAGCAAGGAAAATCCCCATTCAACCCCAAAACGGTGGGCAATAGCACAAGAAAACAGGCATAAAACAAGAAAACGCTATGTTTTTGGTCATGACTCTCAAAAATGTTTTCGGTTTTACTGGCCATGCAAATCTTCATTGAACCCCAAAACTGTGGGAAATAGCACATGAAACGGCCATAAAACACGAAAACGGCTAGTTTTTTCCTCATAACTCTCAAACGTGTATCGGGTGTTACAAGTTGTGTAAATCGCCCTGGAAAACCAAAATGGTGGGTAATAGCTCATGAGAACGTCCATAAATCGCAAAAATGATGAGTTTTTGGTCATAACTCTCAAACATGTATCCGGTTTTACTGGCCTTGCAAATCCCTATTAAACCCCAAAACTGTGGGCAATAGCTATTGAAAACGTCCATAAATACGAAAACAATGATTTTTGGTCATATCTCTCAAACATGTATCGGGTCTGACGGGTAGTGCAAATCGTCCTATAAGATCAAAATTTTGGGCGATAGCTCATGAATATGTCCATAAAACGCCAAAACATCGATTTTTTGGTCATACCTCTCAAACGTTTATCTGGTGTTACGAGTCGTGTAAATCACCCTAGAACCCCAAAACTGTGGCAATGGCACATGAAAACGGCCATAGAACGCAAAAAAGACGAGTTTTTGCTGATAACTCTCAAACGCGTATCGGGTGTTACGAGTCCTATAAATCGGTCGGGAATCCCAAAATTGTGGCCAATAGCTCATGAAAACGTCCATAAATCGTGAAAACGACGAGTTTTTGGTCATATCTCTCAAACATGTATATGTTTTACTTGCCACACAAATCCCTATGGATCCTCAATACTGTGGGCAATAGCTATTGAAAATGTCCATAAACACAAAAACAAAGTTTTTTAGTCATATCTCTCAAAAATATATCAGGTCTTATGGGTAGTGAAAACGTCCTGTAACACCAAAACTATGGGCAATAGCTCATGAAAACGTCCATAAAACGCTAAAACTTCGAATTTTGGTCATAACTCTGAAACGTGTATCTTGTGTTACGAGTCGTGTAAGTCACCGTAGGACCCCTAAACTGTGGGCAATAGCACATGAAAACAGCCATAAAACGCAAAAACGACGAGTTTTTCTAAGAACTCCCAAACGCGTATCGGGTGTTACGAGTCGTGTAAATCGCCCTGGAATCCCAAAACTGTGGCCAATAGCTCATGAAAACGTCCATAAATCTTGAAAACGACGAGTTTTTGGTCATAACACTCAAACCTATATCCGATTCCACTGGCCATGCAAATCCCCATTGAACCCCAAAACTATGGGCAATAGCACATGAAAACGTCCATAAATGCAAAAACAACGATTTTTATTCATATCTCTCAAACATGTATCATGTCTTATGGGCCGAGCAAATCACCCTGGAATATCAAAACTATGGGTAGCTCATGAAAACGGCCATAAAACGTGAAAACGTCGAGTTTTTGGTCGTAACTCTCAAACATGTATCCAGTTTTATTGGCCATGCAAATCCCCATTGAACCCCAAAACTGTAGGAAATAGCTCATGAAAATGGCCAAAAAAGTGAAAACATCGATTTTTTGGTCATAACTCTCAAACAAGTATCGGGTATGATGAATCGTGTAAATTGCCCTGGAACCCCAAAACTGTCGGCAATAACCGATGAAAACAACCATAAAACATGAAAATGAGGAGTTTTTGGTCATAACTCTTAAACACGTATCCGATTTTACTAGCCATGCAAATCCCTATTGAACCCCGAAACTGTGGGCAAAACTCTCAATCATGTATTAGGTTTTACTCGCAAGGAAAATCCCCATTCAACCCCAAAACGGTGGGCAATAGCACAAGAAAACGACGAGTTTTTGGTCATAACTCTCAAACATGTATCCGGTTTTATTGGCCATGCAAATCCCTATTGAACCCCAAAACTTTGGGCAATAGCTATTGAAAACGTCCATAAATACGAAAACAACGATTTTTGGTCATATCTCTCAAACATGTATCGAGTGTTATGGGTAGTGCAAATCGCCCTGTAAGATCAAAATTTTGGGCGATAGCTCATGAATATGTCCATAAAATGCGAAAACATCGATTTTTTGTTCATGACTCTCAAACTTTTATCTGGTGTTATGAGTCGTGTAAATCACCCTAGAACCCGAAAACTATGGGCAATAGCACATGAAAACGGCCATAGAACGCAAAAAAGACGAGTTTTTGCTAATAACTCTCAAACGCGTATCGGGTTTTATGAGTCCTGTAAATCGCTCGGGAATCCCAAAATTGTGGCCAATAGCTCGTGAAAACTTCCATAAATCGTGAAAACGACGAGTTTTTGGTCATATCTCTCAAACATGTATCGGTTTTACTGGCCACAAGAATCCCTATTGATCCCCAATACTGTGGACAATAGCTATTGAAAACGTCCATAAACGCGAAAGCAATGATTTTTAGTCATATCTCTCAAAAATATATTAGGTCTTATGGGTAGTGAAAATCGCCCTGTCACACCAAAACGGTGGGCAATAGCACATGAAAACGACCATAAAACGTGCAAACGACGAGTTTTGCTCATAACTCTCAAACATGTATCGGGTGTTACGAGTCCTGTAAATCTCCCTGGAATCCCAAAACTGTGGCCAGTAGCTCATGAAAACGTCCATAAATCTTGAAAACGACGAGTTTTTGGTCATAACACTCAAACATGTATCCGATTTTACTGGCCATGCAAATCCCCATTGAACCCCAAAACTATGGGCAATAGCTCATGAAAATGTCCATAAATGCAAAAAACAACGATTTTTATTGATGTCTCTTAAACATGTATCATGTCTTATGGGTCATGCAAATCACCCTGGAATATCAAAACTATGGGCAATAACTCATGAAAACAGTCATAAAACATGAAAACATCGATTTTTTTGTCATAACTCTCAAACATGTATCCGGTTTTATTAGCCATGCAAATCCCCATTGAACCCCAAAACTATAAGCAATAGCTCATGAAAATGGCCAAAAACGTGAAAACGTCGAGTTTTTGGTCATAACTCTCAAACATGTATCGGGTATTATGAATCGTGTAAATCGCCCTGCAACCCCAAAACCGTGGGCAATAGCTGATGAAAACGAACATAAAACATGAAAATGAGGAGTTTTTGGTCAGAACTCTTAAACATGTATCCGATTTTACTAGCCATGCAAATCCCTATTGAACCCCAAAAGTGTGGCAAAAACTCTCAATCATGTATTAGGTTTTACTCGCAAGGAAAATCCCATTTTAACCCCAAAACGGTGGGCAATAGCACAACAAAATAGGCATAAAACAAGAAAACGCTACGTTTTTTGTCATGACTCTCAAAAATGTATTCGGTTTTACTGGCCACGCAAATATTCATTAAACGCCAAAACTGTTGGAAATAGCACATGAAAACGGCCATAAAACGCGAAAACGGCGAGGTTTTTGCTCATAACTCTCAAACGTGTATCAGGTGTTACAAGTCGTGTAAATCACTTTGGAAAACCAAAACGGTGGGTAATAGCTCAGGAAAACGTCCATAAATCGTAAAAACGACGAGTTTTTGGTCATAACTCTCAAACATGTATCGGGTGTTATGAGTCGTGTAAATCGCCCTGGAACCCCAAAACCGTGGGCAATAGCTGATGAAAACGGCCATAAAACATGAAAATGATGAGTTTTTGGTCATAAATCTTAAACATGTATCCGATTTTACTGGCCATGCAAATCCCTATTGAACCCTAAAACAGTGGGAAAAACTCTCAAACATGTATTAGGTTTTACTGGCAAGGAAAATCCTCATTCAACCCCAAAACGGTGGGCAATAGCACAAGAAAACAATTATAAAACAAGAAAACACTATGTTTTTTGTCATGACTCTCAAAAATGTATTCGGTTTTACTGGCCATGCAAATCTTCATTAAACCCCAAAACTGTGGGCAATAGCACATGAAAACGGCCATAAAACACGAAAACGACGAGTTTTTTGCTCATAACTCTCAAACGTGTATCGGGTGTTACAAGTCGTGTAAATCGCCTTGGAAAACCAAAACGGTGGGTAATAGCTCATGAAAACGTCCATAAATCGAAAAAACGACGAGTTTTTGGTCATAACTCTCAAACATGTATCCGGTTTCACTGGCCTTGCAAATCCCTATTGAACCCCAAAACAATGGGCAATAGATATTGAAAACGTCCATAAACACGAAAACAACGATTTTTGGTCATATCTCTCAAACATGTATCGGGTCTTATGGGTAGTGCAAATCGCCATATAAGATCAAAATTTTGGGCAATAGCTCATCAATATGTCCATCAAACGCGAAAACATTAATTTTTTGGTCATAACTCTGAAACGTTTATCTGGTGTTACGAGTCGTGTAAATCACCCTAGAACCCTAAAATTGTGGGCAATAGCACATGAAAACGGCCATAGAACGCAAAAAAGACGAGTTTTTCCTGATAACTCTTAAACACGCCGTGTTATGAGTCCCAGAATCGCCAGAATCCCAAAATTGTGGCCAATAGCTCATGAAAACGTCCATAAATCATGAAAACGACGAGTTTTTGGTCATATGTCTCAAACATGTATCGGTTTTACTGGCCATACAAATCCCTATTGATCCCCAATACTGTGGGCAGTAGCTATTGAAAATGTCCATAAACGCAAAAGCAATGATTTTTAGTCATATCTCTCGAAAATATATCAGCTCTTATGGGTAGTGAAAACGTCCTGTAACACCAAAAGTGTAGGAAATAGCTCATGAAAACGGCCATAAAACGCTAAAACATCGATTTTTGGTCATAACTCTGAAACGTCTATCTTGTGTTACGAGTCGTGTAAGTCACCCTAGGACCCCTAAACTGTGGGCAATAGCACATGAAACCATCCATAAAACGCGAAAACGATGAGTTTTGCTCATAACTCTCAAACGCGTATCGGGTGTTACGAGTCCTGTAAATCGCCCTGGAATCCCAAAACTGTGGCCAATAGCTCATGAAAACTTCCATAAATCTTGAAAATGACGTGTTTTTGGTCGTAACTCTCAAACATGTATCTAATTTTACTGGCCATGCAAATCCCCACTGAACCCCAAAACTATGGGCAAGAGCTCATGAAAAAACGTCCATAAATGCGAAAATAACGATTTTTAGTCATATCTCTCAAACATGTATCATGTCTTATGGGCCGTGCAAATCACCCTGGAATATCAAAACTATGGGCAATAGCTCATGAAAACGCCATAAAACGCGAAAACATCGAGTTTTTGGTCATAACTCTCAAACATGTATCCAGTTTTCTTGGCCATGCAAGTACCCATTGAACCCCCTATGGGCAATAGCTCATGAAAATGGCCATAAAACGTGAAAACACCGATTTTTTGGTCATAACTCTTAAACATGTATCGGGTGTAATGAGTCGTGTAAATCGCCTTGGAACCCCAAAACCGTGGGCAATAGCTGATGAAAACGGCCATAAAACATGAAAA
The DNA here is from genome assembly GCA_030063025.1 of Avena longiglumis. Classification (NCBI taxonomy): domain Eukaryota; kingdom Viridiplantae; phylum Streptophyta; class Magnoliopsida; order Poales; family Poaceae; genus Avena; species Avena longiglumis. The sequence goes on from CP125975.1 coordinate 6,239,585, forward strand.
TGAGGAGTTTTTGGTCATAACTCTTAAACATGTATCCAATTTTACTAGCCATGCAAATCCCGATTGAACCCAAAAACTATGGGCAAAACTCTCAAATATGTATTAGGTTTTACTGACCAGGAAAATCTCCATTCAAGTCCAAAACGGAGGGCAATAGCACAAGAAAACAGGCAAAAAACAAGAAAACGCTAAGTTTTTGGTCATGACTCTCAAAAATGTATTCGGTTTAACTGGCCATGCAAATCTTCATTGAACCCCAAAACTATGGGCAATAGCACATGAAAACCGCCATAAAACGTGAAAATGACGAGTTTTTGCTCATAACTCTCAAACGTGTATCGGGTGTTGCGAGTCCTGTAAATTTCCCTAGAATCCCAAAATTGTGGCCAATAGCTCATTAAAACGTCCATAAATCATGAAAACGACGAGTTTTTGGTCATAAATCTCAAGCATGTATCGGATGTTATGAGTCGTGTAAATCGCCCTGGAACCCCAAACTATGGGCAATAGCTCATGAAAAGGGCCATAAAACATGAAAATGACGAGTTTTTTGCTCATAACTCTCAAACATGTATCGGGTGTTACAAGTCGTGTAAATCGCCCTGGAAAACCAAAACGGTGGGTAATATCTCATGAAAACGTCCATAAATCGCAAAAACGACGAGTTTTTGGTCATAACTCTCAAACATGTATCGGGTGTTATGAGTCGTGTAAATCGCCCTGGAACCCCAAAACCGTGGGCAATAGGTGATGAAAACGGCCATAAAACATAAAAATGATGAGTTTTTGGTCATAACTCTTAAACATGTATCCGATTTTACTGCCATGCAAATCCCTATTGAACCCCAAAACTGTGGGCAAAACTCTCAAACATGTATTAGGTTTTACTGGCAAGGAAAATCCCCATTCAACCCCAAAACGGTGGGCAATAGCACAAGAAAACAGTCATAAAACAAGAAAACGCTATGTTTTTTGTCATGACTCTCAAAAATGTATTCGGTTTTACTGACCATGCAAATTTTCATTGAACCCCAAAACTGTGGGCAATAACACATGAAAACGGCCATAAAATGCGAAAATGACGAGTGTTTTCTCATAACTCTCAAACGTGTATCGGGTGTTACAAGTCGTGTAAATCGCCCTGGAAAACCAAAACGGTGGGTAATAGCTCATGAAAACGTCCATAAATCGCAAAAACGACGAGGTTTTGGTCATAGCTCTCAAACTTGTATCCGGTTTTACTGTCCTTGCAAATCCCTATTGAACCCCAAATCTGTGGGCAATAGCTATTGAAAACGTCCATAAACATGAAAACAACGATTTTTGGTCATATCTCTCAAACATGTATCGGGTCTTATGGGTAGTGCAAATCACCCTGTAAGATCAAAATTTTGGGCAATAGCTCATGAATATGTCCATAAAACGCGAAAACATCGATTTTTTGGTCATAACTCTCAAACGTTTATCTGGTGTTACGAGTCGTGTAAATCACCCTAGAACCCTAAAATTGTGGGCAATAGCACATAAAAACGGCCATAGAACGCGAAAAAGACGAGTTTTTGCTGATAACTCTCAATCACGTATCGGGTATTATGAGTCCTGTAAATCGCTCGGGAATCCAAAAAATTGTGGCCAATAGCTCATGAAAACGTCCATAAATCGTGAAAACGACGAGTTTTTGGTCATATCTCTCAAACATGTATTAGTTTTACTGGCCACCCAAATCCCTATTGATCCCCAATACTCTGGGCAATAGCTATTGAAAACGTCCATAAACGCGAAAGCAATGATTTTTAGTCATATATATCAAAAATATATCAGGTCTTATGGGTAGTGAAAATCGCCCTGTAACACAAAAACTATGGGCAATTTCTCATGAAAACGGCCATAAAACGCTAAACATCGATTTTTGGTCATAACTCTAAAACGTGTATCTTGTGTTATGAGTCGTGTAAGTCACCCTAGGACCCCTAAACTGTGGGCAATAGCACATGAAAACATCCATAAAACGCGAAAACGATGAGTTTTTCTCATAACTCTCAAACGCGTATCGGGTGTTACGAGTCCTATAAATCGCTCTGGAGTCCCAAAACTGTGGCCAATAGCTCATGAAAACGTCCATAAATCTTGAAAACGACGAGTTTTTGGTCGTAACTCTCAAACATGTATCTGATTTTACTGGCCATGCAAATCCCCACTAAAACCCAAAACTATGGGCAAGAGCTCACGAAAACGTCCATAAATGCGAAAACAACGATTTTTATTCATATCTCTCAAACATGTACCATGTCTTATGGGTCGTGCAAATCACCCTGGAATATTATAACTATGGGCAATATCTCATGAAAACGGTCATAAAACGCAAAAACATCGAGTTTTTGGTCATAACTCTCACACATGTATCCGGTTTTACTGGCCATGCAAATACCCATTGAACCCCAAAACTATGGGCAATAGCTCATGAAAATGGCCATAAAACGTGAAAACGCCGATTTTTTGGTCATAACTCTCAAACATGTATTGGGTGTAATGAGTCGTGTAAATCGCCCGGGAACCCCAAAACCGTGGGCAATAGCTGATGAAAATGGCCATAAAACATGAAAATGAGGAGTGTTTGGTCATAACTCTTAAAGATGTATCCTTTTTTACTAGCCATGCAAATCCCTATTGAACCCAAAATCTGTGGGCAAAACTCTCAAATATTTATTAGGTTTTACTAGCCAGGAAAATCCCCATTCAAGCCCAAAACAGTGGGCAATAGCACAAGAAAACAGGCATAAAACAAGAAAACGCTAAGTTTTTGGTCATGACTCTCAAAAATGTATTCGGTTTTACTGGCCATGCAAATCTTCATTGAACCCCAAAACTGTGGGAAATAGCACATGAAAACGGGCATAAAACGTGAAAACGACGAGTTTTTTATCATCAATCTCAGACGCGTATCGGGTGTTATGAGTCCTGTAAATTTCCCTGGAATCCCAAAACTTTGGCCAATAGCTCATCAAAACGTCTATTAATCGTGAAAATGACGAGTTTTTGGTCATAACTCTCAAACATGTATCGGGTGTTACGAGTCGTGTAAATCAACCTAGAATCCCAAATTGTGGGCAACAACTCATGAAAAGGGCCATAAATCATGAAAATGACGAGTTTTTTGCTCATAACTCTCAAATGTGTATCGGGTGTTAAAAGTCGTGTAAATCGCCCTTGAAAACCAAAATGGTGGGTAATAGCTTATGAAAACGTCCATAAATCGCAAAAACGACGAGTTTTTGGTCATAACTCTCAAACATGTATCGGGTGTTATGAGTCATGTAAATCGCCCTGGAACCCCAGAACCGTGGTCAATAGCTGATGAAAACGGGCATAAAACATGAAAATGATGAGGTTTTGGTCATAACTCTTAAACATGTATCCGATTTTACTGGCCATGCAAATCCCAATTGAACCCTAAAACAGTGGGAAAAACTCTCAAACATGTATTAGGTTTTACTGGCAAGGAAAATCCCCATTCAACTCCAAAACGGTGGGCAATAGCACAAGAAAACACTCATAAAACAAGAAAACGCTATGTTTTTTGTCATGACTCTCAAAAATGTATTCGGTTTTACTGGCCATGCAAATCTTCATTAAACCCCAAAACTGTGGGCAATAACACATGAAAACGGCCATAAAACGCGAAAACGACGAGTTTTTTGCTCATAACTCTCAACCGTGTATCGGTTGTTACAAGTCGTGTAAATCGCCTTGGAAAACCAAAACGGTGGGTAATAGCTCATGAAAACGTCCACAAATCGCATAAAACGACGAGTTTTTGGTCATAACTCTCAAACATGTATCCGGTTTTACTGGCCTTGCAAATTCCTATTGAACCCCAAAACTGTGGGCAATAGCTATTGAAAATATCCATAAACACGAAATCAATGATATTTGGTCATATCTCTCAAACATGTATCGGGTCTTATGGGTAGTGCAAATCGCCCTGTAAGATCCAAATTTTGGGCAATAGCTCATGAATATGTCCATAAAACGCAAAAACATCGATTTTTTGGTCATAACTCTCAAACATTTATCTGGTGTTACGAGTCGTGTAAATCACCCTAGAACCCTAAAACTCTGGGCAATAGCACATGAAAATGGCCATAGAACGCGAAAAAGGTCTCAAACGCGTATCGGGTGTTATGAGTCCTATAAATCGCTCGGGAATCCCAAAATTGTGGCCAATAGCTCATGACAACGTCAATAAATCGTGAAAACGACGAGTTTTTGGTCATATCTCTCAAACATGTATTAGTTTTACTGGCCACCCAAATTCCTATTGATCCCCAATACTGTGGGAAATAGCTATTAAAAACGTCCATAAATGCGAAAGCAATGATTTTTAGTCATATCTCTCAAAAATATATCAGGTCTTATGGGTAGTGAAAATCGCCGTGTAACACCAAAACTGTGGGCAATAGCTCATGAAAATGGCCATAAAACGCTAAAACATCGATTTTTGGTCATAACTCTGAAACGTGTATCTTGTGTTACGAGTCATGTAAGTCACCCTAGGACCCCTAAACTGTGGGCAATAGCACATAAAACATCCATAAAACACGAAAACATCGAGTTTTTTGTCATAACTATGGGCAATACCTCTCAAACATGTATCATGTCTTATGGGCCATGCAAATCACCCTAAAATATCATAACTATGGGCAATAGCTCATGAAAACGACCATAAAACGCAAAAACATCGAGTTTTTGGTCATAACTTTCAAACATGTATCCGGTTTTATTGGCCATGCAAATACCCATTGAACCCTAAAACTATGGGCAATGGCTCATGAAAATGGCCATAAAACGTGAAAACGTCGATTTTTTGGTCATAACTCTCAAACATGTATTGGGTGTAATGAGTCGTGTAAATCGCCCTTGAACCCCAAAACCGTGGGCAATAGCTGATGAAAATGGCCATAAAACATGAAAATGAGGAGTGTTTGGTCATAACTCTTAAACATGTATCCGATTTTACTAGCCATGCAAATCCCTATTGAACCCAAAATCTGTGGGCAAAACTCTCAAATATTTATTAGGTTTTACTGGCCTGGAAAATCCCCATTCAAGCCCAAAACGGTGGGCAATAGCACAAGAAAACATGCACAAAACAAGAAAACACTAAGTTTTTGTCATGACTCTCAAAAATGTATTCGGTTTTACTGGCCATGCAAATCTTTATTGAACCCCAAAACTATGGGCAATAGCACATGAAAACGGCCATTAAACGTGAAAACGGCGAGTTTTTGCTTATAACTCTCAAACGCGTATCGGGTGTTACGAGTGCTATAAATTTCCCTGGAATCCCAAAACTGTGGCCAATAGCTCATTAAAACGTCCATAAATCGTGAAAATGACGAGTTTTTGTTCATAACTCTCAAACATGTATCGGGTGTTACGAGTTGTGCAAATCGCCCTAGAACCCCAAACTGTGGGAAATAGCTCATGAAAAGGACCATAAAACATGAAAATGACGATTTTTTTCTCATAACTCTCAAATGTGTATCGGGTGTTACAAGTCGTGTAAATCGCCCTGGAAAACCAAAACGGTGGGTAATAGCTCATGAAAACGTCCATAAATCGCAAAAACGACGAGTGTTTGGTCATAACTCTCGAACATGTATCGGTTTTACTAGCCTTGCAAATCCCTATTGAACCCTAAAACTGTGGGCAATAGCTATTGAAAACATCCATAAACACGAAAAGAATGATTTTTGGTCATATCTCTCAAACATGTATCAGGTCTTATGGTTAGTGCAAATCACCCTATAACATCAAAATTTGGGCAATAGCTCATGAAAACGGCCATAAACGCTAAAACATCGATTTTTCGTCATAACTCTGAAACGTATATCTGTTGTTATGAGTCGTGTAAATCACCCTAGGACCCCCAAAACTATGGGCAATAGCACAAGAAAACGGCCATAGAACGCGAAAACGACGAGTTTTTGCTCATAACTCTCCAACGCATATCGGGTGTAACGAGTCCTGTAAATCGCCCTGAAATCCCAAAATTGTGGCCAATAGCTCATGAAAACGTCCATAAATCGTGAAAACAACGTGCTTTTGGTCTTAACTCTCAAACATGTATCTGATTTTACTGGCCATGCAAATCCCCATTCAACCCCAAAACTACGGGAAATTGCTCATGAAAACGTCCATAAATCCGAAAACAACGATTTTTATTCATATCTCTCAAACATGTATTATGTCTTATGGGCCGAGCAAATCATCCTGGAATATCAAAACTATGGGCAATAGCTCAAGAAAACGGCCATAAAACGCGAAAACGTCGAGTTTTTGGTCATAACTCTTAAACATGTATCCGGTTTTATTGACCATGCAAATCCCCATTGAACCCCAAAACTATGGGCAATAGCTCATTAAAACGACCATAAAACGTGAAAACGCCGAGGTTTCGGTCATAACTCTGAAACATGTATCGGGTTTATGAGTCGTGTAAATCGCCCTGGAACCCCAAAACCGTGGGCAATAGCTGATGAAAACGGCCATAAAACATGAAAATGATGAGGTTTTGGTCATCACTCTTAAACTTATATCCGATTTTAGTGGCCATGCAAATCCCTATTAAACCCCAAAACTGTGGGCAAAACTCTCAAACATGTATTAGGTTTTACTAGATAGGAAAATCCGCATTCAACCCCAAAACGGTGGGCAAGAGCACAAGAAAACATGCATAAAACAAGAAAACGCTAAGTTTTTGGTCATGACTCTCAAAAATGTATTCGGTTCTACTGTCCATGCAAATCTTTATTGAACCCCAAAACTGTGGGCAATAGCACATGAAAACGGTCATAAAACGCGAAAACGGCGAGTTTTCGCTCATAACTCTCAAACGCGTATCGGGTGTTACGAGTCCTGTAAATTTCCTTGGAATCCCAAAACCATGGCCAATTGCTCATGAAAACGTCCATAAATCGTGAAAACGACTAGTTTTTGTTCATAACTCTCAAACATGTATCGGGTGTTACGATTTGTGTAAATCGCCATGGAACCCCAAAACTGTGGGCAATAGCTCATGAAAAAGGCCATAAAACATGAAAACGACGAGTTTGTGCTCATAACTCTCAAACGTGTATCGGGTCTTGTAAGTCGTGTAAATCGCCCTGGAAAACCAAAACGGTGGGTAATAGCTCATGAAAACAACAAAAACGACGAGTTTTTTGTCATATCTCTCAAACATGTATCCAGTTTTACTAGCCATGCAAATTCCTATTGAACCCCAAAACTGTGGGCAATAGCTATTAAAAACGTCCATAAACGCGAAAACAACGATTTTTGGTCAAATCTCTCAAACATGTATTGGGTCTTATGGGTAGTACAAATCGCCCTGTAACATCAAGATTTTGGGCAATAGCTCATGAATATGTCCATAAAACGTGAAAACATCATTTTTTGGTCATAACTCTCAAATATTTATCTGGTGTTACGAGTCATGTAAATCACCCTTTGCGCTCGGAAAATGGAAAATGGCTTTTTGGTGTAATGAAAAGGAAAACTTCCGCCTACAACATTGTTCGCCATCCCATGATGCACATGCATGCACAATACGGGAACATTATTGATTCTACCAATAACATTGGTCTTTTGACCCGAAAGTCAGGAAAACTCGAATGAGATAGGTCATTTTGTGAAGGTTTTTTTGAGACATAATCAATATACCATGTTTGATATATTTCCTTCGGACTATGTCAGATAATATGCCACCACGCGAAGGTTTCGCATTTTTTGCTCATTTTTTTAATTTTTTCATGCACGTTTTAAACTATCGACAAACTTTGTCGAACGACGGGTATGAAGATTCTTAGCTAGGGGTTGAGCCTCGCTAAAATTGCATTGGATCTCTGATGAAATAGCATATTATGAACCTAAAATAAGTTTTATAAAAAATCATGAGCATCAGATCATGTGCATGTAGTTGATATCTGACCCACTTCTTACCGATTCAGCGGGAATTTTTCTTTTTTACCTGAGATGGACGGAAACGTTTGAGATTCCTATGTTGGCATATTGTCCATATATGTTGGTCTAGTATTTTTTTAAAATGGGGTGGTAGCATTTTGAATTAGCCATTTGGTGGTTGCTTCACAAAACCCCTGGTTTTTTCGTGCTTGGAAAATGGAAAATGGCTTTTTGGTGGGACGAAAAGGAAAATTTTGTCCTACAACATTGTTCTCTATCCCATGATGCACATGTATACACAATATGGGCACATTATCACAAACTATGCCTTGATTCGAGCCATAATATTGGTCATTACTTGAAAGCCAAGAAACCTCGAATGAGATAAGTCATTTTGTAAAGGTTATTTTGAGACATAATCAATATACAAGGTTTCATATTTTTGCTTCCAACTATGTCACATAATATGACACCACGCGAAGGTTTCGCATTGTTTTAATCGTCTTTGAATTTTTTTTGCCTGTTTTAAACTATCGATAAAGTTTTTCGAATAGAGGGTATGAAGATTCTTAGTTCGAGGCTAAGCATCGCTAAACTTGCAGTGGATCTCTGATGAAATAGCATAATGTGAACCTAAAAATGATTTTTGTAAAAAATATGAGCATCAGATCATGTGCATGTAGTTCATATCTGACCCACTTCCTACCGATTCGGCGGGAATTTGTCTTTTTCACCTGGGGTGGATGGAAAGGTTTGAGAATCCCCTATTGGGATATTCTCCATGTAAGGTGGTTCAGTATTTTTTTTAAATGGGGTGGTAGCATTTTGAATTAGCCATTTTGAAAAGGAAAACTTTCTCGTGCAACATTGTTCGTCATCTCATGATGCACATGTATGAACAATATGGGCACATTATCATAAATTATGCCTTAATTCTATCCATAATATTGGTCATTTGACTCGAAAGCCAGGAAACCTCGAATGAGATAGGTCATTTTGTGAAGGTTTTTTGAGACATAATCAATATACTAAGTTTGATATTTTTACTTCCAACTTTTTCACATAATATGACACCACCGAAGGTTTCGCATTGTTTTGATCGTTTTTGAATTTTTTATGCCCGTTGTAAACTATCGACAAACTTTGTCGACCAGCGGGTATGGAGATTCTTAGTTCGGGGCTAAGCCTCGCTAAACTTGTATTGAATATCTAATGAAATAGCATATTGTGAACCTAAACATGATTTTTATAAAAATCATGGGCATCAGATTATGTGCATGTAGTTCATATCTGACCCACTTCCTAACGATTCGGCAGGAATTTGTCTTTTTCACCTAGGGTGGACAGAAAGGTTTAAGATCCCCTTGTTGAGACATTGTCCATGTAAGGTGGTCTAGTATTTTTTTAAAATGGGGTGGTAGCATTTTGAATTAGCTATTTGATGGTTGCTTCATAAAAACCCCGGTTTTTGCATTGAGAAAATGCCTTTTTGGTGCGACGAAAAGGAAAATTTCCTCCTGCAACATTGTTTGTCATCACATAATGCGCATGCATGCATAATATGGGCACATTATCACAAACTATGCCTTGATTCTAGCTATAATATTGGTCATTTGACTCGAAAGCCAGGAAACTTTGAATGAGATAGGTCATTTTGTAAAGGTTTTTTTGAGACATAATTAATATACCAAGTTTGATATTTTTTTTTAAACTATGTCACATAATATGGCACCACGTGAAGGTTTCGCATTGTTTTGATCGTTTTTGAATTTTTATGCCCGTTTTAAACTATGGTCAAAACGGCGAGAATGAAGATTCTTATTCAACATAAATATCTAATATTTGAGTATATATATAGATATTAATTTTCTACAAATTTTCATATATTATTTATATTTTTCTGAATTAGTATGAATTTTTTATGATTTTCCGAAGAGTAATGTGATAAAAGGAAAAAAAGACTTTGTTGTGTATACTACGGAATACACATGGAAAAAGGCCCTTTGTCGTTTATACTGGGAATATACATGACAAAGGGCCGGCGAGGGCACACGGCAAAGAGGCCACCGTTTGCAGCCGTTAGCTTCTCCCCGTCAAGTGGACCTGTGGGGTCGTGGGTCCCACCCCATTGCCATGAGGACACCTATGTCGTGTGCCGCTGTCGACTTTGCTGAGTGTATTTTTTTTTATGTGTTCACGTGTGAGTCTTTTTCGTGTATATTTCTTTGTCGTGTTTCTTTTTAGAAATTTGTCGTGTTCGTGTACTTTGCCATGTGCTTTCTGGAATACACATGGCAAAGACAAACTTTGCCGTGTTTCGGTTCATTTGGCACACGGCAAAGCCGTGCCTACAGAGCAACGATATTTTTTCTCTCTTAGTGATTCTTAGTCGAACTTGGAAAAGTTTGACATGTACGTAAAATTATACGCAACATATTATGAGATGGAGGGAGTACTAAGGGTACCATGATAGAGTTGACCTTGTTAAGCAAAAGAGAATTGTATGACATACCAAACCCGAGTATATTTTAAGACAAATTCACAACATCCAAATTAGATAAAATTTTCCATGATCACAATCACTCCTCACAACAAGCATATATTTTTAGATAGAAGTTGGCCAGTTGCCACCCCTGTAGTTCGGTGGCCTTATTAATTCATGCATGAGAATATATATTACACATGAATCACTTCTTGTGCGGGGGAGTGAGCGCCGCCTTGAGCTTCTGCACAGTGGGCTCGTCGGTCTTGAACGACTTGGCGAGCACACCGTCGTCGACGCCGGTGCCGAACACGGTGACGGGCACGGACACGGTGCCAGCAGCGGAGCTCCCAAACGCTGAGAGAGCAACCGTAGGGCTTTGCCCCGGGTTGGACTGGTAGTGCACTAGGCCCTTGGGGAACACAAACATGTCTCCCTCCTCAAGGTCCTGCGTGTAGAGCTTGCCTGTTGTGTCAACAAAGCCGACCGAAAGTGCGCCGTTGAGGACGAGCAGCAGCTCGGCGGCACGTGGGTGGGTGTGCGGAGGGTTGACGGACTCGGAAGGGAACTTGAGAAGGGCGTAGGACACGCTCTGCCCGTTCAGCGCCGGGAACTCCATCATGGTGGCTTTGGTCACCGTGAAATTCTGAGTTCCTGGCGGCGGCACCGGCATGGTCATGTTCATGGCGGCACGGAAGCCGGTGTAGGTGAAGAAGTCACCAGTGATATTCATCGGTGGCATGCCGATCATCGATGGCACGATGAAATCCGTCAGGATGTCTGGGTCGCCGGCCACGGCGGTCAGTGGCGCTGAGACCAGTGCAACCACCACCAACACCAAGGTGTAGCAGTCGATAGACGCCATTGGATTGAATGCAGCTTGATGCAAAGCTTGGTAGCAATTTAGCTGTTGCTAAGAGGCTGTGGTTATGAGATGTGGTGAAGATCTATCTGTGTTATTTATACTAGACTAGATAAGACGCAGCCGTGTAATCTGAGAAATCGATGAAGGTGTATATGAACGTTCTAGGACGGCAAGCTGTAACCAGCTAGTGCTAATTGCACACATGCATCTGGGGAAGAATTAACTGGACAATGTTATGCAAATCTTGGTTTCTCAGAATACAAGCATATGGTCGGGCACACACGGATATTGCTCTAGTTTTATCAGAATGATAACATCATTTTTGTGATTTGCGTGCAGGGTATATCCGTGTGTGTGTGCCCGACATATGCTTATATGCTGAGACACCAAGATTTGCATAACGTTGTCCAGTTAATCCTTCCTCAGATGTGTGCAATTAGCACTACCTGGTTACAGCTTGTTGTCCTAGAACGTAGAAATAACTAGCACAGTGGCCCGCCGCAAATACGCGGGCAACACTACAGGACGCGCGCGCTACGCCGAGGGTAAAAAGCCGTCGGCGTAGGTCAAAATGTCCTCGGCGTATGGTACACCGACGGCTGCCCTCGGCGTAGCCTCCTCGGCAAAGGACTCTCTCGGCGAAGCATATAGAGGTCGTCGGCGTATCAAAATGCCATCAGCGTACCCTTGGCGTAGCGGCCGTCCAATCTTGTCGATAGGTTGCAAAAACATTTTTTAAAAAAAATATTTTTTTCTCAATTTTTGAATCTTTGAATTGTTTGACTCGTTAATCTCTCACTTTGAACATTTTTAACACTAATTACACTTAATATTTAATTAAATTGCAGTCTTGGTCGAACTTTCTGGCCGATCACCCATCCTAATACTACTCCAGCTCCAGCACGCTTAACTTTCTCGTTCCTTCAGAATCTGTTTCCGCAAAGTAATTCATTTATTGTTGTCAATATTATGATATCAATCCTATTAACTCTTATATCATCATGTCACATGTTTGTATTTTTTGAAATTACAAACAATTATTTAAGTAAACATTAATGAATAAGTAAAAATATTATTGAATTCAAATAACAATATAACAATTTTACTTTTTTGTATTTTTCAATTTAATATGGAATAATTAATATCTTTAAATATGTAAATCGGAATTTAACAAATAATATGTCTAAATTGATCAAAAAATGAGAGGAATCCAAATATGATATACATATCAACTAATCACAAACCCTCCATTTTTGAATTATCTGTTTGGTGGTTGCTTTAGAAAATTTCCTTTTTGCGCTCGGATAATGAAAAATGGCTTTTTGGTGCGACGAAAAGGAAAACTTGCATTGGATCTTTGATAAAATAGCATATTGTGAACCTAAAAATGATTTTTGTAAAACAACATGAGCATCGGATCATGTACCTGTAGTTCATATCTGACCCACTTCCTACCGATTTACTAGGAATTTGTCTTTTTCACCAGAGGTTGACGGAAAGGTTTCGGATCCCCCTGTTGGGACATTGTCCATATAAGATGGTACAGTATTTTTGTAAAATGTGGTGGTAGCATTTTGAACTAGCCATTTGGTGGTTGCTTTACAAAACCATCCGTTTTTTGTGCTCGGAAAATGGGAAATGGCTTTTTGGTGCGACGAAAAGGAAAACTTCCTCCTGAAACATTGTTCGCCATCCCATGATGCATGTGTATGGACAATATGGGCACATTATCACAAACTATGCCTTGTTTCTAGCCATAACATTGGTCATTTGACCCGAAAGCCAAGAAACCTCGAATGAGATAGGTCATTTTGTGAAGGTTTTTTTGAGACATAATCAATATATCAAGTTTGATATTTTTACTTATAAATATGTCACATAATATGGGACCACGCGAAGGTTTCGTATTGTTTCGATCGTTTTTGAATTTTTTTATGCCCGTTTTAAACTATCGTTAAACTTTGTCGAACGGCGGGCATGAAGATTCTTAGCTCGGGACCGAGCCTCGCTAAACTTGCATTGTATCTTTGATAAAATAGCATATTGTGAATCTAAAAATTATTTTTGTAAAAAAACATGAGCATCGGATCATGTACCTGTAGTTCATATCTGACCCCCTTCCTATCGATTCGGCAGGAATTAGTCTTTTTCACCGGAGGTGGACGGAAAGGTTTTGTATCCCCCTGTTGGGACATTGTCCATATAATGTGGTATAGTATTTTTGTAAAATGTGGTGGTAGCATTTTGAATTAGCCATTTGGTGGTTGCTTCACAAAACCGTCCATTTTTTGTGCTCGAAACATGGGAAATGGCTTTTTGGTGCGACGAAAAGGAAAACTTCCTCCCGCAACATTGTTCGCCATCCCATGATGCATGTGTATGCACAATATGGGCACATTATCACAAACTATGCCTTGATTCTAGCCATAACATTGGTCATTTGACCCGAAAGCCAAGAAACCTCGAATGAGATAGGTCATTTTGTGAAGGTTTTTTGAGACATAATCAATATATCAAGTTTGATATTTTTAATTATAAATATGTCACATAATATGACACCACGCGAAGGTTTCACATTGTTTCGATCGTTTTTAAATTTTTATGCCCGTTTTAAACTATCGTCAACCTTTGTCGAACGGCGGGCATGAAGATTCTTAGCTCGGGGCCGAGCCTCGCTAAACTTGCATTGGATCTTTGATAAAAATAGCATATTGTGAACATAAAAATGATTTTTTAAAAAAAACATGAGCATCGGATCATGTACCTGTAGTTCATATTCGACCCTTCCTACCGATTCTAAGGAATTAGTCTTTTCACCGTAGGTGGACGGAAAGGTTTCAGATCCCCTGTTGGGACATTGTCCATATAAGGTGGTATAGTATTTTTGTAAAATATGGTGGTAGCATTTTAAATTATCCATTTGGTGGTTGCTTCACAAAACCGTCCATTTTTGTGCTCGAAAATGGGAAATGGCTTTGGTGCATTTAAAAGGAAAACTTCCTCCCGCAACATTGTTCGTCATCCTATGATGCATGTGTATGCACAATATGGGCACATTATCACAAACTATGCATTGATTCTAGCCATAATATTGGTCATTTGACCCGAAAGCCAAGGAACCTCGAATGAGATAGGTCATTTTGTGAAGGTTTTTTTGAGACATAATCAATATATCAAGTTTGATATGTTTACTTATAAATATGTCACATAATATGGCACCACGCGAAGGTTTCGCATTGTTTCGATCATTTTTGAATTTTTTATGCCCGTTTTAAACTATCGTCAAACTTTGTCGAACGGCGGGCATGAAGATTCTTAGCTCGGGGCCCAGCCTCGCTAAACTTTCATTGTATCTTTGATAAAATAGCATATTGTGAATCTAAAAATTATTTTTGTAAAAAAACATGAGCATTGGATCATGTACCTGTAGTTCATATCTGACCCCCTTCCTACCGATTCGGCAGGAATTTGTCTTTTTCACCAGAGGTGGACGGAAAGGTTTAGGATCCCCCTGTTGGTACATTGTCCATATAAGGTGGTATAATATTTTTGTAAAATATGGTGGTAGCATTTTGAATTAGCCATTTGGTGGTTGCTTCACAAAACCGTCCATTTTTTGTGCTCGGAAAATGGGAAATGGCTTTTTGGTGCGACAAAAAGAAAAACTTCCTCCTGCAACATTGTTCGCCATCCCATGATGCATGTGTATGCACAATATGGGCACATTATCACAAACTATGCCTTGATTCTAGACATAACATTGGTCATTTGACCCGAAAGCCAAGAAACCTCGAATGAGATAGGTCATTTTGTGAAGGTTTTTTTGAGACATAATCAATATATCAAGTTTGATATTTTTACTTATACTATGTCACATAATACGACACCATGCGAAGGTTTCGCATTGTTTCGATCATTTTTGATTTTTTATGCCCGTTTTAAACTATCCTCAAACTTTGTCGAACGGAGGCATGAAGATTCTTAGCTCGGGGCCGAGCCTCGCTAAACTTGCATTGGATCTTTAATAAAATAGCATATTTTGAACCTAAAATGATTTTTTAGAAAAAACATGAGCAACGGATCATGTACCTGTAGTTCATATCTGACCCCCTTCCTACCGATTCGGAAGGAATTTGTCTTTTTCACCGGAGGTGGACGGAAAGGTTTCGTATCCCCCTGTTGGGACATTGTCCATATAAGGTGGTATAGTATTTTTGTAAAATATGGTGGTAGCATTTTGAATTATCCATTTGGTGGTTGCTTCACAAAACCGTCCATTTTTTGTGCTCGAAAAATGGGAAATGTATTTTTGGTGCGACGAAAAGGAAAACTTCCTCCCGCAACATTGTTCGTCATCCTATGATGCATCTGTATGCACAATATGGGCACATTATCACAAACTATGTCTTGATTCTAGCGATAACATTGGTCAGTTGACCCGAAAGCCAAGAAACCTAGAATGAGATAGGTCATTTTGTGAAGGTTTATTTAAGACATAATCAATATACCAAGTTTGATATTTTTCCTTATAACTATGTCACATAATATAACACCACGCGAAGGTTTCGCATTGTTTCAATCGTTTTTGAAATTTTAATGCCCGTTTTAAACTATATATAATGTTTTATGTTTTACTTAATTTTTATTTACAAATGTGTAATATTTGAGTGTAGATAGATAGGTCTTATTTTTCTGCAAATTTTGATATATTATTTGTATTTTTCCGAATTAGAATGATTTAGTTATGATTTTTCAAAGTTTAATGAGATAAAATAAAAAATAGCTACGCCGAGGGCAGCCGTCGGCGTAGCATAGGATATGCCGAGGTCAATTCTACACCGACGGCTGCTTGGCGGGGCTGGCGTAGACGATGGCTATGCCGACGGCCCCGACGTTTGGCCGTCGGCGTAGCTTTCCATTCCTGTAGTGCAACATATTGAGTTGTTTTTATTCTTAGAGAAATTAAGTAAGCTCACATACTGATATATAAGATTATGCTATTCTATGTGAAGTTAATTTATTTCTTTGAAAACACTATCATCTAGAATTCAAGTCTTGATAGCCTAAGAACATGCACAATTATTCTTTTTTCGTTGATTATTCAGGAAAATGGAAAATGGAGAATGATATGTAATCATATCAGCTGGTGCTCCAATGACTCAACACAATGACATGTTTCCATGGCATGATGAACCTACTGGTCAGCCTTATTTTTTTGTGTTCCCTCCTTAATTAATTCGTGTACCTAACTGATGAAGTACACCTGTGGATGAAGAACTATCAGATCCAGCATAAAGCTTTTGCAGAAATTCATCAATGGACAATCAATCTCTACTATGATCAGTCTCACCAAGCGGATCGATCCACCACTTCGTGCACAATAAGACAGTACAAATAGCAAGAAAACAAATGATGGCAATGATATATTGCACCCAAAGAAAATCTGGGTTTTATACATCCATGACAGATGTGGCATGTCCTACCTTGATCTTGTATTCCTTCCAGTGAATAACACCCTGATCCAGGTGGCCAGAAGGTATGTGGAACATCAGTATGATAATAAGAAGAAAGAGCATCAAATAAAAATCATGCAAACATGAAAGTAATGAATCATTAAGAACATCTCCAACAGCTGTCCTATTTTTGGCCAGCACTTTTATGTTTTTGGGCCCCATTTTTTCGTTTTTGGGCACCACCTTTGTGTTTCTGGGCACCAAAACTGATATACTTCCGTTTTAGATGCCCGAAGATAAGGCACCCAGCCAGCCAAACTTTTTCAGGTGCCCTAAAATAGGTCACCACATTTCACACTTTGCAAATATTTCAGAACAAAAATATTCGTACATGATAAATTGGGTTTTTTCATGCTAAATAGTCACATATCGACCACCTACATGATACACACATTACAACGCATAACTAGAAAGTGCCACATATTCATAAGTGATGATAACGGTCTAGCTTCTCCACTTGTTCTTGAATTGTAAAGATCATGGATTTGTTCCCAAAATTCTTCTAATGGTTGGTTAGCTCCAATCTCTACGAACAATGCCTTATCAGCGAGTGTTTTTTGATGCCATGCCATGCACAAATCATTGTCTTCATCTTTCAACCAGTTTGCTTCTTTCATAGCTCCATATATGGACGAATATGCAGCAATCAATGCTCACATCATCCTTCATAACCACAGTTGACAGATAAACAACATCAATCGTATTATCTCGCTATTAAGAGATTTCTCCCGCGGCATGGACATGGCTTAATGAGTTATCCTTGCTTCACCAAGTTAATATATAAAAAATAACAACTACTTTATAGTCACAAGTGATATCATCCTTCCGTCTACCAACAAGTAATCTCCCTCATCAAGTCCCCGTAAGAGGCAAATATTAAGGAGGTGCACAACTCCCAATATCAAGATGAAGACAATTAATACATATACATAATGATATATAACATAATAATCTCTATTTCATATCAATCATATACTAAGGTTTCTCCATCTCTCCAGGAACTAATGATCTACTCAGACTAGAGGCAAACAGCATCATGGCAATGGTAATGGAAACAATTATAGATTAATAGTTCTTGTATAAATCCACAACTAGTGCTAGAATTACAACAAGATAGATGGTATGGACGGAGATGGTGGTGGTGATGGTGATGCAGCAGTTGATGAAGATGGAGATTGATGCCTTGGCCTCCTAGATCTTCTTAGGGCGAAAATGGATCCCTAGGGCAAGTTCCCCCTCCAGATCCCTTTCGGAAGTGAGGTTTTCGGCGATTTCTAGGTGTTCTATATGTTGTCTCTCCGATCTAGTTGTACTAGGTGAAACTATTTAAGGAGGCGGTGTCGGCGCCAACTATAAAATAAATATAAAAGATGCGTGCGAACGCCGTAAAATACGAAGATTCTACCACTACAATACAAAATAATAATATAAAACATGATGCAAATATGCACTCATCAGGGGACAAAATTCACCATTGTCGGATATTAAAAAAGGATGATGTGGCCTGCAGCGGTGCAGGCGGCGCCAGTGCCAATGCTCCAACATCCTTAGTAAGGTCGTACATCCCATCGGTGGTTGTCGGCGGCTATGGTTTGCCTGAGGCCTAAATTGAGTAGGAACGGGGGAGTAAACAGCGGGATCTAAAATGGCACGGCGAGGGGTGTGGGGAAGTGCGGCGTGGCTGCTGGCGACAATTGTGGAAACAACAGAGGCGGTGGCGGCGGTGGCGGCAGTGCGGGGGAGGGGAATTTTAGCTTGGCAATTGGTGCGCGCGGCACAAACTTTTACAATGTGTTACCGCACTATGCAACACGAGGCCGGGCTTCTTATGGCATGCCCAAAAAGAATTTAGGGCATGCGGGAGAGGATTTATTCCATGCCAACGCCATGAAAAGTCGTTTTTTGGGCATGGGGGCCATTATGCGCCAGCTGCTAGTGATGCTCTAATAGAATCTGTCATAATTTTAGAATTACAAAAAATAGCCACCATACTTGACACTTTTTGTCATGTCCGGAAATATTCTGCACGACTTCGAATTATTCCAGAATATTCCTAAATCATTCTAATAACTTCCATATTGAGTCCAGAACCATTAAGTTCACTCTTGATGATACTCCGGACACCTCTATCATATTCCGAGACTCTCCGAACTCACTTTGGAATTGCGTCATTCACAAATCTTAATTGCACTCATATTCTATATGTTGCTATTCTCTTAAGTATGTGACTATATGAGTTCGGATATATGTATACATGTACGGAACTCATTCCGTGACAATAATCAACATAGGTACCTTGATGTACTTAATGATCCTCGCGTATAACATGAAGATCTATATCGGGTGAACTTTGTATTACTTTCGGTACCTGTCGTATTTCTTATCGATACTTTATATTGAGTTGCTGAAACATTCTTGTTACCCAGCATGTACTACTTACCCATTTCGTATTATCGATGTTCCCGTGATGAATGAGTTCATCACATATCCGGCCAGACGATGACTAACATCATAAAACACGAGTGGCCAAGAGTGTATCTCTCCATTCCTATAACTACATCATATAAAACATTGGTATAATGTGAAGACCGACTTTATAATTACCTTGTCACAGTCTAATGTTTGAAGAGTCCTGCCACGTTCATATCGCAACCATGTCCATATATGTTTTATGGTCAAACGATCTTTTCAAGTAACGATAATACTAGTTCTATCGATAATAATATTGATGATACGTTTCATGATAAATCATATTGGGTCTATCATTCGTCATTGTTATTGAACAACTACGATCTAATATATCACCGTCGTCCTTACAACACATTGTCGTTTGGACCAATAATCAGAACCGAAACTATGAGTGATATATAAACTGGTCTTAGAGGCTAGACTAGGGATATTTATAATTTCACACATGTATTAGGGTTTTTCTACAAATACTCATTATCCGCATTCCTAACACAGTTATAGAACAGAAAAATAAACTAAATTATAAAACAATATTGATAATAATATATTTATCATTGTCTCTAGGGAAAATTTCCATCAGTCTATAGTGTTGTCATCGAGCGAAGGGCCATGCTCACTGTCAGGGGTGATTTCAGAGGAGACCACACCGTTGGTGGCAGAAATTGAAGGTGACACAATTGAAGATGATGATTTGGATACCCACGAAACGAGCATCATCGTGGTCGATGCGGGGACTTTGGGCTAGGCAATTCCCGAACAGGTCGTGGGCACCACAACCATGTTGTTGAGCCGTCGCTAGTGGCTTCTCAACGACGGGGATCGTAGCCTGGTGCTCGTCCATCCTTACCGATGCGCTGACGAGCTCGTTTGTCTTGAAACTTGTCCACATGGGCCAGCGGTGTCCCGCATAGATCGATCAAGAGCATCAAAGCATGCCATAATGTCTTCGAACTCACGCCGGCGTCTCTTTGATCATGCATCGAGGTACTCTTTGAGCTTGGGATCCATGGCCAGGGGTGGAAAACTTTTGGAAAAATTAAGAGAAAAAATTCTCGGTGAATTTGAGAAGAATTGGGAAGAGTGGTGTTTGCTCCGATACAAGATGTTAGCAGCCAAACCGTAATTTATCATGAATCTCTCTTAGAGGTCGTTTGGCATCTAGGTATTCATTTCATTTAGTAGAAATAAAATGAATACATAGATTCATTTCATTTATATTATAATTCCAAAAACACCCATATGTTTGGCTGCCACCGAAATTTAAAAATGAAAGGTCTAAGATAGAAATCAGTTTTACACATGGAAATATTTCAATGGATTTGCGAAATGAAATGGCGGCTCTATTTCTGGTAACCTAACGGCATAGCGATAGAAAATAAATTTTAGGATTCCAAACCCAAATGATGGATACCAAATGACCTCTAGATACTGGATTTGGTGTTCGAATTACAATGATTAGCATGGAAGAGAATTGAGAAATTAGAGAAAAGCTGGGAGAGGAGAGGCGGCGTGCCGTTTCCTTTCCGGCGGGATACTTTCCTCTTTGCCTCTCATTGGATATTTGTAAGGCTATATGGGCTGGGTGAGTCCCTCTTTGCGAGCCCATGTCACCAGCCCAATGAGACGTCACATGGAGAGGGTCATCTTGAGAAATAAATAATTTTGAGAATCATCTTGAGACGTGCACTTAGGTGCAAAGACTGATCGCAAGTCGGGTTTATGATTTGAGAAATATATAAATCATTTTGTAGTTCTCTCACAAAATCTGTGAAAAGCGTACGTTGTTGACAATAGTACAAAGGAAGCATTATTATTGATGATATGGCGGGCTAGTTCTCTTTGAAATACTAGCTAGCTTTCTTTTCGATCGAGAACTTCTTCAAAATACTGTAGCATAATTATTGGCGACCGTCGAGAACTCAAGGTCACTGCTAGCTAGCTGCTCACAAGAGGAGCGTAGCTCCGAAGCCAACAAGCACCGAGAGCGCCGCGGAGCGAGCAGAGAGCACCGGCGCGGCCGTGGAGGGCGCCGGTCCCGGAGGCGCTGCGGGAGGTGGTGCTATCGGCCCCGCCGGTGGCGCCAGGTCGTGCTTGAGCGCCTCGATGGTGGGCTGGTCAACGTGGAAGGACTTCTCGAGGACGACGTCGTCGATGCCGGACTCGAAGATCGCACCTGGGAGGGAGATGGTGCCGGGGCTGGCGCCGCCGAAGGTGGAGAACCCGCGAGCCATCTCGGCGCCGGCGTTGTACTGGAAGTGCACCATGCCTTTGGGGAACACGAACATGTCGCCGGCCTGCAGCGTCTGCGTGTACACCTTGCCGGCCACCTCGTCGACGAGGCCCACGAGAAGCGGGCCCTCCACCACGAACAGCAGCTCCGACGCCCTCGGGTGGATGTGCGGCGGGTTGAGGGTGCCGGCGCCGAAGACGAGCGCGGCGTAGGAGACGGACTGGCCCAGCAGCGCCGGGAACTCGGCGGCCGTGGCCTTGGACGCCGCGAACTTGGCCGGGTCGGCGGCGTTGCTGCTGATGAGGTCGGTGTAGGTGAAGAATGTGCCGTCGAGGAGTGTCGCGTTGGTGTTCGGCGGCACGATGAAGTCCGTCAGGATGTCGGGGTCGCTGGCATCGGCGACAAAGGTCAGGGCACCGGAAATAGCCATGGCAAGGAGGATGGCGAGGCTTAGAGACGGCGCCATTTTCGCAGCTTGTGTAATCACTTCCACTTGGTATGTCGGCTGAAGAGTGAGATCTATTTGTAGAAGTCGTCTGGCTTTGTAAGAGCCGACCATGCACGTCCTGCCAAACCATTTGGGGTCGGCTCAGTTGTAAGCATTTGCCATGCTTGGAGATTAAAGAAATCCAAGATTATACTCCTACGTTGAATCCTATGTGTTGAAGCGGTCGGGGGAACCGGCCAGCTGCAGCAGCCGCCGCAACAAGAGGGGTTGCCCAGCCCAGGTAACTCGTCCCCGGATGCTGCAGGCCTGCTGTATCATTGTATGCCAGGCCAACATTTTCACAGGTGTCTGTAAGCATCTGACCTCGATTTCTCAAACCTATTTTTGGTCGCCTCATGAACATCCCTTCTGTATAAATATCACAGTAAGTTATGCAACATCCTCAACTCATCAAGTCATCACATTCACAACCACAGCCTCCTCATCTCTCTCCAACAGTTTGATCAGCTAGCTTGTAGCTACCTCAGTTCAATCCAATGGCGACCCTGAACATCTACTCCTTGGTGCTGGTTGTGGTGGCACTGGTATGGGCACCACTGGCCGCGGTGGCCGGCGACCCGGACATCCTGACCGACTTCATCCCCCCGCCAGGGCTCGGCGGGCCAGTCACCGGCGACTACTTCACTTACACCGGTTTCCGGGAAGCTCTGCCCATACTGCCCCCACCGACGGCCTTCACGATCTCCAAGGCCTCCATGGCAGAGTTCCCGGCGCTCAACGGGCAGAGCGTGTCGTACGCCAGGCTCACGTTCCCGGCGGGCACCGTGAACCCGACGCACACCCACCCGCGCGCCTCCGAGCTGCTGCTCGTCATCGAGGGCGCGCTCTCCGTCGGCTTCATCGACACCACCGGCAAGCTCTACACCAAGGACCTCGTCGTCGGCGACATGTTCGTCTTCCCCAAGGGCCTCGTGCACTACCAGTTCAACCAGGGCACCAGCCTCGCCGTCGCGCTGTCGGGGTTCGGGAGCGCCTCCGCCGGCACCGTGTCCGTGCCGGTCACCGTGTTCGGCACTGGGGTCGACGACGCCGTGCTCGCCAAGTCGTTCAAGACCGACGTGGCCACCGTGCAGAAGCTCAAGGCTGCCCTCACACCGCCGCCAAAGAAGAACTGATGACTTGTAGTAGTTTGGCCGTGTACCATGGTCGGTTTGTTGCCATGTCTGGCACTTATCCATGTTCTGTTCTATTTTTTTTCTTGAAATAACCTGCCTGAAAGCAGGAAACCAAACTTTGTTGAATTATATATATATTAGTTCAATGTCCTCTTGATTTGAACCTGTAGTTTTTGTGTCTTTGTACGATGAGCTTTGTTGTGCATTATTTAGCTCAAAATTTCTAAGGACACAGAGAATATATACAACAGGCCGGGTAAGTTAGTTACAACGGATTTGTACTCATGAAGCGACATGATCTTCTTCTCCAACCGATAGCAGTTTCTAACCGATGGATTTTTTAAAGTTAGCGAAGTAAATCAAACGATTACCTCAAAATCCGATCAAATTCGACCTAACTCAAACCAAATTTGAAACCAACACATCTATTTAACATAATATATACATACTACAACCAAAAGTCGAACGAATTTGACTAAATTCAACCAGATTTGAACTAAATCTCATCTAATCCACATCCCATTTGAAGGAGAACGAGTCGCTGTCAAGCTCGATGACCGCTGGCGCCGTCGGCTGGCCAGCGGAGCTGCCGACGTCCTCCTCCCTCACCCTGGACGGCGTCGGAGCTATCGACGGCCCTGCAGCATCGGCGACCCCCTTCTTCTTCGCCGCGTCGGCCTTCCGCTTGGCCTCGGCGAATTCCTCGAGGGCCTTCCGCTCCTCCTTGACGAGCTCCGGGTTGAGCCCGGCGAGCGTTGCCGCCATCGCGCGTCGCAGCACTCCGCCTCGAGGCTCTTGCGGGCCTCCGTGTCCTCCTGACGCTCGCGGTCGAAGACGAGTCGGAGGCCGGACGGCTCCAAGTCCGGCACCGTGCCACACCCCTAGCGGGAACTTGAGCTCGCCGCAGTCAGCGCCGTGGAGCTCGACGTTTTTCATGTCGTACGCCAGCGCCGCCTGTTCCGCCAACTGGAAGCTACCGATCCAGACCTTCCGGTGGGTGTTGTAGTTGGTGATTTTGGCGACCTACGCCCCCCACGACCGCTGCCGCATGCCACGGTAGACCGGCGTCAGCGGCACCGAAAAGTCGAGGGTGCTGGCAGAGCGTCAGGGCTACCTCCGGCACTTGGGTGGCGCCAATCGCGGAGGAGAAGGAGGGTAACAACGGCGGGAAGAGGAAGAGGCTTGAGCTCGCGGCGGTGGGCTGCGGTGCCGGCGAGCACTAGGAATTGGTGGCGGAGACGACCGGTGAGAGAAGACGGTCATCGCGGGGCTCCGTCGGTGGTTGTGGTGGCGACAGGGGGTGTCGGTGGTCGCCGAGACGGAGGAGGACACGAGACGAGTGGTGTGAACACAAGGAAAACAAGAGGAATCGTTTACTCATCGGTGTGACCGACTACTATATTTACTCATCGGACATACATCGATGTTGGACATTGGTTAGATACGGTTAAAGAAGTAAAAGAGCATATTTTAATCCTCTAGCCGATTTTTGAGATCGGTTAGAGATGCCCAAGGGCCAACAATGTGCCCTACGGAGGGTTCAGCATTGTTCGGATGCATGATTATCTGCTGCTCCGACTACTTGCCTACTTGGTAGGATGATGCCGTACGTGGCAGCAGGTGGAGTGCGCGTACGCAGCTCGTACAAACGGACGAAGGAACGCATACGCACCGTCGAGACGTCAAGTTACATTCACCCTCTCGATCTGATTATAGAATAATAATAACTCAAGGTACATCAACAGAATTTTTTAGCCTGCTGTGATAAAAAAAAACGTTGTTGATTAACTGTAGGTCTTCTACAACTACTAGAAGCCTGGAGCAAATCGATTAATTGATGTTATTTCTTCATTCTTACGGGATGATAAGATGCACAAGTAGAAAAAATGAGCAAGACAACTTGATTTTGCTGATTAATAACCTTAAAGATATACTAAATTAGAGAAACAGAAAAAAAATAGCTCAAATTTGACTAGATACGAATGTATCTAACATAAAACTTGACTAAATACATTCGTATCTATATAAATCTAAGTCCACTAATATGAGTCGGAGGGAATACGTAGGACATGGATCTCAATGAAAAATAAATAAAATTAGATTAGGGCATATATCTCAATGCACTAGTGTAGACATGGTCTCTAGTCCCGGGCCGTAAGGGCCTCTAGTCCTGGTTTTTGAATCGGGACTAATCAAGCGGGACTAGAGGCCCTACACTAGTCCCGCCCTAGTTACCAGCCAGGACTAGTGGGTGCCCACGTGGCTGCCCCTGCGCACTCAGGATGCACCCCTACTAGTCATGATTGGTGCCACAGACCGGGACTAGTGGATCTCTGTCGCGGCAGCATTTTGCGCGTTTTCTCTTGCGCGGCAGAGCATTATCTTGGAATAGTGATTTCTCTGCCACGGCAGCATTTTGTGCCCTTTCTCTGCCGCGGCAGAGAATTCATTTTGTATTGTTTTATTTATTTATTTTTCCTTTCAAAATGGTTTTTGAATATTTGTACGCCACCACATATCGTACACGTTCTTGCATATATATAAGATAACTTGTATTACAAAATCGAGCATACAAATATATACAATTTACATAGTTACATGGAGATCACAGAATACCGGGACCAAAGCATAAAATAGTTCGATTACATGGAGATCAGTAGCGCCTATTCACACTAAATTCATCGGCATCGTCTACGATCTCTTTGAAAATAAATCCCACCAGCTCCTCCGCAATTGCTAGTACGCGTTGCTCTGGTAGTAGTTGATCCTGCATTCTCTCGAACTATATATAAGAAAAAAGAGATCAATATGTATCAATCATGGTAACAAAAGGTGACGACAATAAAATGATGGTGTGAATGCATTGCTTACATCAACTCTATAATCGTTGTGTTCAGTGGTAAACGTGCGAATGAACTCACAAACATAGAATCCACATAGATTCGGCCCCCATGGCTGTCTCGTGCAGTTTACAAGAATAGAATTCAATCAAAATAATAATCTAGAGTATCATTATTGTATTGAAACTAGAAGTAAAGAGATGCGCGGACATATCACGTGCTACTTACCGAGACCGCCTTAAACGTAAGCTTCTCACTAAATACACATGTAACCTCGCGCTTGAACCGGATCCAAACCCTGCCCGACGAAGAAAATGAATGAATGAGTTATTCATTACCTGATATCTCAGGAAATCAACGAAAGATACCGATATAGTGTGAAACTTACTTCTGGAGCATGTCCTGCATGCTGCGGAAATCTTCCAGGTTTCTCTTTGATGGGTCCATGACATCAACTCTTGCCTTATTAAGTTGAATGTCTAGCAGAATCCAGTGGAAGCTGTAAACATTTATATATACATCAGTTATACTTATTAGCATCGACTAATCAAAAGTGAATGTGTACAACAGAGTAAGACCCTCACCTGAAATTGTAAGGAAACAGTATGTGGTCAGAGAAATTTTGCTCCAGTAGAAACCTTAGAATGTTTTCCTCCGTCTCCTCGGGGTTATCCCTTAGCGTGGCTATATGCACTTTATGTGGATCAATGAACCCGATATTATAGATTATTTTTCTTTTATATTCCATCATCTTCATTCTGCATAATAAGGATAATTACATGTTATGAACTGAACAACTGATAAACCGAACATGTAGACAATGAATTCAACAACTTACAGACAATAGCAGCTGAGGATGGATTTGTCGAGATGGTATAATTGGAACAGTTCTGGAAACTCAATATGGACCTCTTCGGGTCTGAAGTAGTATTCACATGGGACATTGGCTACGATAAATATTCTCCCCTGCTTTATGACCGTCGAGTACCATTGATGGAGATTTCGCATTTGTGTTGGCAGTTCTCTCAGCCTCTCTTTGCTAACCAAATCCTCACCTGCGAGATATTTAGGGGCTAGTGGCATCTTGGTTAGATGGTTGAGTTGGGGGCCTAACAGTTCATCAAGTGTAATTTCCATGTTGGCCGCCAACTTCGTGGATATTGACATATCAAGTGGTTGTTGTGCGAGGAGTGGAACGTTTTGTGAAACCACCTTGAGGGGTGCGATCGTTTGTCTTGCCTGTTGTCCGAGAAGGGGAACATCTGATTTTTTACTGATTGTATTTTTAGTCCCGCTTGCACCTGTGCTTGCTGATCTTTTACCGCTTGCACTTGATTTGCTTGATTTACTTGATTTGCTCTTCGCCACTTCTTTCTGAAGTGTGTGTAGATAGTCATCTGTCTTATGGTGCAACTCATATTGCGATGGTGTGTTCAGAAAATCAAGTGCATATGCCTTTTTCTTCTCGGTGTATACCGGAGCGGGCTCGGGTTTTTTCTTCTCAAAATGCGCCGCCACTTCAGCCTTTGATATCGCTGCAGATTCCGTATCAGTACCATCGTAAGGTTTGATGGGAAGATTCTGATGAGGCACTGTTGGGAGGGGCAGCATTTTCCATTTTGGGTTGCCGTGTCCTTTAATACTCACTAACGGAGCACGCTTCTGCTTATTGTCCTTAGCGGGCGGCGAAGACTGCTGAGCCTGCAGCGAAGATCAAGATGGACTCGGGATGTGGTGGTCGTAGTCATCATGGGGTGGGCTTCTTGGAGGCGATGGAGGTGGAGGTGGAGGTGGAGGTGAAGGAGACCTGCGACGACTTGGAGGCAGCAGTGTTATCCTTGGATCTGAGCCTGGAAACTATATGTTGTTCTTTTCCCAGATAATGATCCCATCAAGTACTTCTCCCAGTGTGATCTCACCTTCAGGTCCAGGGATGTCAAGCTCCATTGACTCCCATTCCTTTACGATTTGATCCACCCCGACTTTAGCATAGGAAGGTGGAATCTCACGGCCATGCCAACGTGCGTCAGGCAGACAAGACAAAGCCGATCCGACCGCCACCTTCACAGATACGTTCTTCAATTTTTTATGGAGCTCACAAGGTATCTGCTCCTTAATTCCATCCACGGGGTAGCCGGAACCGCCATATATAGTATAGGATGCATCGTTAGACGGGACCTACGATTCATCGACGCTGCTTCTCCATTAAGATGGGTTGGCGGTAATATTGAGTGGAGGATATTGCTGCAAGCGTGCTATTCCTCTAAGTTTGTCGATATGCTATTGCTGCTTGTCAAGTCTTCCTAGCAGCTGCTTGAACTTGTCTTCCTCCTCCTCCTCTCGTCGTTGATTTGCTCTTGCTCGGCTTCTATAGGTACCTTGGTCCTTAGGAAACCCAGTCTCCCACGTGAAACTTCCGTCAAGGCCTCGGACTCGTCCTGTATGTTCGCGATTCCTGAGGACCAAGGCCAGCAAGTCATTCTCTCTATCGGGATGAAACTGTTTTATTCAATCTTTAATATCTTTGACCACTTTTAGCCATGCAGTCTTGGGTACCTTTATCCCGTCACTGCAAACAAGGTCCCCTGTAAGTTCGTCATATGTACTCTCATGCCCAAGGAACCAATTTCTTGCCCTCAAATCCCATTCTTCGCGAATTGGTTCTGGAATGATCCCTTTATTATGAAGTTCTTTCTCTTTTGCATCTCACTTAGGCATGGCAGCCGCGTAGCCCCGTGGCCCCAAGTTATGGTGATATTTCTTCTTCGCAGCATTTATCTTGTTTTTTTCCGACATTTCCTCTGCAACTCCTGACCTCCTATATAGCACAAATGCATCCCAGTAAGGCTGCTTCTTCGCTAGATAGCCTTCGAATAATGGAGTTTTCTTGTCCTTCTGATATTGTTGCCATAATTACTTCTTCCAGTTTTTGAATAGTTCGGCCATCTTCTTTAGTGCGAACTGCTTGACTTTCTTTCTCATTTCAGCAGTCTCGTCCTCAGTGTCACATTCTGGCAGCTTGAAATGTCCCATTAGGTCATTAAAAAGTTCATCTTTGAACCTATCGTCGATATACACATCACTCCATTCCGCCTCTTTGGGCTTATTCCACTCCCGAACAGTGATCGGGGTGCGATCTGTAACAACAACTCCGCATTGTTGTACAAATAGTTAGACGAGAAGCCAGACGGGACCTAGATACTGAAAAAGACTTCAAAAAATATTTCCTTCTTTTCCTTGGTAAGAGTGTAGCTGGCAGGCCCTTGAAACTGTCTTGGATACTTGCCGTCTCGTCCTTTATGACATTGCTAGTCCTCCCGTGCTTCCAGTGTATCTTTTGACTTCACATACAAGCCCAAGAAGCCTAGAATATTCACGCAAAGATTCTTCGTCAGGTGCATCACGTCGATTGCAGAGCGGACCTCATGGACTTCCCAATAGGGTAGCTCCCAAAATATAGATTTCTTCTTCCACATGGGTGCCCGTCCGTCAGCGTCTTTCGGAACAGGATGTCCTCTGGGACCCTTTCCAAATATTACATTTAAATCCTTGACCATACCAAATACATCAGCACCAGTAGGGGGGGGGTAGGCTTCTTCCGGTGATCTGCCTCGCCATCGAAATGCTTGCCTTTTTTCCTTAAGGGGTGTCTGGGCGGAAGAAAACGATGATTGTACGGGTACACATTCTTCCTAGATTTATCCAGATATATACTTTCAGTCT
Organism: Avena longiglumis; assembly: GCA_030063025.1. Classification (NCBI taxonomy): domain Eukaryota; kingdom Viridiplantae; phylum Streptophyta; class Magnoliopsida; order Poales; family Poaceae; genus Avena; species Avena longiglumis. The sequence goes on from CP125975.1 coordinate 6,269,292, forward strand.
CATCTAAACAGTTTGTGCATGCATTATATCCCTTGTTCGTCTGTCCTGAGATGTTACTAAGAGCAGGCTAATCGTTGATGGTTACGAACAGCAACGCTTGTAGGTCGAATGGCTCCTGTTTGTGCTCATACCACAAACGTAAACCTGGTTCGGCCCACAACTGTAAAAGTTTATCAACGAATGGCCTTAGATACACATCAATGTCGTTGCCGGGTTGCTTCAGGCCTTGGATGAGCACTGAAATCATAATGAACTTCCGCTTCGTGCACAACCAAGGAGGAAGGTTGTAGATACATAGAGTGACGGGCCAGGTGCTGTGACTACAGCTCTGCTCCCCAAAAATATTCATGCCATCTGTACTTAGACCAAACCATAAGTTTCTTGCTTCACCAGCACAGTCCGGGAAGTCTCTCTCGATTTTTCTCCACTGTCGACCATCAGCGGGGTGCCTCAACATCTCGTCTTTCTTACGTTCTTCCATGTTCCATCACAACAACTTGGCATGCTCTTTGTTTCTGAACAAACGTTTCAATCTGGTATTATAGGATCATACCACATCACCTTGGCAGGAACCCTCTTTCTGGGTGGCTCGCCATCAACATCACAGGGTCATCTTTTCTGATCTTATACCGCAATGTAGTGCATACCGGGCATTTATCCAAATTCTCATACTTCTCACCGCGGTAGAGGATGTACTCATTAGGGCACGCATGTATCTTCTGCACATCTAATCCTAGAGGGCAGACGAGCTTCTTTGCTTCGTCTGTACTGACGGGCAATTCGTTATTTCTTGGAAGCAACCTCTTCATGAGTACCAGCAACTTCTCAAATCCCGAGTCAGTCACACCGGTCTCTCCCTTCCACTTCAGCAATTCCAGTGTGCTACCCAGCTTCTTCTGGCCATCTTCACAAGTTGGGTACAATAATTTGTTGTAGTCCTGTAACATCTGCTCAAACTGCAACCTTTCCTTTTCTGTGTCGCAGTCTCGCTTTGCATCAGAAATGACCCTACCAAGATCATCAGTGGGCTAGTCTGGTTCTCGTTCTTCACCTCTTTCTTCTTCATTGTCTTCCATTGCGGTATCAGCGTATTCAAAGAACATAGATCGGTAGTTGTCATCATCGTTCTCTTCTTCATCGCCGTATTCCATCACCACCCCTCTTTCTCCGTGTTTGGTCCAAACATTATAGCCGGACATAAAACCAGACCGAAGCAGGTGGCTCTGAATGACTCTTGCGGAAGTGTGAGCCTTCTAATTCCTATAGTCAACACATGGACAACACATAAAACCATCCCATCGCTTGTTCTCCTCGGCCATAACTCGAAAAGAACACACGCCTTCTCTGAAAGCGGCAGAGCGTCGGTCACCGTACATCCATGGATGGCTCATCTGTATCACACTGGTAGAAAAGGGCCCATGCGTCCCGGTTGGTAAGGGCCAATAGTCCCGGTTGCCCAACCGGGACGGGGCAATCGGGACTAAAGCTCTAACCATTAGTCCGGTTGCCCCACCAACCGACAAATGGGCACACGTATGCATCGAGCGAGGGTGGAGATTAGTCCCGGTTCGTAACACAACCGAGACTAACCTGCTGCCAGCAGATTTATTTGCCCATTTCTCCGTCAGCGCAGAGAATTCATTTTGGCACATTTTGTTGCCATGAAAGATTTTCGCCACTTTTTGTGCCGCGGAAGAGAATTCATTTAGGTTGTTTTATTGTTTATTTAGTGTTTTGCACTTATCAATGAAGGAACCTTATATTACACAAGATCATCATGACAACATTACATTCAATACACGGATCGAGTTCATGCACTACACACAAAAGTTGCTATTCGATGCTACCGGCCAATTTCTTGAAAGTTGCTATTTTTACAATTCCTATTGTCTATACACAGCCGAGTAGTATTCCCCTTGTGTGTTTAGGACTTCTGCATCCAAGAATCCCGCCAATTCCTCCTGTATTGCTCGTATGCGATCCTTTGGCAGAAGACCGTCCCGTAGACGTTCGATCTGATTTAAAAAAGGAGTCAGCCTATATGAATATGAAACTAAACACAATTTGATTGTAATTAAAAACTATAGAAATTGTTTACGTACGTGTAGTTGCTCTAAATTTCTGCCCTTCTCATTCCACATAGATTGTTACCTGGTCCCTGCGTCAGGCACTTTACGACAACAGAGTTCAATCAAAATAATAATCAAGCATGATAATAACTGTATCAAAACTAGAATCAAAGAGATGCGCGGATATAGCTAGTGGTGCTTACATCTAGTGGTTGAAATGTAAGCTCCTCTTTCCAAACACCCCTAGCCTTCTTGGTGAACCGTTTCCAAGCGCTGCCCGGCGTAGAAAACGAATAAAATAAGTTATTAAGTACTTGATATCATAAAATTCACGAACATTGCCGATATAGTGTCGTAATGATTAGAATTACCGCTGGAGAAGTATCTGCATGTCCTTCCACGTCTCAAGGGGTTTATGTTTCGAGTCCATGACTAGTACACGTCCTTTGTCAAGTTGAATGATTAACAGAATATCGTGGTACTGCAATGCAGAACTAATCAATTATATACTTAACATCGAGTAAGCGAAATAGAAAGTGTATACAAGACAATAACACTCATGGAAGTTGTAAGGAAATAGTATTTCCTTTTGGTTTCTTGAAACCTTAATGCGTACTATATTATCCTCCGTATCCTGGGGGCTTATTTTGAGATTAGCTTCATGAACCCAATATGGGTCAATGAAGCCAATGTCATAGATTTGTCCTCTGTTGCATTCGAGAATCTTCATTCTGCATATTACAGTATGATTATATACATGCAATAAACAAAATAATATAGATGGAGACTAAATTAATTACAGAATTAGTACTTACAGACAATAGGCACTCATGATCGATTTGTCCAAGGCGTCTTGATTGAATAATTGAAATAGTTCATCAAATTCAATGGATATCATGTCATCCTTATCTTTCCCATGATGCTTTTTGTAACCTCAAAGACTATCCAGTTAGCCTGCCCTTGTGGCATGCATGTACGATTATGCAATCTTCGCATTTTGTTGGAAGATTGTTTACCTCCTCAGGTTTGACGAGAGGTTTTCCGTCTGGTATTGGTATGCTACTTCACCACGGGAAGAACTCTAACTGGATAAGTACTGGAAAATACTCATACCTTGAGCAGCGGCACTTCTCCAGACAGTAACTACCTCTGGATCATACCGCTTCGCCCCATATTTGCTCGACCCCACATTGGTTTGAGAAATCACCTTGAGAGGGGCGCAAGTTTTGCTTGTTCTCCGAAATGGGCAACAGATTTCCGCTTGCATCAAGATCGCTTCGAGGCTTTTTGTGCTGCATGTGACTTGAGAATAGAACGCTCATAGTCCGATGACAGCTTTGACTCGGGTTGATGAAGAGTCTTTAGCATTTTCAACACTTTGGCTTTTTCTTCTTTGGTCTTTGAGAACTCCGGCTCTTCGGCCGCCTCAGCTTAGCAAGATCAACGATCGCCGCAGCCTCTCTTCAAGATACCATAAGCTCTCTTGGGAGGAACCGTTGGTACTTTTGGAAGAGGCTCTTGTTTACGTTTCGCGATCGCCACGATGACAAGAGACGCTTACGCTTTTTATCCCGAGGCGCGCGATGGCTCCGGGCGATGGCTGCACCGGAGATTGGTGAGGCGACGGAGCCGGTGAGGCGACGAAGACGGCTGCCAAGGCGGCGACCTCGCTGGAGACGGGTGAGGCGGGCGAAGATGGCCTTGGCGTGATTTCAAGAACGATACAATCCTTCGCCATAGAATGGTGACGCTTTTGCGTCCCAAAGACATACATCCCTTCACCAAAGGGTAGTGAAGATCCAAAACCTCAAAGGTGGGCATGATTTCATCCACGCCGACAACAGCGTAGCCCTCTGGAACCGGACGCGTGGTAAGTTGGTGTGGGTCCAATTGGTAAGGCATAGCCGACCGCCACCTTCATTGATATGTTCACAACTTTGACATGTAGCTCGCAGCGGTGTCATCTCCGTGATATCATCCACTGGTAGCCAACAGAGCCATCGTCGGTGCATCATCGGCATCGCCATTGTCATCACCCGACCTCGGTGGAAGCCACATCGCTTTTTCGATTATTCGATAGGCCGGTAGCATCGAATGCGCAGTCTTCTGAGATGGGCCGTAGTACTTTGCTCTATAAGTGAGTTAATTTCATCTTGTTGTTGCTTTAATCATTCTTCAATTAAACGCATTCGCTCTTTTCGACTTTCGCTTCAACTCGCCTGCCCTTACTCCTCCGACGGCTTCTATCGATATTTCTTCCTCTCTTGAAACCCAGTCCTCCATGATTGGGAGCCTATTGTGCCTCGTGTTCGTCCATCATGTTCCTTATTTCCAAGGGCGAGTGTGAGCTCATCATTCTCTCTATCGGGAATGAAGTCCCCATCTTTAACATTCTTACCGCTTTCTCATCCTCTCGATTGGCAAGGGTCTTCTTTATGTCGTATGTTATATATACACCTCCTTCCGAGTCCAACGTGCCCCATGCCCGTAAAACCAATTACTTGCACGCTCTACCCAATCGTCTGCCTCGGGATGATATTTTTATCACGCAGCCTGCTCAAGTTTCTCCCACTTAGGAATGCCAACCTTGTAGCCACCTTGCCCCATAGTATGGTGATACTTCTTAGCAAGATTCAAATTATTCGTTTTACATTTTCTTAGCTTTTTCGATTTCTTGTATTCCACAAACTCATCCCGTAATGGTTTTATCTTCTCAAACTGAATATTCTTGAAATCGAGTCTTCTTTTTCACGACATAGTCAAGGTGCAATCTTTTCTTCCGTTGGTGAAACATGGGCCATCTTCTTCAAAGCACACTCCTGACCTTAGCCTCCATGGCTCTCCCATGTTGTAGGCGTCCTCAACGGATCCTCCGCATTTGGATCCAGCTCTATCTTCGTAGTTTGAAATTAACCATGAGCCTCTTCCACAAGAAATCTTTGGCGTGGTTAGGGACAAATAAACATGTTCCTCTTCATCCGCATTAGCGTGCCTATTCCAATTTCTAATGGTGATCGGATTAAGTCCCTAACGATTAATCCGCATTGTGCCACAAATTTGGTTGCGACAACTTCGAGCCGCCGTCTGCCTACAAATGACATCTTCGATCCTGAACCTCTCATGGTCTTGCAACTTTTTGGTTGGGCCTCGTTTGCTCTTTTCAAGAGATTCCTTCGATCCGAGGGCTAAAAGAAGAAAGATCGCCACTATTTCTATATAGATAGCAGATGATTAATTAATGAATTGATTTATATTACATGCACCTTGCCGGAGCTGCCTTCTCGATTACACAAGGCATCGCTTTCTCTCATGGGAAGGCAACACCTTCAACCTCAAACAAGTTGTCTACTCCGGTAAAAAGAGGATCACCCTCACCGGAGTTGTTCAGAAACGTTGATACGTCTAAATTATCTTCCCCACGGATCACACCTTGGATCAAATCTTCCTTTTCTTCGTCTCTGACGTGTGGGTCCATATTTTCTGCATAGGTGGAAAAACGGCTAAAGGAGAAAGTTAAAGAGAAACCCTAATATATACATACACAATAATAAAAATGAAGAGAAACCCTAAACCTAGCTACAAAAAGGAAACCGTGTAGTATATAGGTAACTCTAGCTAAAATCAACTAAAATCAATATTTCGGAGTTCCGAGGGGTGTAAAACCTAGTTCGGAGAAACCTCGGATGCATATGAGAGGGGAACATGAGTATAAGGCTACAAAAGGGAAACTATCCAGCAGATAGGTAACACTAGATACTAACAAAATACCATATTGGAATCGATCTCGATCTCGATATCGTATTCTACCGAGAAGAACCAAATCACCGGAAAGAAAGGAACTCCGGAATCACTTGTTAGGGTTACTAGGGTGTTCTAATTAAACTTGTTATTTAAGTTGTTGAAAAATGCATTATTATGGCATAGATAGATAGTTCTCATTTTTCTGAACATTTTGGTATATTATTTGTATTTTTCTGAATTACAGATTAAAAGTTATTGAATTTACAAGTTTTATTCAAATTCTGAAATTATTAAATCAAATGTTTAAACCTTTTGCACCATATTATGACAAGGATAATGATATGACAAGTTAATTTGTATTAAAAAGTAACCCTAAGACATGCTCGGCAATTTAAACGGGTTCGGGTGAAAACCCTAACTCCTACGAAACTCCGGAGTATATGAGAGGGGTTGATTTTGTTTTCTAATTAAACTTGTCTTGAAAGTTGTTGAACAATGCATGATTATAGGTTAAATAGTTAGATCTCATTTTTCGAACATTTTGATATATTATTTGTATTTTTCTGAGTTATAAATAATTAATTATTGAATTTACAATATTATATCAATTTATGGATTTAATTAAACCATTTCAATTTAAACAAAAAGAAAACATTTTTACACCGCCACTTTAGCCATGGTGGTACAGAGGGCCTGTGGCCACCTCGCCTCCACGCAGGAGGTGGGACTGGACCAAAGCACGGCTAACTCTGCACCATAGAGGCACCTAGCCTCTAAGGCTGGCAGGTGGACCGGGCGACGCTGGGCCACGCGGTAGCCACGCTGAGCACGTCACCACGACGGGCGGCGTAGCAAGCGGTGGTCGGTTTACGACACCGGGAGCGCCAGGATGGGTCAGGCGATTCGAAGAGCTCGTCGAGGCGAACCATATGGTGGCTGCGCGCTTATTATTGGTCGTCGAGCGAGCACAAGTGACAGAGAGGGCGGCAGAGATGGTCGTCGCAGAGAGCTAGAGAGCAACAGAGGCGTGTGAAGAGGTGCTAGAGCACCAGTGGCTCACCACGAACGCGATGCCGGGTCGGGAAGCAAGGTGGCGAACGGAGGCGAATCGGCGGCCGGAGCTCGGGAAGATGGGTTGCGAGCTTGATTAAGGCGGCGGGGCGATTCCTTTGAGAGCGTCCAAGACGGCGGAGCTCCTCGGGCACGAGCTCTCGGCAAGCTGCGGCGTTGCCGGGGGGTTCTGTGCGCGTCGATGAATGAGATGGGGAAGAAGAAGAAGAGGAGGGCACCGTTATAAGCGAAGGGCCTTTAGTCCCTTGGTGGCTCCAACTGGGACTAAAATACGCCGTCCATGGAGCCACCAACCGGGACCTATACTCCAATATTTTCAGCAGACCAAGGGTTGGCGCAGAGGTCTTTAGTCCGTTGGTGGCTCCAACCGACATATTCCCTGCTTTCAAAAAAAATTCAGGTATTTTCTCTGTTCGCCCTTTATTTTTTATTTTGGGGTTTAAATTTGTATTGTTTTTTAAATGATAATTAATTTGGAATTTAGAAAAACTTTAAACATAAAAAGTGTTTGGATTTGAATAAATAATTCAAAAACATTTTCTGTTTTAAAAAATAATTAATGTAACCATTTAAAATATGAACCATTTACAATTAAAGATGAATTAACTTATATTTTTTTAATATCAATTTGGAATTTACAAAAACTTTAAACATCAGAAGTGTATGGATTTGAATAAATAATTCAAAAACATATTCTATTTTTAAAAAATAATTAATGTAACCTTTTAAAATGAATTAACTTATATTTTTGAATATTAATTTGGAATTTAGAAAAACTTTAAACATAAAAAGTGTTTGGATTTAAATAAATAATTCAAAAACATTTTCTGTTTTAAAAAATAATTAATGTAACCATTTACAATTAAAAATGAATTAACTTATATTTTTTAATATCAATTTGGAATTTAGAAAAACTTTAAACATAGGAATTGGAGCCACCAACCGGACCCACTTCCTGCCGATTCGGCAGACATTTGTCCTTTTTACCCGGGATGGATGAAAAGGTTTGAGATGTACCGGTTGGGATATAGTCCATGTAAGGTGGTCTAGTATTTTAGGAAAATAGGACGGTAGCATTCTGAAACGGTATTTTTGTGGCATCCCGCAAAAACCACTACTAGAAAATCGCGTTGTTTTTGTGCATTGCATCATCATGACCGCATGCTCATGTCATCATGCCACATTGCATTTGAGCATCGTCATCATCTTGCATTTGCTTGCATAAAACTATTTGCAGAAAATCCTATTTTGTGTTTTCTAAACGCCTGCCTTTATTCAAACGCAAAACCGGGTCTCGGATTATTTTGTTTTGTCTCGCTATCGGTTTGCAAAAGCCTGTTTGAAATAAATAAAATATTTATTTATTTTTAGTGGGGCAGCGAACGAATCGACCCGACGACCACCCCGAAATAAAGTTCGCCGAAATCCTAAAGATACCCCTATTCTACCCCCTCCTCCACATCACCCCACCAATATCCGGCCACCTCACCTCTTCCTCCCTCACCCAATCACAGCCTCTCTCTCCTCTCACCCCACAGCCCTCCACCCTCCACTCTCCCACTCGCCACCTTGGCCCACCCCTTGGTCAAGCCCAACCCTCCTCTCTCTTCTCCCTGGCCACACGCACACAAACCACCCACACAGCCCCCTTCTCTCGCCCTGTCCCGCCCCCCCTCCTCTCCCCACCGACCCCTCTCTCTCTCCTCCGCAGCTCCCTCCCTCCCCTCTGCGTGCTCCCTCTTCTCCCATGGCGCCGCACCCCTGGCCACCGACTTCTCCTCCTTCGCCACCGCCTCCTCCCTCATTGCTCTCAGCCGCCACCACCTCATCCCTCAAGCGCCCCTCCTCCTCCTCCCCTTCCTCCTCCTCCACCTTCCTCTGCCAGCGGATCACCACGCCACGACAGGACCTCCTCGCCATCAACCGCCCCGACCACTTCCGCTCCGCCTCCTCACTTTCAGGTCGCCCGCGTCCCGAAGCTTCGCCTCCGTCGGCCGCTGACCACGCCCGACAAGGCGCCTCTTCGCCGTGCTCCCAAGACCCCCTCTCCTGTCAGCCTGCGCGATCCTACAAGCTGACAGCCGGTGGCCCTCACCCTCCTCGACGGCCGCCCGCCAGCGTCCTCCGCAGGAGCTTCCCAGGCCCCTCGCTGCCCGAGCCCCTCTACCTCGCCTCCTCGGCTCCGCCGGAGCTTCCCCGCCGCCACCTCGAGTTCTTCCTGCCGTCCGCCGCCCGCGGCCTCTCCCCGTGTGCCCCGCGTCAGGCCGTCGCCCTCGTCTTGGTTCCTGCTGCACATGTGCCAGCAGCCGCCTCGTGGCCTCCTGTTGGTGCATTGCCGGGTTCCACGTCCATGTTGGCGTTCGCGTGGCTTGCACAAGAACCCGACGGGCTAACAGGGGAAACTGTACCAACGCAAGCTCCCCGTGTAATCGTCTAGCTCCGAGGCCCCAAAACGACACCACAAGAACTTCCTCATCGACAAGGTCTTCGCGAAGCCGCCATCTGTTTGGCCAAGATGTTTGACCACGATCGACGCCGTGTCAAGTCCGTCATCGACATTGAAGCCCGAACGCTAAGGCCGCCATCACGGAAAACCAAAGCCCCGACGCCCCGATCCGAAGACCGATCCCGTACCCGGCGCCGTGCCAAGATCTCCGAAAAACCCCGGTTCCGAAAAAGTTCGCCATCGACAATTGAAGCCGGCACCCTTCAAGATCTTCTCCCCGATACGGCAAGCCCTCCACCCCGGTTACGCCAAGTTCGTCAAGAACCCGGACGCCAAGGTCGTCGATGCGAATACGACAAGTGCTTCGTCCCGAACGCCATGACCGTCGACATGACCCGAAGACCACGGATGCGCCAAGGTCTACTGAATCGAAACGCTCCCGCCGAGGCCGAACCCCAGATCCGAACCCTGAGACCGAACCCCGAACCCCGGAACCAAGATCGTCGAACCCTAATGTGTGAACCTTTTCCCGAACCCTATTTTATAATATAATACAAATTGTTGCATATTATTCATTCATCTCGCATGCATATTTGTGTGGTTGGGGACCTTATGCCGATTCACCATATAATTAAATATGGGGCCCATATGCGGATAAATCTAGTCTCATATTGGCCTCATTTAAATTTGTGTAGCGAACCGGTGATATATTCTGCCTTGTTAAACAACATTTAAATTTGCGGGGTAGATAAATAACTTGAACCATCTAATTAATTGTCGGGACCCCGGTTCCACTTAATATGACATAATCGCATCGCACCCTTGCCATGTCATGCATCATACATGCATCATGCCCGATCTTCTGCCGTTGTATTAAATATTGCATCCGGTGTTTATTCTAGTGTTTTGCTTCTTCGCGGATAAGGCCGTTGAGTTGATGCGAGTGTCGACCCGATCTTCGGATGAACCTTCGGCAATGTTTTCAAAGTAGCATCTCCCCTTTCTACCTATCTTACTTTTATAGTATTTATTCCTCCTGTTGATCTATTGCTATCTGTTGCGTTGCTCTAGTTTTCGTACCCGTGATATCCTTTGCAGCCGTATATTGCCTTGGACACCTCCTATTACCTGTTGTTTGGTAGATAGTTGGACTTGCGTGTCGTAGTCGCTTGCTCAAGTGCTGTTGTGTGTCGTCAAGTGCCATAGTTGTTGGTGTATTGCCGCATGTTTGACGTTGGATATGATCATGGCTTTACTTATCGTTCACTTTAATTACTGTTTAACAACTAAAATTGAAGTAAGTAAGCATAGGCATCGGTGGGTGATAGATAATATTTGGTTTCCGACCGCCCACTTGTGTCCCGTAGGACCCCGAGTACTTGATACCTGTTCCTTGATTTATCGCGCTATCCACATCCGGGAGGATTATGGGACCCCCCTGAGCCAGAGCTTGATTCCGTCTTATTTCTTGGGGCCACAAACTAGTTTGAGGTTTTATTTACCATCCTGTACTTATGCCATGCTACTACTTTATTTACGATTGTGCGAGGAGCACACTGTACTGTTTAGGATCGGGACATGTTTTCGCGGTGTCGACAAGCCCTGTTTTGGGTTCCCAGACGTTCACAGCCGTCCACCCAAACCTCGGGTCCATCTCGGAGTAAGCTAACTTCGTTGCGGGTGTACTCCAAGGGGTGGCCCCCTGAAATATTTCTGAATCCTGTGATTGCTTTGTCGTGAAGGCCTCGTTGGGTTTTGATTTGGTTTTTCCGAGGTTGATCGAGTGTGTGTTGCTATTGGTGCACCGCCGGTAAAACTTCAAAGCCGTGTCCGCGGTTATGGACGACTTGGAGCACAGTATCTCGATCATAGACAACTATAACTAAAGTAGTGCTGTAAATTTGACTTTATAATGACTAGTAATCAGCTTCACTATAATGGAATGGCTAACTAAAACTGCCCACAATTGCTTGTTTGGTTTGTCGCTTGCGACAATTGTATCTGACTAGTAAGTACTGCAACTACAACGGAATGGCTAAATAAAAGTACCAACAACTGCTGGGTTTTGGGTTATCTCATGCTATTGTATCTGACTAGTAAGTGTTGCAACTATCACGGAATGGTTAACTAAAATTGCCCACTGCTTATTTTATCAGGATGATTATCTATACTTGACTAGTAAGTGTTGCAACAATAACTGAATAAATAAAACTGCCAACTGTGTGAGTTCCTCGGTTGACTTCCTCGTGTGGTCTCGAGGGGGAAACACCAGGACGGGTTTGTTTGATGGTAGAATCAGGTTGGTTCCGAATAGGTCTTTCTTATCCCCCTCTGATAGCCGCCAGTTGTACCGAGTCTCTATAGGTTGTTTAGTGCATGCTGCCGCTGCCGCTTCAGTCCACCATACCTTTGTAGGCGAGGACCGCCGAATTCTAGCCTCGCCGTGTACTGGCCTCGAGATCGACGCCTCTTTTTCCTTTGCCTTGTCGGCACCCCTTTTGTTTAAGCAGTTTTGAGATCGACGTCAAGTTAGCAGTGGTTACCCTTCCGCTTGGCCTGGGGGGTTATGGACGCCATTAGTTATTCTTCAGGGCTCTTAGCCCCATTTGCATCTTGTCCGTAGTCGGACGCTCTATCATTTTCAAGGTGATTTGGATCTTTGTACATTATATCTGTATTCTTGACTCGTGGAGTCGCTGTTATATATACCTGTTCTGTGGGTCCCATCGAGGACTGTTGTGTAATGTTATTACTTCGTTTTCCACCCGCACGAAAGTGCCTGGTGGGCACCTTAGAATCGTTTCTATGCGGGTTTGGCGGGTCTCGCTCAAACTTGCATAGGGTCGATTCTGAGGGTGTTACAATTTTGGTGGTTACTTCACAAGACGACCCGTTTTTTGCGCTCGGAAAATGGAAAAGGGCTTTTCCGTGTGACAAAAAGGAAAACTTCCTCCTGCAACATTGTTCTCCATACCAATTTCCACACACATGCATAATATGGGCACAACATCACAAACTATGCCGTGATTCAGCACATAACATCGGTCATTTGGACCGAAAGCCATGAAACCTCGAACATGATAGGTCATTTTGTGAAGGTTTTTTCGAAACATGATCAATATACCAAGTCTGGTATTTTCCCTTTCAACTATGTAACATAATATGACACCACGCGAAGGATTTTCGTTGTTCGGATTTTTTTTGAATTTATTATGCCCGTTTTGAATTATCTGAATTTCTAACTATGGTCGAACCGGTGTGCATGAAGATAGGGGACGGGCATTGTTAGAACTTGCATTGGATCTCTGAAGAAACCACATATTGCGAGTCTAAAAATGATTTTTTCAAAAAAATCACGGGCGGTAGATCATGTACCTGTAGTACAAACCGGACCCACTTCCTGCCGATTCGGCACACATTTGTCCTTTTCACCCGGAATGGACGAAAAGGTTTGAGATGTACCGGTTGGGATATAGTCCATGTAAGGTGGTCTAGTATTTTAGGAAAATAGGAAGGTAGCATTCTGAAACGGCATTTTGGTGGTTACTTCACAAAACGACCCTTTTTGCGCCGGAAAATGGAAAAGGGCTTTTCCGTGCGACAAAAAGGAAAACTTCCTCCTGCAACATTGTTCTCCATACCAATTTCCACACACATGCATAATATGGGCACAACATCACAAACTATGTCGTGATTCAGCACATAACATCGGTCATTTGGACCGAAAGCCATGAAACCTCGAACATGATAGGTCATTTTGTGAAGGTTTTTTCGAAACATGATCAATATACCAAGTCTGGTATTTTTCCTTTCAACTATGTAACATAATATGACACCACGCGAAGTATTTTCATTGTTCGGATTTTTTGAATTTATTATGCCCATTTTGAATTATCTGAATTTCTAACTATGGTCGAACCGGTGTGCATGAAGATAGGGGACGGGCATCGTTAGAACTTGCATTGGATCTCTGAAGAAACCACATATTGTAGTCTAAAATGATTTTTTCAGAAAATCACGGGTAGATCATGTACTGTAGTACAAACCGACCCACTTCCCACCGATTCGGCAGACATTTGTCCTTTTTACCCGGATGGACGAAAAGGTTTGAGATGTACCGTTGGGATATAGTCCATGTAAGGTGGTCTAGTATTTTAGGAAAATAGGACGGTATTCGAGACGGCATTTTGGTGGTTACTTCAAAACGACCCGCTTTTTCGGAGAAAATGGAAAAGGGCTTTTCCGTGCGAAAAAGGAAAACTTCCTCCGCAACATTGTTCTCCATACCAATGTCCACACACATGCATAATATGGGCACAACATCACAAACTATGTCGTGATTCAGCACATAACATCGGTCATTTGGACTGAAAGCCATGAAACCTCGAACATGATAGGTCATTTTGTGAAGGTTTTTTCGAAACATGATCAATATACCAAGTCTGGTATTTTTACTTTCAACTATGTAACATAATATGACACCATGCAAAGGATTTTCATTGTTCGGATTTTTTTTGAATTTATTATGCCCGTTTTGAATTATCTGAATTTCTAACTATGGTCGAACCGGTGTGCATGAAGATAGGGGACGGGCATTGTTAGAACTTGCATTGGATCTCTGAAGAAACCACATATTGCGAGTCTAAAAATGATTTTTTCAAAAAATCACGGGCGGTAGATCATGTACCTGTAGTACAAACTAGACCCACTTCCTGCCGATTCGGCAGACATTTGTCCTTTTTACCCGGAATGGACGAAAAGGTTTGAGATGTACCGGTTGGGATATAGTCCATGTAAGGTGGTCTAGTATTTTAGGAAAATAGGACGGTAGCATTCTGAAACGGAATTTTGGTGGTTACTTCACAAAACGACCCGCTTTTATGCCGGAAAATGGAAAAGGGCTTTTCCGATGCATAAAAAGGAAAACTTCCTCCTGCAACATTGTTCTCCATACCAATGTCCACACACATGCATAATATGGGCACAACATCACAAACTATGCCGTGATTCAGACATAACATCAGTCATTTGGACCGAAAGCCATGAAACCTCGAACATCATAGGTCATTTTGTGAAGGTTTTTCAAACATGATCAATATACCAAGTCTGGTATTTTTCCTTTCAACTATGTAACATAATATGACACCACGCCAAGGATTTTCATTGTTCGGATTTTTTGAATTTATTATGCCCATTTTGAATTATCTCAATTTCTAACTATGGTCGAACCGGTGTGCATGAAGATAGGGACGGCATTGTTAGAACTTGCATTGGATCTCTGAAGAAACCACATATTGCAGTCTAAAATGATTTTTTCAAAAATCACGGGCGGTAGATCATGTACCTGTAGTACAAACCAGACCCACTTCGCCGATTCTAAGACATTTGTCCTTTTACCCGAGATGGACGAAAAGGTTTGAGATGTACCGTTGGGATATAGTCCATGTAAGGTGGTCTAGTATTTTAGGAAAATAGGACGGTAGCATTCTAAACGGCATTTTGGTGGTTACTTCACAAAAACCCGCTTTTTTATGCGCTCGAAAATGGAAAAGGGCTTTTCCGTATGCATAAAAAGGAAAACTTCCTCATGCAACATTGTTCTACATACCAATGTCCACACACATGCATAATATGGGCACAACATCACAAACTATGCCGTGATTCAGCACATAACATCGGTCATTTGGACCGAAAGCCATGAAACCTCGAACATGATAGGTCATTTTGTGAAGGTTTTTTCGAACATGATCAATATACCAAGTCTGGTATTTTTCCTTTCAACTATGTAACATAATATGACACCACGCGAAGGATTTTTATTGTTCGGGTTTTTTTTGAATTTATTATGCCCGTTTTGAATTATCTGAATTTCTAACTATGGTCGAACCGGTGTGCATGAAGATAGGGGACGGGCATCGTTAGAACTTGCATTGGATCTCTGAAGAAACCACATATTGCGAGTCTAAAAATGATTTTTTCAAAAAATCACGGCGGTAGATCATGTACTGTAGTACAAACCGGACCCACTTCCTGCCGATTCGCACATTTGCCCTTTTACCCGGATGGACGAAAGGTTTGAGATGTACCGTTGGGATATAGTCCATGTAAGGTGGTCTAGTATTTTAGGAAAATAGGATTAGCATTCTGAAACGGCATTTTGGTGGTTACTTCACAAAAGCGACCCGCTTTTTCGCGGAAAATGGAAAAGGGCTTTTCCGCATAAAAAGGAAAACTTCCTCCTGCAGCATTGTTCTCCATACCAATGTCCACACACATGCATAATATGGGCACAACATCACAAACTATGCCGTGATTCAGCACATAACATCGGTCATTTGGACCGAAAGCCATGAAACCTTGAACATCATAGGTCATTTTGTGAAGGTTTTTTCGAAACATGATCAATATACCAAGTCTGGTATTTTTCCTTTCAACTATGTAACATAATATGACACCACGCGAAGGATTTTCATTGTTCGGACTTTTTTTGAATTTATTATGCCCGTTTTGAATTATCTGAATTTCTAACTATGGTCGAACCGGTGTGCATGAAGATAGGGGACGGGCATTGTTAGAACTTGCATTGGATATCTGAAGAAACCACATATTGCGAGTCTAAAAATGATTTTTTCAAAAATCACGGCGGTAGATCATGTACATAGTACAAACCGGACCCACTTCCTTCCGATTCGGACATTTGTCCTTTTACCGGGATGGACGAAAAGGTTTGAGATGTACCGTTGGGATATAGTCCATGTAAGGTGGTCTAGTATTTTAGGAAAATAGGACGGTAGCATTCTGAAACGGCATTTTGGTGGTTACTTCACAAAGCGACCCGTTTTTGCGCTCGGGAAAATGGAAAAGGGCTTTTCCGTATGCAAAAAGGAAAACTTCCTCCTGCAACATTGTTCTCCATACCAATGTCCACACATGCATAATATGGGCACAACATCACAAACTATGCCGTGATTCAGCACATAACATCGGTCATTTGGACCGAAAGCCATGAAACCTCGAACATCATAGGTCATTTTGTGAAGGTTTTTTCGAAACATGATCATTGTTCGGCACACATTTAGTCCCGGATGTAGTCACAAACCGGGACTAAAAATATTTTCCGCCATTTCCCACCTCTTCCCGCCAAGTTTTCCCGCCCTTTCCTTTCTACTAGAGCTTTTAGTCCCGGATGTAGTCACTAACCGGGACTAAAGATATTTCCCGCCATTTCCCAAAGCTTCGCGTCAAGTTTTCCGCCTTTCCTCTATATTTAGGGTGATCGTGTCATGGCTATCCACACATCCACACCTTCCTCTCTTAGAACAATGGACAACGCCCTCGGGCCATTCGACCCTCGAGGAGACCGAGGCGTCAGGCGCCCAACTACCCTTGTCCACTGGGTACCGCCCCACCGGATGCCGATCTTTGGCCGAGGGGTTCTGTCCCTCCTGTCCCTCAAGGTTCCGCACGTCGCGGCCATCATAAACCACTTCTACCATGAGCTCACGCTGGAGCAGCGGATGGATCTCCAGTGGGATCCCGACAACTACGACACCTGGAATGCCTTCTTTTCTAATAGGCGGGAAAGGGCGCTCGCCAGGTACGAGGGTGATGGACCGCCACCGGTGAACCACAACGAAGTCGGGTCTGTCGTGGTGGGAGAACCGTACTATCATCAGTGATGCGCTACATCGCCGGGAGACCATCTCGCCACGGTGCCACGAGTCCACCCGCCACAGGCCCCACACTATCCTGGCGGTAGCGGCATCGTTCCAGAGACCCTCTCCCACCCGCCGTGAATCCAGGCTGAATGGCCCCGGTATATGCCATGGATGGGCTGAGGATCCCCGGAGTGGCAGGTGACGATGACGATGATGATGACGACGACGATGAAGACCCTGAAGTTGCATACTATAGAACTAGGCCTGATAATGACTAAAGTGACTTTAGGCTGAGTGTTAGCTAGTCCCGATTTGTCCGGTTTTAATATTAATAAATGTCTTAAGTGTTACCTAATAAATAGAGGGAAATGCCTATATAAAGAGAGGTTCATATTTAGTCTCGGTTGGAGAAACCAACCGCGACTAAAGGATTCTTGGCAGTGGGCCGACAACACTAATAATAGGGGTGAGTGTCGACATTATGTCGTATGGTGTACCTTGTCCCGGATGGTGTCACCAACCGACTAAAGATGAACCTTTAGTCCCGCTTGGAGACACCAACCGACTAAAGATGAGTCAAGACTAATAATAGGTGAGTGTCGACATTATGTCGTGAGTGTCGACATTATGCCGAGCTGCTTGTACTATAAATATGCATCCTTGTGAGTCCAGTCCTCCAGCCAGTTTGAGGCATCTCCAAGATGGTTTTAGAGAGCAGGGACACCACTACGGCGATTCGGGGAGATGCCGGCGAGCCCAGTCCTCCGCATCTCAGAAATGGTCATAGAGGCACTCTAATATGTGAAATTAGTTAGCTCCGAGGCGTATTGATCTAGTTAGTGAAGTTACAAGCTGCAAGATGGTTTTCGAGAGCGAGGACACCATCGGCCAGTTTCGGGAGATGGACGAGCCAGTCCTCCCATCTCCGAGAACTGGTCATAGAGGCACTCCTAATATGTGAAATTAGTTAGCTCAGGCGATTGATCTAGTTAGTGAAGTTACAAGCTGCAAGATGGTTTTAGAGAGGGACACCACTACCAGTTTCAGGATATGCCGTGAGCCAGGATCCTCCCATCTCAAGAAACTGGTCATAGAGGCACTCCCGGTCCAGCCACAAAATGGGACTAACACTCAAGACATTTATTAATATTAAAAACTGAGACTACAAAACCGGGACTAAAGGCCACAAACCGCGAAAGATATCCTTCGGTCAAGCCACAAACCGCGAAAGACATGAAATAGAGTTACATAATATGAGCATGAACTTCTTGGCATATGTCATTCCTTATGACCGCTTCAGACGTAACCATGGAGCATCTTCTTTACTTAACGGAATGCTTGCGTCAGTTTTCACTGTGAAGGGCGGAATTTCATCAAACTTATTATAATCTTCTGACATGTCTGTCTTGTCCTCGATTCCCACGATGTTTCTTTTCCCTGAAAGAACTATGTGACGCTTTGGCTCATCATATGATGTATTCGTTTGCATATTTTTTCTTTTTTTCGGTCTGGAGGACATGTCCTTCACATAGAAAACCTGAGACACATCATTGGCTAGGACGAATGGTTCATCTCTATAACCAAGATTGTTGAGATCCACTGTTGTCATTCCGTACAACTGGTCTATCTTTACCCCTTCTCCATTCAGGTTGACCCATTTGCAGCGAAACAAAGGGACCTTAAAAGAGACTCCATAGTCTAGTTCCCATATCTCCTCTATGTAACCATAATATGTGTCCTTTTGTCCATTCTCGTCTATTGCATCAAAGCGGACACCACTATTTTGGTTGGTGCTCTTTTTATCTTGGGCGATCGTGTAGAATGTATTCCCATTTATTTCGTACCCTTGGAAATTCAATACAGTAGAAGATGGTGACGCGTCCAACAAGTATAGCTGATCTCCAACAGTGGTGTCATTCAAGAGATGTGTCCGCATCCAACCACCGAAAGACTTCATGTGTTCATCTGTAATCCATGATTCAGGCTTCCCCGGGTTTTTGGAGCGTACAATATTCTTGTGTTCCTCGATATACGGAGCTGCCAAGGTAGAATTATGTAGAACTGGGTAGTGTGCTTTAGTGAAAGAATCCCTGTCCCTACATATCATTGCTTTCTTTTCCAGCGTGCCTTTTCCACTTAGTCTTCCCTCATGCCGCGAGTCAGAAACACCAATCGGCTTAAGGTCAGGAATAAAGTCAACACAAAACTCAATGACCTCTTTTGTTCCATATCCCTTGGAGATGCTTCCTTCTGGTCTAGCACGGTTATGAACATATTTCTTTAAGACTCCCATGAACCTCTCAAAGGGGAACATATTGTGCAAAAATACCGGACCGAGAATGGCAATCTCTTCCACTAGATGAACCAGGAGATGCGTCATAACATTGAAGAAGGATGGTGGGAACACCAATTCAAAACTAACAAGACATTGTACCACATCCTTCTGTAACCTTGGCAGAATATCTGGATTGATTACCTTCTGAGATATTGCATTGAGGAATGAACACAACTTCACAATGGGTACTCGAACATTTTCGGTGAAGCCCCCTCAATGCAATCGGAAGCAATCGTCATAATCACGTGATACATGAGACTTCAGGTTTTGGAGCTTTTTCTCGCCATATTTATTATCCCTTTATATTAGATGAGAAGCCCGACGGCACCTTGATACCGTAAGGACTTCAAAAAGATTTCCTTCGCTTTGGTAAGAGCATAGCTGGCACGACTTAAGTGACGCCCTTTATCCGTCTTGTTATCTGTATGCATGTTCTTTGGGTCTTTCATAATTTGTTGGTCCTCCCGTGCTTCAGGTGTATCTTTTGTCTTCCCATACACGCCTAGGAATCCTAGCAGGTTCACGCAGAGATTCTTCGTCACGTGCATCACGTCGATTGAAGAGCGGACACGCAGGACTTTCCAATATGGCAGCTCCCAAAATATAGATTTCTTCTTCCACATGGGTGTGTGTCCTGTAGCGACGTCGTTCGAATCGATTGACCGCGGGACCCTTTCCAAAGATTACTTATGTCCTTGACCATACCAAATACATCATCACCAGCAGGAGTTCTTCTTCCGTGATCTGCTCACCTTTGAAATGCTTGCCTTTCTTTCTTACGGAATGATTGGTCGGAAGAAATCAGATTCGCTAGGTACACAACCTTCTTGCATTTATGCAAATATGTACCTTCGGTCTTATCTAAACAGGTGCATGCCTTATATCCTTTGTTTGTCTCACGAAAGGTTACTAAGAGCGCCAATCATTGATGGTTACGAATAACAACCCTCGTAGATTAAATGGCTCTGTTTGTTCTCATCCCACGACGTACACCTGGTTTGCCCCACAACCGTAAGAGTTCTTCAACTAATGGCCTAAGGTACACATCAATGTCATTGCCGGTTGCTTGGGCCTTGGATGAGCATCGCATCATAATGAACTTACGCTTCATGCACAACCAAGGAGGCAGGTTGTAGATACATAGAGTCACGGGCCAGGTGTTGTGACCGCAGCTCTGCTCCCCAAAAGGATTCATGCCATCCGTTTTAGACCAAACCATAAGTTCCTTGCGTCACCGCAAAGTCCGGGAAGTCTCTCTCGATTTTTCTCCACTGTGACCCATCGCAGGTGTCTCAACTCCCGTCTTTCTTACGGTCTTCTTTGTGCCATCGCAACAACTGGCATGCTCTTTGTTTCAACATGCGTTTCAACCTTGGTATTATAGGAGCATACCACATAACCTTAGCAGAACCCTCTTCCGGAGGGCTCTCCTCAACATCACCAGGATCATCTCGTCGATCTTATACCGCAACGCTGCATACCGGCATTTATCTAAATTCTCATACTCCTTACCGCTAGAGGATGCAATCATTAATGCATGCATGTATCTTTGCACATCTAATCCCGGAGGATGAGAGTCTTCTTTGCTTCAGAGGTACTCTCGGAAGTTCGTTATGTTTTGGAAACTTCGCTTCATTATTTTCAGCATCTTTTCAAATGAGGAGTCATTAGACCACACTGCCTTCCATCGCAACAATTCCGGTGGTACCGAGCTTTGTGCTGCCATCTTCACAATTTGGGTACAACAATTTCTTGTGATCTTCTAACATGCCCTCTAACTTCAACTTCTCATTTTCATTTACGGTCTCGCTTTGCATCGAAATGACCCTACCAAGTTCATCACCGCTCATATGATTCCCGTTCTTCACCTCTTTCCTCTCCATTGTCTTCCATTGCAGTATCACTGTATTCAGGAAACATATGATGATAGTTGTTATCATCATCTTCTTCTTCACCATCTTCCATCATAACCCCTCTTTCCCCGTGCTTGGTCCAGCAATTATAGTTGGGCATGAAACATTTCATAATCAGGTGGCCGCGAATGATTTTCGAGGAAGAGTACTCCTTGTTGTTCCGACATTGAACACATGGACAACGTATAAATCCATTCTCTTTGTTTGCCGTAGCCACATCGATAAATTTATCCACGCCTTTGATATACCCGCCACCACGTCACCGTACATCCATTCCGACCATTCATCGCATCATATAAGTAAGTTTATCAAAAACAGGACATCATAAATAGTGAAATAACCAATTCACACCGACACATGAATTGTATCAATGACCTAGAAAAGATAAGATTGCTAACCTCGATCGAGGGAAATAAAGAGGAGAAACCTCAAGTGCGTCTCGGACACCTTCTATATTTTTGTTCTATGAGAAATTCAACGGGATTTTTCACTCAAACATTTCAACAAACACCTTCAATGCATGCATGAAAAAACTAGCACACACCTCACACCTTACACCATTCGAAAAAACAGAGGAGGCAGAGGGGCTGGGCGTTGCATTTATAGAGGGCAGGTCTTTAGTCCCTGAAGCCAGCAACCGGGACTAAAGGTGCGTGCCACGCCACGTGGCTGTGGCCAAACCTTTAGTCCGGTTGGTGGCTCCAACCGGGACGCATGCCCCCTTACAAACCGGGACCCATGCCCCCTGGCCTCGTGCCCGCTCCAACCGGGACGCGTGCCAGCATTAGTCCCGGTTGGTGGCGCAACCGGGACTAATGCTCCGAGGGGTCGCGAACGGATGGCCCTTTTTCCTCTAGTGATACAAATATATGTCAAATGCAATCACTATGCTAAAATTAGTACCACACGACGGTCTTAATGAGAAAATAGTTGCTAACCTTTTATTACACTTAGAAACAAAGATGAGAAAACTTAAGTGTGGCTCGGGCACATCATATCATGTATGTCTTGTGTGACCTAAACTTGCATCGTTCTAATGGACATTTCACCGAACATCTCTAGTGCATATGTATGAACAAGAAAAAAAATATCACAACAACACTCTCTCCCACCAGGAAAAAAACAGTTGAGAGGAGGAGGGGGTTGTGCGTATATATAGGGTCAGACCACTAGTCCCGGTTGGAGATACAAACCGGGACTAAAGGGGATGCCCCTAGCGAGCGGCAGGGCCAGGGCCCTTTAATTCCGGTTTGAGCCTCAGACCGAGACTAATGGTGTCTAACGGGACGGGACATATGGCTCTGAGTGGCTCAGGCCGTCCGGCCAGGGCCATTAGCCGGGACTAATGGCCTAGACGAAAGGCCTGTTTTCGACTAGTGATGGTATATAAATTAGATTTTCAATTGATCAATTAAGTTCTTGGCACTTAAGCAGCGATTTGTAATCGATCAAATGAAAAAGTTGTTATAGTACACGGTACCTGAGGCTTAGTCCTTGATTTGTCGATCAAATTTAGATGTGTTCCCGGCGACCGGGTGCGCGCTGCTGGAAGATGTGGCCTCCCCTGTCATCAACGACAACGACGATAGACCAAGACTAGATCGGTAGATAGAAACAACATTGAGGGGCGGCGGCGAGGCAATGTCCTAGGTGAAACTGACTACACGAAGGAAAGTGCTAATTTTCTCTCAAGAGTCATGTCCTAGGTGAAACTGACTACACGCAATTGGATCAGTAACTATGGGCTTGTGGATTGTAAAGCCACGTATTGGACTTTTTTTTGGAATTAAGCCTCTAACGGATCCTGGCTAACGATAATTATGTACATAACATGTCGTTCCTTATATAGATTATATACCTGAAGAAATACATTAGGGGGGCAATGGCCCCCCTCTACCCTACCCACACACATGCTATGATCACATATTCTAATTTAATGAACATAAATAGGTCGATGGCCCCAAAATATAATTTGAATAAACGCGGCATAAATTTCTAGTAAAATGAGGATTTAATGCTGCTACAACCACATAGAAATTTATGCACATGATTTAACAAGGCCATGTAGAAATTTTTCGATAAGGGACGATTTAGTACACAAACAAGTTTAAGTTTTACAACCAATTTCATTACAAGTAGGGTGCACTCATATGCAATAATTTAGAAGAAAAACCAAGTTCTTGACACCAAGCAACCACAGATTGAGAAAATAAAATCCACCGCAATATCTAGACTGGGCAAACTAATACCTGAGATGTTCACAATCAAATTTGGAACAGCTGCAATTTTTTTTAGCACAGGCAAGACCGGCACCACGCACAAGGCCGCAGCAACACAGCACAACAGCGACACGGCCATACGGCGGAGGTGCACACAGGCGGAACGCGGTGCAATACGAAGACGACGGCAACCTTGGCAAAGACGGTGACGGCGGCGCACAAAGGCGGCACGAGCACAGCAACCACCAAACCACTAAATCCCAACAACAGTGGCACGGATCAGACAAAATGAAGGTTAGCCACACACTCCCGGACCAATTGCTCTGATACCATGAAAAAATCAAGCATCAATCAAGGAAAAAAGCTCACTAGATCTCACTCTATTTGACTTTGTTTCTTGAGGATAAACAGTACAACTAAGAGATAGATGAAGGGAGACTGACCGAAGTTTCTACACTTCTCCACTTCAGCCCCTTCATATATAATTAGCCTATATACACTTCAATCTCTAGACTTTGTCTATTTACACCTAGGTCCTACAACACCAGGTTATGGTGGAAACCGTGAAAACCAATTTAAAAAGGTTCAAAAGTTCCAAAATTTTCTTAAAAACACAACATAGAATAATTTGATTGATTTTCTTTATTGGAAGTTAAAACTAGGACATGAGGCCAATTACATACTGCTCCAAATACGCAGACCGTTTGGAGACATTGTGGTGAACTTGTGTCAAACATCCCTCTTTATGAGAGTAAAAGTTTAATATTTCAGTTATATCGGAACCCAATTGAAAACTTAGAAAAAGTATTTTTTTTTTTGCCAAATCTGACCTTTTTACAGAACTTCAACCGAATCTGACCCCTCCCCGAAACTAATTCGAAATCTGACCCCCGGGATCGGCGCCATTTTAAACGAAGCCAAAGTTATACAGGTCGGCGCCAACACGTGACAACAGGGGGGCAACCTAGGAAGGTCGGCGCCGGTTTAATATGGAGCCGACTTCCTTCGGTTCGGGTGTGTTGGGCCGACCTGTATAACTTCGGCTCCATTTAAAATGGCGTCCACCCCACGGGTCAGATTCAGAATTACTTTCGAGGAAGGGTCAGATTTGGTTGAAGTTTTCAGGTTTAGACAGATTTGGCAAAAAAAAAATACCCAAAAAAACATATTCCTATGTTCTGAAACATAAAAAAACAATCGCACACGGCTAGCTAGGGCAAAAACTTGCTACCTAGTTGTTTTGCTTGGCACACTTTTCGGAGGTCTCGATTGGTAAAATTGTGAGAAACAGAAACTATCTGTATTCTCTGAGCCTTTAAAATGGTACACAATTTTTCAAAGCTTATTACCGTACTGTGACACACATTAATAAAGTAAAAAGACTCAAAGAAAGACAAGAATACCAACATAAATCCAAGATCATTAATTTCACCCCCGAATTCTCCTACCGTGCAGCAGTTTGTAGCCTGTATTTTTACGTAGCCATGGAGGCCTTCTGGATTGCCAAGGTCATTGTCGGCAGAGGAAAAGGGCGGAAGCCATCGTAGGCCGGTGATGAAGTCTCGGCGCAATGAAGTCGGTGAGGATGTCGATCGCCAGGACAACAAGTGGCACCACCGAGAGTGCAAACGACACCAGCACCAACGAGCACAAGCTTATATGGGCGCCATTATTAGATCACAAATGATCCTGGTTATCCAAGCTTATGTCGCTGATGACTGGGGCGTACTACATTAATTTTTTCAAAAAGGTGATCTCAGTAAGACCCCAACCTCTGCATCAAGTGATGCACATAGCTTCCTATTACGTAGTTCAAAACCTTGATATACTTGAAACCTGCTTTTATATACTTGGCTAAAGTTATCTAAGTTCTGAAAAAAAAACACACGAAAACACTTATGCTCATTATTGGTACTAGGCAAAAACTTTGTAGCGAGTTGCTAGGTGCCAGATTTAATGTGACACGTCTCAGCTCTTAATCTCATGTGACAAACTGAAAGTATCTGTTGTATTCCCATGCATGACCTTAAAAGGATACACCATTATTATTCAAATCTCACCACACAAAGACAAGGTTAAATTCAAATCAAGACCAACATTACAAACATACACCAAAGATCTCTCCTACCGACCGAGAAGCAGTTGTCGCCTGCATTGCTAGGTAGGTAGATTATTATTCAACAAGGAGGAAATTCCAAAACACAACATGCATGGGGGCGGCAACACGCAGCGAACTTATTATTAATGCTTGGGCGGGGGAGTGAGCGCCGCCTTGAGCTTCTGCACCGTCGGCAGGTCGGTCTTGAAGGACTTGCAGAGCACGGCGTCGTCGACGTTGGTGCCGAACACGGTGACGGGCACGGACACGGTGCCCGCGTTGGCGCTGCCGAACGCGGACAGCGCGACGGCAAGGTTGGCGCCCTTGTTGGACTGGAAGTGCACCAGCCCCTTGGGGAAGACGAACATGTCGCCGGCGACGAGGTCCTGCGTGTAGAGCTTGCCGGCGGTGTCGACAAAGCCGACGGAGAGCGCGCCCTGGATGACAAGCAGCAGCTCGGAGGCGCGCGGGTGGGTGTGCGTCGGGTTCACGGTGCCCGGCGGGAACCGGAGCCTGGCGTACGACACGCTCAGCCCGTTGAGCGCCGGGAACTCGCCCATGGAGGCCTTCTGCGCCGTGAAGGTAGTCACTGGCAGCTCCCAGCCACCGAAGCCTGTGTAGGTGAAGTAGTCGCCGGTGATGTTCATCGGCATGCCCCACATCATCGGCGCGACGAAGTCGGTGAGAATGTCCGGGTCGCCGGCCACGACGGCGAGTGGCGTCGACGCCAAGGCAACCACCACCAGCACCACCAGAGAGTAGAAGTTCATGGACGAGGCCATGTGTCTTCTGAAGCTTAAGTTGCTGCGTGCTGAAGCTTGTGGTTGTGGAGATGGTTAGTCGGGATGCAACAATGCAATTTATAAGCGTGTATGTAGATTCGTATTTCTTGGAGTGAGAATTGGAGTAAACAAGGAGAGGATGGCATGTTTGTCCATTATTGTGAGAGGCTACACAAGGGTGATGCATAGAGTGTAACAATTTGCCAGCAAAGATTAAGACCAGCACACCACAGCACCACGGTTTGCTATTCCTATTCCTAGGGTGCATCAAAACTGCAAGCTATTCATTGGTTCTGGAGTGAAGTTGGCAACAAGAATAGATATGGGCTGATGAGCTCATCGAATATGTCACTATCCCCTATGTGGTTTCTGTACAAGAAAATTAGCATCTCGCTACCATGCTAGTCATTTGAGGGGAGGAACTCTGCAATAAAATTACCATAACCGATGTGGGAACCAAGCAGTGGAGATGTGCTACGAAAAATGCAGGAAGCTCAAACTTGAAATGCACAAAATCTAGATATGAAGGTGCCATGGTAGAGTTTTTTGTTTTTGTTTGATGAGGGAAGCAGCAGGTTTGCTGCAGATTTTATTGATTGCCAATAAAAAGATATGACTGTACATCGTTTATGAGTTTGACAACAAGAAAACTAGGGGCTCCATGTAGAGTTAGTAGACTCGCAAACATCAAAATTCAACACCAGTGCTCTTACACTATTATACTGAAAATATCATCCCATACCAACATCACTAAACAGAAGATGGTAGCATACACCATTCTCCCGAAACAAGGTTGTACTGCCGAACATGTATGCACGTGCCACAGAAAATACCAATGATAATATAACTTTTGATTTCACTGTGCTGACAACTTCATCTTAAGATTGTACCCAAAACTGAAAGATTCAACATTTCTAGCACAATTACATAAAGATAACACTCAGATAGTGCCTCGCTTTTGAGCGCTACCGCAATCAAGTGTTTGTCGCCCTGGTAAAGATCTGCTGGCTGGAGTGCATTGACACCATCCTGATGAGTCCTCTCTCCGTCAGGTCCTTGATAGCCCTGCGAGCCAGAGAGCCATTGATCTGCAGATACATGAATACAGAAAGAGTGAGATGGTGAAATAACAAAGATTGGGTGCGCATAAGTGCAAGTTGTAATTATATAAATTAAGAACATACCAGTAGTAAATTGAGACATAGATGTACGGGGATTAGATACAAGCTAGCATGCAGTACTTAAAACAACACTTCCAGTTTCTATTAAAAACTCACACCAGAGTAAGACACCAAAAAGTAAACCATGTACTACTAAATCAGATTTAGTCACACAAAAATAAAATGTAGGATGCAGTGATTCCAAACTAGCAATAAAACAGGACTTGTATTTTGGACGGAGAGATGCAACAAGTTAATGACTTGTTCATCAAAGTAAGACGACCACATTAGCTTTCTAGACAAATTTGTCATGACAAATTAGTAAATTATGCAGTAAGAACGGGAACAGTCATAAAAAATGTTGCCAAATAGGCATATGAAGTCAACTGCATATCACGTCATAAAAGGTTTCCTACCACTTAAATATTGTACTCCCTCCGTTTCTTTGCATAGGGTGTGAATCTTTTAGCGCATGGATTAAGGATAGCATGCAAACTACATTTTACCCGGTCTTACCCCTACAAAATAGCTCATTAATTTGCTGCATGCAACTCCTCGTTTTAAGGTCAACCAATCGTGACCCTAATCAGCTCCTTAATTCCAGCGCGGGGAGGGGCACATTTGGGAAGTTACCGGTTCTACTGTATCCGCGCCTTCTTCTTTGACGAAAATCTGAGAATTTTTTTACGCCTTAATCTAAGGAACGGAGGGAGTACTATGATACCAAACTAGCAAAAAGGCATGTCAGACACAAATTTTGGATAGCATGATGCAAAGTGTTCATGATGTGTTCATGAGCATTGCCCGACCAGAATTACGTTACAGACCAATTGTGCTGCCCAAATAGTAAATCAGACAAAACTAGTGACTGCTCTTTGTCCAAATCCCATTGTGTAATCTGAATGACACTAGTCATAGAGTGTGACGAATGGGTATACCAAACTAGTTTCAACCTAATTCTAAAGCTGGGCACAAAGTTATATTTGAGAATGTCAGCCTAATGCACCAAACTGAACCATCACGCCGTGTGCAAATCATCATCAGAACCAGCGCAACAGTCTAAACCACCACCAACAAAACACACAATCAATCTGTAAACTATTGCACACCCATATAGTATTTTCCTATGGTAAAAGAACATATGTTTGTTCTTGTACATGTCATTACCCTAGATGCCCCATAAAACAGGAGCAATTCGCCTAAAGCAAAAGACTTCACCAAGCAACATGCACACAGATTCAGAGCTCGTTTGCAAGTAACGGGGGAGAAGGAGATCCGGAGAGAAAGCTCCTTACCCTGAGGCGCTCGGAGAGGACGGATGGGGTGATCTGCTTGTACTTGGGCGCCTCGGAGATGAGCTTGTCGTAGGTGGCCTGGTCGAACAGCACCGCGTTGTTCACCTTCTCCTTTTGCTTCCCCTTGCTCCACTTCTGCAAAACACACAACGGACGGACTCCATGAGAATCCAATCCAGCAGCAAGGGTCGAGTCGGACAGACGGGGAGAGGAAGCAGGGGCGGGAGTCGACCTTCTTCTTCTGCTTGCCGCCGCCGGACTTGGCGGGCTTGGACGACGGCGGGGGAGCCTTCTCCTTCTTCGGTGCCTGCGAGGTCAAGCGAGCGAGGGGGGTCAGTACGCATCCAGGCTGCGTGTGGGGAGATGGGGCGGCAGCGAAGGTGCACGTACCATGGCGGAGGCGGCGGGAGGGGGGCGACGAGACGAGGAGGCGGCGGCGGCGAGGTGGAGTCGAAGGGAGAAGACAGAGGATGGGTGGGTCGCGCTGAGAAGGAACACGTATATGTGTTGGACGCTAGGGTTTTTCTGTGGGCCGGAGTGGGCTCTTTGGGCCGCGCGCAAATTGGGTTCTCGAAAGTTTATCCATCTGAGGCCATTGATTCAAAAAAAAAAAAAACGAGTCTCTTAATTTCTCATACGTTGTGTTTGGATGGACATAATTGAATTCGATGCGAATTCCAAATTCATCTTGGAAAGGAAATGGTTTTTAATTTAAATTTTATTGTTTGGGTGGCTTAGAATTTACTGTTGAAATTAGAGGGTGGTATCCTTTTCAATTCTTGTTTGGACGTACAAACCATGGAATTGGACGTTTTCTTGATTTTGGACAATATATACTTATATGCATATATAAATAGTAGGTAATTTATATCTCTTTACATATAGCACACAAGAGTGCTAGACATTGTCCTTGTAATTCTGAAAAAAAAAAGGTGTCACCGGTGGGTTTTTTCATCATGCAGAGAACCAAATCAGAGATCTCCGTTAGACAATCATAGAGCTGTGTTAGAAATTTATTTCATCATCATTGGAAGAAGAAGAAGAAGAAGAAGAAGAAGGGCTGCGGTGAAGATCGGTTGGAGAGAGGAGAAGGTAAGGTGGGAGTTGTGGAGCTGAAGGCGATTGCAGGGAAGATTTTTGCAGATAAACCGGCTCAGGACGAGATCGTAGGCAATACTTTGGGGCCACTATGGTGACCAACGAAAAAAGTTTTCTGTAAGCAGGTCGGAGACAATATATTCGTGTTTGATTTCCCGCATCTAGCTAGGGGCAATAAGAAGGCAATGGAAGGAGGCCCGTGGACATTAATTCGATAAAAAAAATTGATAGTGTTACAAGACTTTGTGCCGGATAAAACTGAACTGTGGAGGATTATGCATTCTCACATGTTCCTATATATATATGGGTGAGAGTATATATACAAGTTACCTCTTGGTTAGATGAATAGGGAGACAGCGGAGTTTATGGGGGTTGATGGAATGGCTATATGGGCCAATGTCTGAGGGTGAAGGTAAAAAAGAATATTACAACTCCGCTGATGCGGGGGGGTGTAATATATGGTTCAAGTGAATGAAGAAGGGAAGATGGTTTGGTGTCCACTAGAATATATATATATATATATATATATATATATATATATATATATATATATATATATATATATATATATATATATGAGTTCTATCCTTACTTCTGTTATATTTGCGGGATACTAGGCCATGTCGATAGCTAGTGTTTGCTCAATCATCAATTTAAAAATAAGAGAATAACATCAGTATGGAAAGTGGCTGAAATGGTTACCACCACCGAAAAAACATACTACTTATTTAGAGGGGAGAAGAGGATGGGTTGACAAACCAGGTTTTTAAAGATCGGAACTAGTACTAGTAAAAATGTTGTTGTCATTTTGGAGAATAAAAGGCGGGATGAAGGTATCGGAGGCTGCAAGGAATAAAGCAAGCGCGAGGATTTGCTCTGCTAATAAGGAGAAAGGAGGAGAAGAGTGTGAAGATTAATTCGAAGGAGATTGATAAGGCGGGCAAGGAGGGCTCTGAGATAGCGGTGGGGGACATGCTTATTGATGTGGTAATCCAGGAGGCAGGGAGTATGCTGGGTAATGAGGTGGTGGAAGTGGGACGAAAGGGCAAGAATGATGGAGTGGATGGGAGAACACAATTGCGGAAATATAAAAGGATTGTAAGGGAAGGGGATGGGAGGAACAATAAACCGTGGTTGTGCCTAGGAGATTTCAATGAAATTCTGTACTCGTGGGAGAAGGAGGGAGGAGTACCAAGAGCTCAAATATATATGGACAGATTTAAAGAAGCACTTGAGTTTTGCCAACTCGGTGATTTAGGATTTGTTGGAGATGCTTTTACTTGGCGGAAGGGAGATATATAAAAGAGAGGTTGGATCGAGCGGTGGCTGATCAAGCATGGAAGGATCGGTTCCCAGGTTTCAAAGTAACACACTTCGACCCACGCCATTCTGATCATCGCCCGATGATAGTGGATACACATGGCATACATAAAACAAGAAGAAGACCGGGTCGGGATCAGATGGTATGGTTTGAAGCACGATGGCTAGAAGAGGGAAACTGTGAGGCATTGGTGAAGAACGCGTGGGAGCGAAATGCACATGTGTTACGGGAGGATGTGACCGGAGCAACGAGGGGAGTGATGAAGGACTTGGTGGACTGGAGTAGAAATGTTCTAGGGGATTTGGACAAACGAATTAGCAAATTGAAAAAGGAGTTAGAGGAGTGTCGGCGAAGAAACATTGATGATGCTCAAGTGAGAAGGGAGAGTTTATTGCGGTTTAAACTAAACCGGTTGGAGGACCAAAAGGAGACCTACTGGAGGCAGCGAGCGCATGTCCATTGGATGAAAGGACGGGACCAAAACTCTAAATACTTTCATATGGTGGCGTTGAAGAGAAAGAAAATGAACAAAATAAAAAGGTTGAGAAAGGAGGATGGGAGTGTGGTGGAGGAGGATGAGGCCATGAGAGAGTTGGCTACTAACTATTTGTTGGAATTATGCCCTAGAGGCAATAATAAAGATGTTATTATTATAATTCTTATTCATGATAATGTTTATATTCCATGCTAGAATTGTATTAAGCGAAAACTTTAATACTTGTGTGGTTTGTGAACAACACCGTGTCCCTAGTACGCCTCTAAGGACTAGCTCATTGATTAATGATGGTTAAGGTTTCCTAACCATGGACATGAGTTGTCAACTAATAATGAGATCATATCATTGGGAGAATGATATGGTGGACAGACCCAAACTAAGCGAAGCAATTAGATCGTGTCATCGTGTTCGTCTTTGCGAAGCTTTTCTTATGTCAAATATTGTATTCCTTAGACCATGAGATAATACAACTCTCTGGTATCGGAAGAAAGCTTTGAGGTCATCAAACGTCATCCTATGAGAGGGTGATCATAAAGGTGTCTTTCAGGTGATCGGAAAGTATCTGTTGGGTTGTATGTATCGATATGGGATTTGTCCCTTCCAAGTCGGAGAGATATACTTCGGGCCCACTCGGTAATCGGTATCAACACCGCTTGCAAGCATGTGGTTAAGGAGTTAATCACAAAGTGATATCGGATTACGGAACGAGTAAAGTACTTGTTGTGAACGAGATTGAACTAGGTATGACGGTACCGACGATCGAATCTCGGGCAAGTAAAATATCGCGAGACGAAGGGAATATATATATGAGATTGATTGAATCCTGGCATCGTGGTTCATCTGATATGATGATCGATTAATGTTTGGGAGTCAATATGGGTTTCCAGACCCCGCTGTTGATTATTGATAGAAGATCATGTCTGCATATTCTCGAACCCGCAGGGTCACACACTTAACGTGTCTCGACGCTAGGATAGATTGGATAATTAGTTTATGAGTTTTTGTTCGGAGTCTCGGATGGGATCCAGGACATCACGAGAGGTTCCGGAGTGGTCCGAAGAATAAGATTCATATAAGTCAGTGCAGTTTTTGGAGTTCGGAATTGGTCCGGGTTAATCGGTATTGTATTGGAAGCTTCTAGAACCTTCCGTAAGGGGACCAACGTGGCCCCACCTTCCGGGAGGGGGAATGGGCCTATGAGGGAGTGCCCTGGCCACATTGGGCCAGGGGCACAAGGCCCCATAGGGCCCAGCCGGCCAAGAGAGGTTTAAACTCGAGATAGACCTTCTAGAAGGGGGTTTCGTTGCCCCACTCTTCCTCCTTGGGGCCGCCGGCCTTGGCTTGGGGGAGGGGCTAGGGCTGCGCCCACCCCTCTATATATAGAGGGCTGGGGGCGCACCAACCCCCTACACCTTCCCCTCCAACCCTAGCCGCCTTGCTGCCTTCCTCTCTCCCTCCCGACTGCTTGTAGGCGAAGCCCTGCTGCAGAAATTCTCCACCATATACACCACGCCGTCGTGTTGTAGATCCAATCCGTCTCTCCACCATACTTGCTGGTCCAAGGAAGGAGGAGACGTCGAGGTGCTGCACGTGTGCATCTCACGGAGGCACCGCCACTTGTGGTGCTAGATCGGATCGGATCGCGAGGAGGAGAAGCGAGTACGACTACATCACCCACGTTCCGACGAACGTTCCGCTGTGCGAATCTTCAAGGGTATGAAGATCTAATCCAATCTCTCTCGTTGTTTGCATCTCCTAGATTAGATCTTGGCTTTCCCTCTGTTCGCATCCGTAGAAAATTTTGATTTACTATGCCGCGAAACCCTTCACTATTTTATGAAACTTTTTACTTCCCATGCAGGAACATGAATGGAGGAGCTCTTGGGTCACATTGATCCTCGAGTCACCTCTCCAATGAATGAATTGCTTTGCAAGGAGTTCACAGCAAAAGAAGTTGAAGAGGCATTGGATAGCATTGGTGATTTGAAGGCACCAGGCCCGGATGGCATGCCATCTATTTTCTACAAAACATTTTGGGCCATTGTTGGTGAAAAAGTAACACATGAGGTGTTGAATGTGTTGAATGGCGGACCAATGC
This sequence comes from Avena longiglumis, assembly GCA_030063025.1. Classification (NCBI taxonomy): domain Eukaryota; kingdom Viridiplantae; phylum Streptophyta; class Magnoliopsida; order Poales; family Poaceae; genus Avena; species Avena longiglumis. Next base: position 6,303,092 of record CP125975.1, read on the forward strand.
CGGTAAGTTGGAATGACACATGTGTAGTTCTGATTCCAAAGGTGAAGGATCCGGAGAGCATGAAGGATTTGAGGCCAATAAGTCTATGCAATGTCGTATATAAGTTGGTCTCAAAGGTGCTTGTAAATAGATTGAAACAAATTTTACCAGATATTATATAACCAAATCAAAGTGCGTTTGTACCAGGGAGATTAATCACAGATAGCATTCTATTAGCCTACGAATGCACACATCTTACGAAGAATAAGAGAAGTGGGAAGGAAGGTTTTGCGGTGATCAAACTCGATATGAGTAAAGCATATGATAGGGTAGAATGGATTTTTGTGGAGAAGATGATGTGAAAGATGGGATTTGATGAGAAATGGATAAGCCTAATCATGTTGTGCATTACATCTGTGAAATACCAATTTAAGGTCAATGGGTCATGTTCGGATGTGGTGATACCCCAAAGAGGGTTGCGGCAAGGAGATCTTATCCCCCCATATATATTCCTCATATGTGTTGAAGCTTTTTCCTCTTTACTCAATAAGGCCGAAGTAGATGGAAGTCTGGAAGGGATCAAGATTTGTAACAATTCCCCTAGTTTCAACCATTTATTGTTTGTGGATGATTCATTGGTATTGATAAAAGCTTCACAAGCAAATGCCAAGACTCTGCAAAATATATTACAGCTATATGAGGTGTGCTCAGGGCAAACAATTAACTTTGACAAGTCTTCAGTGATGTTTAGTAGAAACACAAGCAATGGGAGGAAGAGGGAAGTACTTTGGGAACTTAATATCAGTGAGGAAGCGAAAACTGAGAAATACCTCGGTTTGCCTGTTTATGTGGGAAGATGTAGGTCGAAAACTGAGAAATACTACTCGTATGAAAAAGGAGATGTTGTGGTAGCTGACAGAGGAGAGCAGAAATGGTCGGCACCTGAGGGGGAGTGGATTAAGTTTAATATTGATGGAGCGTTCTTCCCTGAATCCAGCCAGGGAGGATGGGGATTCGTTGCTCGAGATAATCAAGGAGGGGTTAGAGGTGCAGGTGCTGGACATATTTCAGTTGTTGCCGGCGCAGGCAGAGGCAATTGCATGTACACAAGCACTACAAGCTGCTGCAGAATGGGGTTTGGCACAATTGATTGTCGAGATGGATTCAGCCAACTTGGTGAGAGCCATCGAGTCTAATGAGTTTGACTCAGCACCGGAGGGGTTATTTATAGAGACATTAAGGCGTTCATCCGTTTAAATTTTAATTCAATTAAAGTTTTGTATTGCCCACGTGGCTGTAATAATTAAGGTTGCACATTCCCTTAGGGCACTAGGTGCGATCCGGGCAGAATCTAGCCGGTTGTGGCTGGATGAAGCACCAGACTCAGTTATGTTGATCGTGACTAGCAAGTATGCTAGGCCTCTGATTTAATGGAATAGAGACTATTCCATGTTAAAAAAAAAGTTTGAAACGCATGGACAAAACATAAAGACTTATTTTGGAGGAAAACACCACGGAGCATGCATATGCATTTTTTTTTTTGGAAAAGAGCATATATTAATATCACAAGGACATCAATTACACCCAGCCTCTGCAACAACGCATGCACTAGCGGCTCTACGGATGCACACGGCTCAGAAAAAAGAAAGAGAAATTACAAAAAAGAAAAGTCCCGCTATAGAGAACTAATCCTTAAAGAAACGATAGTGACACCATCAGAACAACACCAGTAGTCCTCCACTCCAATAACAACACCTTCAAGAAGAAAACAGTGCCCAAGCGCCGTCGTTGCCCGACCAAAGGCCATAGGTTTTCACCCTGGAGAAAGTCCTTACTCACAAAACAATGTCTTCAACAAGATCATTGCCAGGCACAACCAACTAAGGTCAGACCTTGGATTTTCACCCTGCAAGATAAGACTGTAAACTCCCATGTGTTATCTTCCCGCACCAATAGTCGCTGCAACGAGTCTTAGATCACGCAGCCAGATCTCCGTCATCACAAGAACAAAAATCACCATCGCTACCCTCAAATTTCCGCTTTCCTCACATTCTCCGCATCTGACATCACCATGGCTCAAAGCATGGCACTTGGTGGAAACAAACAACAGAGCTTCGCACCGCTCCCGCTGAAACCAGTCGGCCAGAAAAACAAGGTGCGTGCGACCGAATACCTTCTGATCCAGCAATCTCCAGGCATGATACGCCCATGGAAGTTCGCCGGCGGAGCCTTCCGTAACCCGCCTCTCCAGACCAGATCACGGAGGGTAGACATCAAGCAGATCTTCGTCTTCATGCGAAAGAAATCAAAGGACCATCACCTTTATTAGATTCGTCACAGCGATCCCCACACCGCCGGCCGGTTCCCGGAGGACGGATCGAGCAGGCAAAAGGAAGAGAGCCAAACCGGGAACCACCGCCACCAGCACCGACACGCCTTGACCGCTGCCTACCATGGCGCCCCCGCCGAGGGCCGACCTGGCCTAGATGGCCCCAGATCTAGCCCACGCGGCGCACCCGCAGACGGTCGTTGTCGCAGCTAGGCCCCACCCTACACCACCCGTACCGCCTCCGCCGAGCCACCATGCGCCGCCCGCGACCTCCAGAGTAGGCCGCGCTGTCGCCCCGACCCGCCATCACGCCTCCGCGGCAGCCCCTCCCCCCCGAAAGAGCTTTTATAGAGGGAGGATTTCACTTCTCCGGCCTATTAAGCATGAGTACCAGGATTTTTAAACTTGGTTAAGCACCAAACCTGGTCCTCAAGATAAATTGCATGAGTATCAGGAGAGCCTGGTCCTCAAGTATAAATAGAAACCTTAATTCGCTTTCGTGAGAATTTGAACTCAGGTGTCGGATTTGTACATCCACTCCCCCAACCAGTTGAGCTGGGCATATGTGTTGAATCATGTTTCTACGAGTCACTAGTACAAGATTATTGTGCATATCAAATTTGAAATAATTCGCACATGCAAACATCGATGTTTGTTTAGGGTTTTGCGGCCTAATTTTCTTGCAGAGTCCATATCTTGTTTTTTCGCAAAAAAAAAAGAGTCCATATCTTGTCAATGGCTTTATTCATTTGAAAGTGGATATCACGCTCAACCAGCACCCTTAGATAACCTGTCTCTTGAAGTCTGAAACCATAAAGTGTTTTCTTTTAAAGTCTGGAACCACAAAGTGTTTATACCCATCTGCGATCCATCAAAAAGAAATTTCAAAATGTAAAAAAATGATTTTTTTTTTTGTGTGGACATCCAGACACCATGTTTGCATACGAGTTTTCAAGAGAAAAAACATTTTATACGTCTTGTATAAAATCGATGCGTGTAGATAATGGATACAGCTGTATAGGTGTGTTCCACTAAAAAAAAGAGCTATATACGTGCGTAATTTCGAAACTTAAATATGGCAAGGCGAACGTGTGTAGGACGGTATATTCGACTCGATTACGAGACTCCATCGAACTCTGACTGCTTTATAATACTGCTACCACCACATCGATCGCTGCCTCCCTGAATCTAGCTACGACCTACACTACACCACATCGAACTCGGATGGACGCGATCTACGACGCCGACATCGTCGGTGCTGGCGTGCCCGACAAGCTCTTCGTCCGCAGCATCCTGTGCCTCCTCCCGCCCCGCGTGCTCGCCGTCTGCCGCTTCGTCTCCCGCAAGTGGCGCGCCACCATCGACGACAACGACCTCCTCCTCCCGGCCGGCTACTCTCCGCCGTGCGGCATCTTCACAGACGGCTACTTCAACGTCCCGATGAGGCTGTCTCAGCTGAAAATAGGCAACGGCCGGCATGATCACGGCGGCAAGACGAAGAAGCCCAAGGAAGACTAGGCGGAAACATATAGGGCCGAAAGTCAGTCCCATTGATTTACTTCTTCCTATCTATATTAGTTGACTCAACTTTGTCTAGATTTTGATGCATCTAGGTACTATTTAGTATATAGGTTCATCCAAATTTTAAAAAATCCAAGTCAAGTAATATGGTTCGGAGGGAGTAGTAAAAGTCGACATTGTCTCTTTAGATGATCATAGTGATATGTTTGATGATGCATCGGATGATATGATTTCATGTACACTAGATGTTAATCCTAATAAATTTGGCCCAACTTTACATCTATTTACTGTAAAATATTTATTGCCCTTTTTTTGTTAGGAATGAAGCCAGATAGTACTATTTGGGATGGTAAATTCCAAACAAGCTCTCAGTCTCTTGATATGTCACGGTGAAAGAAAAAAATAGGGGCGTGCTAGGCGTCCCCGCCGGGGATATTCCCCCCGATCCCCCTTCTCTCCTGCTGACACGTGTCTTCCCAAAAGCCTTCAAATCCTGCATTTCTATAAACATATCCGTTTTTGCTAAAAAAAAAGTCTCTCTTTTACCACATGTAGCAAAAAAGGGTTCGTCCATGACATAAAAATGAAAAAAAAATCTCGGCGAAGACTATGTAGCAATTTTTTTGCTAATGTAGCAAATCCGATTTCGCCGGCGACTTTCGACGGGAGAACTCGCAGAAGACCTTGTAGCAAAAATTTTACTCTGTTATAGCAAAACCACAAATGGTGGTAGCAAAAAAAATATGCTAATATAGCCAAAAAAAAGCTTCGCTAAAGACTTTCGCCTAGAAACCTAGCAAAAATGACGCCGTCTCGGCTAACAATCGAAAACGGCCGGTATCATCACGGCGGCAAGACGAGCAAGCAGAAGAAAGACTAGGCGGAAACAAGTAGTACTAGTGAACGGGCAAAAAAGTCAGTCCTGTTAATTTAGTATCTCTTTAGGAGTTTAGGTCATAATGATATGTTTTATGATGCATCGGATGATATGATTTTATACAAGTCATTATCTCGACGACAACGACCTCATCCTCCCGGCCGGCTACTCTCCGCCACACAGCTTCTTTGGTGCACTCTCTGGCAACCACGTTGGTCGTTGGAAGTGTTCCTAGATCGCCCCGACGACGGAATATAGGATGAAAACATGCAACAACAGGCATGATCACGGCGGCGAGATGAACAAGCCCAAGCAACAGTAGGCGTCGTGCAAACATAGTACGAGTGAATGGGCCGATAATCTAGTACTACCTCTAAGTCTTTTCAGCAAGCTGTGTTATAGCTTGCTAAAAAGTCTTATATTATTGAAACGAGGGGGTACAAGTCATTGTCTCTTGAGCTCATAATGATATGTCTGATGATGTATCCGATGATATCGATTTGATGATACTAGATGTTAATGTTTTTTTACATCGATTGACTATGAAGAAAAATTGGCTTTCATTTCAGGAATGAAGATATATAGTATTTGGTATGGTACTATGGTAGTGATCCAAACAAGGTTTCGCTCTCTTGACATGTGTCGTGAAGGCATTGAAAAAGCATTTAAAAACAAGGCTCACGATTATGCACCAACTCGAATATAACAAGTACAAATATATCAAATTTGAAATAATTCGCACATACAAATATCAACACCTTGGCATTTATCTATGTGGTGCTTATTTGATCACACACAACGTACGGAATGCCGTCCACACACTAGAACAAGTCGTAAGCCATGGCACACTTTCAATATAGGAAATATATATATATGAAGTTGAACTGATCATTTGTCGGTTATTCCATCATCTGTCCTGCTATCAAGAAGAGAAAACAAAATTAAATATGGATCTTCTTTGCTAGTACATGAATGAATAAATGATGAAACCGCTGTTACCTCCTGCTGCTGCTGCTAACGGGCCGCCGGATTGAGGGAAAGGAATACATGGTCAATTTGCTGGAGGGAAAGCGAAGGTGGTCTTTACCCAAGTGTATCGGGGATCAGTAGTATTGGTAAGTAGAATCCTCCTGGTCTGGGAATCCCCAAATTTCTTGAGAGCCATGATCACCCAGACGAAGGTGATGAACTCCCCTCCACTGCTCAGCTCTGCCGCGTGCATCTCTGGCCTCGATTTTCCTGCAACGTAAATAAGGAGCCTCGTCCAGATGTAAACTATCTCCTGCACTACCTCCTTGGTTGCCGGGAGTCTGGTCCCATATAGGTCTGCCGTTTCAATCTGTCTGCGACTACTTTCCACCACTTCTTCCACGCTAAAATTGAGTGGCAGCATAGAAGGGTGGGTGACCAAAAGGTACATCATGTAGTTGGATAGTTTCCGGCATACCTTGATCATGTCCCAAGTATTTGCATCCACGTCAGTACAATGGGGATAGTACTTCCTCAAGTGTTGCTCGGTCAGCAAATGAAGCAGCACAATACCAATACCAACATCTACATGTAGAAACGGCTGAACAAGTCTCAACACTTTTGGCCACTCTCTCCGATTATCAGAGAGGGATTCTTCATTTAGGACACTAATTTCATGTGCTACACACTCCATGGTCATCATATCCACATCCACGTACTCGGTGTAAAATAGCTTGCTAATCCAAAATATCTTCTTCCTTTCGATACCTACCAAATCCGCAAACCATTTGACCATGGCCATCACATGTTGATTCCATGTTCTCGCTTGGCCACTGTCAGCCACCCAGCTTAACCACATGTACTGTCCCATTGCCTTTGGCCCCGATTGCTTCTCCTCTGGCCATCCAATACGACTGGAAAAAATATACCAGGACATCCTCGCAAGCCTATTACATTTTTTATCCTTTAACCATGCCCATGTCCATGGTGACATCATGGAAATAAACACTGCACATAGTTCTAGGAAAAAGCCTCCGGTAAAAAGCGCATAAGTGATTGCAATGTCAACTTTGCTATACCTCCTTTTGTCATTTGCATGGAAGAGTGCAAAAGCAACAACAATGGACATCTGAGATATACATCTAAGTATGATGCCTTTCTGTGTTCGGACAACAAGAGCCTTAGTGTACAGATCAGCGTACATCACATTGAGAACAATACTGACTATCTTGATCATATTTTTGGCTTCTAGGCGTGGTTCATCCCTAGAATTAATCTGGAGTCGCCCTGAAAAGATTTTATGAATAAACGGCATTGAACGCAGAGCTACACAAACAATGTTATCATAGCCATCTCCAATTCCCTCTTGAATATCAAACACCCGACCAATATCAATGCCATCTGCCTTCTTGTACCTATGTCCAGCTGAGCTCTCAAGGCTTTTAAAGCTTCCACAATAGAGGGACCATGTTCTTTCCCAATACTTTATAATTCCGACAATAAACACAAATATACCAGACATTAGAAGCTCCAGGTTGTGTGTTCCAATGGACTTCCAGAAAACATATGCCGCTAGGACAACTTGCACCACTAGATTCAGCAAATGCCTCAACCACAAGTTATTGTCCTCCATGGCCAATGCTGTAATTGTATCCTGCCCACCAAGATGGATTAGAAGAAATGGTGCCCAAAAGAAAGCTAGCGCTTGTGTTTCCCTTGGTATGTGGCTTTCAATACTGGTATCATCATGTTTTGAGACAAGGCCAATGGTATAAACTGCTACAAAGTCTGCCCCTAGATAAGCTGACCAAATACAGAGCCTTAAGAATATGCTGGTGCTACGTTGTCGACGGCTGCCAGTAAAGAACAAGAAAACTTGCAGTGTGAAGCTGAGAAGCACAAGCAGCTGGATTTCCCACATATTGAATAGTTTGATCAAATTCCCCATAGCAGGCATGCTCGTTTTTGTACTTCCGAGACTACCTGGTTGACAATAATAATAAGTTATACAAGTCTGTGAATTTTAACACATAACATAGTCTTCCAAAATGATTGCTTTTGAACATATTTTTCACTCTTAATTATACCACGTTATATCCTATCTGCACAAGATGCAGGTTTTCTAGAAACTCTATGCTAATATTATACTATGCTATAAAAATTTCCATTCTGCACTATAGAGATCCTCAAACATTTTGTAGCTCAAAGCCCTACACAAATTAGCCTCTAAACATATACAAGAAAAATAAACAAATATTCTACTCATCAATCAGATAGGGTACCTCGTTGTACATTTTTAATGGATTTGTCTAAATATACAATACGAGCTTGATACAATTTGTATGTTAGATTACAGGAATCAAAATATTTATATAACCAAATTTATGTTCCAGTTACCCTTGCTTGTGGGGCAAGGCAACCCTAATGTGATGTTGGCTGAACCACACTTGGAGTTTGACTCCAACTTGGGCTCCAATTAGGGGCGTAATCAGATCGGACCGGATTTTATTTTGTTGTTATCATACCCTATACCATATTTTCTCGACGGATTTGGAGATGATCGCATAATGAACGGTTCGGGATTCCAATACGGATATGCGAGGCCACAACTTTGGAACGGAAACGGTGTGGACTGGGGCGGAAACAAATTGATCCCATATATGCACACATAAGTAGCTCAGAAAACTATACAATTGAATAAACATTAAAACAACCTGAAAATACTCATAAAGTAAATATTTTAGTGGTGGAGGAAATGGTGTGCTCTCCATCTTGGGGCGCCGTAAGGACTGATGGCCCCGTGGCGGTATGTGAGGCCTTAGGGTCTAGAAGGAAATGTTGCCCTGCCTTGCAAATCCTTCTCCAGGACATGATGGTGCGGGGAAGACCCGTCGTCGCCTCTTGATGAAGTGGCGATGCTATCCTCGGGAATCAGTGAGGTTGGTGCGCACATTCAATTAAGCCGATGGCATTACCAGTGCTGTGTCGCTGCCATAGTTTGCCTATCTGTCGGATCCGATGTGGTGCCGTATAACTACACTATCATGCCGGTCACTGTGGGTTCGGTCGGTGTCAAAGTGTCGACCAATGTATTGGGCTGGTTCGAGCAAATTTAAGCTATTGGGAGGCCAACTGGAAGTCGTTTAATGCTCGAGACCCCAATAGCCTTAATGGTAGGGCTATTGGGAGGCCTAGTAGAGGTGCTCTCACTACTAGGTAAACCTCTACCTCTTTGGGCCACGCACAAATTGGTTCTGGGAAGCTTATCCATCTGAGGCCATTGATTCCCACAAAATACGAGTCCCTTGAGAATTTCCCCTAATCTTTTTTTATTTTGAGAAGAAGAAAAAAGAATTCCCCATATTCAAAACGGAATATCAGTATTGCCAAGAGTGCAATAATCCAGAAAAGAGGAATAATACAGGTGTTGGAAAGGAAGCGAAGAAGGTTGGTGCAAGTTCTTATGGTTGGGTCTGGACAGGACGGGTAGGTTATATATATGAACAAAATGATGGAAATCGCATCAAATGGACAATGCGAGGAAAACACATTGAGTATTTTGGCTTTGGAGATCGAATATAACTTTCTTCATGGACGGTCCCAATTCAATTTACGAAGCGGTTTATGCGGACCTGGCATATGTTTGCCTATATCTTTACTATCAAATAGAAATAGGTGTTCATCCCACCTCCACCTCATCACATCCTCCCATCTCTATTCTCTACACTTATAGAAGCACAAACATGGAAGGAACATTCCATCCTAGATCTTCATTCCTTGATATCTAACGTTGTAGGTCTCTCCAATCACATTGCAAAAAAATCCTAGGCACCAACCCGCAGCAATCCCCGCCAAACGCCAACCCGATGCAGAAATCACGAACGAAACCGATTCTGGCATCCTCGCTAGCTAGATGATTGCATCAAGATGTGTGCCATCACCACACCGGCCTGCCACATTCTCTTGATAACACAGTAGCGCCGCATCCTCAACGCATCTCGGCGCCAGATCGCGCCACCGCCTTCCGCATGTGCTACTTCTACGAGCTGGAGGTGGACTACTTCTACTACAGGCAGGGCCATCCAATGAAGCCACACGATGCACTCCTCGACAAATATCTTTCAACTCATCTCCATGAGAGATACATCTTACTAGAAAATTCAGTACTTCTTTGATTACAGTGTAGAGCAGAATGCCAAGTACTAGCATGCATTTCCCCTACTAAATCACCAATACTTTCTGAACAAGCTGACGTTAGCAAAAGGTATTACAGGCAAAACCTTCTTTCTTTCTTTTACACTTAAAACCAGGTTTATAGAAGGGTATGTCTTTCCATGATAAGTCTCTGATATAGTAAAATCAAAATTCTATTTCTTGCATGCAATTGATGTTGTGAACTCAGGTTATGGCTGTTATGGGACCGATGTCTACTGTCGATCTTCATTTCACACATTCAGAAAGGTAGCAAGGAGCTCCTGAAGTTTCTCTTTCATGGTTCATTAATTGTATTATGCTTGTAGCATATGCAGCTGTCTTTATTTTCAACCAAGTGGGAGAAATAGAACTAACGGCCAAATTGGCAGTACAAGCGTGTTTCTTCAGTTAACTCCGATCATATTGGTTGTAGTATCTGAAGTGTGTATGTCTATGTTTGTTTAATCACATCACAGCTCGAGCTTTTACTTTTGGAGCACCTTATTATAAACCTAAATTTCTTTGATAAAGAAATATTTTGATCCAATCTTGCTTACATCATTAAAAATAAAGTGAAAACAGTACATACAGTAGTCTTTTTCAAGAATTAAAGAGACAATGCTCAATATCTACCTCAATTTGGATCACCAATAAGATGAATGTGTGCTGCAAAGTGGAGCTTGATTCCATTATCATATGATTCCGAAGGATCCAAATGTGAAAAGGACACGATAAAATCACTGCTCTTATTGTGAGAACCGATTGTAGATGATATTCCATTACCATTCGACATTGAAGGATCCAAATGTGTAAAGGACACGATAAAATTATTGCTCTGTTGCTTATTGTGACAACCCCTTATAGAATGTATAATTTTTCTAGAGCATTAGAGGTGGATCATTAGGGCTATTATGTGCACTACCATGACCTCCCTCGATGACAATATCAGGTTTTTTACAGTTTATTCGACAAAAGAAATATATTAATATTGCGAAAATATCAATTACATACAACCTCTGTGTTATAGTTGTATTTTATTTCCATATATCTTGAGTACTGCACATAAATTAGGAACTCCTGCCATATGTCAAATCACACTTGAGAATTTGTGGTAATCTACAAAATTGTGATTCACTGGCCATTCCCTTGGTGAAACTCTGGCATCGCTTGTGAATCTAATATCATTAGTGAATGTTCTTGGACAATATCTACGTTAGCGACCAGGGCGTCGTCATGGAAGAGTACAAGTCAGATATATTCACATCCCCTTAGACTAGTCACAACGGGGAGTATCATATAGTAGTATCATGCATATGATACTAGTATATGATACCATCTCCATAATGCATAGTATTAAATAGTAGTATTATAGTCTTGGTGTATTTATTGTTTTGTAGAATCTCAATATAAAATTGTGGACAAGATTTGTTTAGGATTAATTTTTCTAGTTTTATGTGCTATGATACCGTATCTACCTATGATACCAACACAATCTCTTTCATCATTAATTACTATGACACATAAGCATTTTGCATGCATGTGGTGCATGATACCATCTATGATACCCCCATTGGAGCTAGTCTTAGTATAGTTGGTAGTAGGAACTTTCCTAAAGAGGTGGGGTCCAAAGTCAATAACTGATGTCTTTAATTTTTAGCGAATCAAGTTTTACGTGCATTATGTGTGGTCGTGAACACTTCAAAAACTTGGATTCGGAAAATTTGGATCACTTACAAATGGCAATGCAACCGAGAAGCTTATAGTATATTGCACCGTGATTTCTAACAATTAATCAAGGCGTGCATTGCATCGTGAACACTAACTAGTGGAAAGGAAGGCAAAAAATAAATAAATAAATAAGGAAATGCATATTCATGTTCGATTAGAAAGGAAAAAAAAAAGAAAACTGTGAGTTGTTTTCTATTTTTTTCTCAAAATGGGGAGCATAGCCCCGGCCTCTGCATCAAGTGATGCACACAGCCTTTTATTTATTGCAGAGTTTAGTTATATTATTTATTACAATCACGGATCAGCTAGGGTTGAGACATGTATCAACCAACGAAAAATGAAAAGCAACAAATAGCTATCCATTTTGAAGTCTACTAATGTGCCGCCATCCAGTAGCCTGGAAATAAAAGTCCTGAGCGACCATCAGCAGTCGGTTGCATCCAGTAACCATAGGCTCCCTCTGCTCGACAAGGAGCAAGTAACACCATAGTTGTATCCAATGCACAGCGAGTCGAATTACCTGCAAAAAATTAGTACCCGATTGTTTGTGAAAGATAATACTATTCTGACATGTCCAAATGGACCAACATAAAGCTGAAACCCCACACGGATTCTAGCCTTATTCTTTTTATCAATTTCATTCAACCAGTTACCAAACATATTAGTACTGCTAGTTGGAGGAGTCATATTATAGGTAAAGTTTATTATTTGCCATATTATTTTTGCAAACGGACACGAGATAAAGAGATGTTCTATAGACTCCATTGAGTCATAAAAACAACACTTTTGACACCCATTCCAATTGCGTTTCGCAAGATTATCTTTACTTAAAAGGACTTTCTCATTAAGGAACCACATAAAATTTTTTATTTTCAATGGAATTTTTAGCTTCCATAAGTATGTTTGTAAAAATATGTTGTGACCATTCATAAGGTCAAGATACATCGATTTGACCGAAAATACCCCTATTGTAGTAAGTCGCCAAACAAAGGAATCCGGCATTTGAGTTAACTGAGCCATCATAAGTTTCTGACATAAGTGCAACCAGTCGTTCCACTTGTTACCAGTTAAACCCCTTCTAAAAACAATATTCAACTGGGCTTGATTTAGCACACTTGCCACTAGAACATTTTTTTCTTTGGGCAATGTTATATAAAGAGGGATATTGATGGGCTAACGGTGTGCTACCCAACCAAATATCCTCCCAAAACCTTACCGTATTCCCATTCCCAACTTTAAAAAAACCTCTGTTGAAGAACTCATCCTTAACACGCATGAGGCCTTTCTAGAACGGTGAATCCGTAGGTTTAGCGTGAGTTGTTTTCTATTTAGAAAGGAATATGTAACCTGCAAAGTTTGGAACCCATGGACAAAACAGAAAAACTTATTTTGGAGGAAAACACCACGGAGCATGCATATGCATACTCACGTATGTGTTGAATATCATGTTTCTATGAGTTACTAATATAAGATTATTGTGCATATCAAATTTGAAATAATTCGCACATACAAACATCAATGTTTGTTTAGGGTTCTGCGGCCTCATTTTCTTGCTGAGTCCATATCTTGTCAATGGCTTTATTCATTTGAAAGTGGATGTCACACTCAACCAGAAGTCTGAAACCGTAAAGTGTTTTCTTTTAAAGTCTAGAACCACAAAGTGTTTTATTTTAAAGTCTAGAACCACAAAGTGTTTATACCCATCCACTATCCATCAAAGCAAATTTCAAAATGTCAAAAAATTGATTTTTTGCATGGACATCCAGACACTCTATGTTGGCACACAAGTTTTCAAAAGAAAAAACATTTTATGTTCCTGCATAAAAAGATACAAAAAAAATGCTTGTGAATAGCAATGTTAGAGCGTCAAAAATTATCTTTTTTACATGGGGCACAAAATGGTTCTATTTCCTGAAAACTTGTGCGCTGATATAAAATATCAGATTGTTTCTGAATTTTTTATTTTCAAAATACGTTTTAAAATAATAGGTTCATTTGCATCCGTGGGCCGAATTGGATTCCTGATCCATATATATTACTCCCTCCGTCTCAAAATAATATTGGTACATCCATTTAATTTGGTACTCCCTCCATCTCAAAATAGATATTGAAAATTTGTCTAGATACATCCAAATTTAGAAAAATTTGTGACATCTATTTTTGAGACAGAGGGAGTATATAATTGTCGATTCTAATTCTTTTACATATCATGATGTAGTCCATATACGAGATTTTTTATTTAAGTCGTATATTGAAATGTGGTGGACTTATTAGTTAGGTTAATGTGTCTTTTGTTTGTCCTTATATGGCTTGGATGCATATCATGTCAGACCATTAGAAGTTCACGCATTCTTATGATATTTTCATTTATAAGTATCTGACTAATAAATGTGTTTAGGGATGGTTTCCCTTTAGTGATTTCATTATGTAAAACAAGCACTATGAATGACATGTAACTTGAGTATTGAGTGCATAGTGTGGTGTCTCCACCTATTTCTTTATTCGGATAACCCTTTTTTCGGGTTTATCTAGAACGTCTCTGAATTTTGTGAAACTAAGAGGGTATGGGACCTTCTAGGTTGGCCCTTCTCCTTCCACATTCGGACATGGTGAATTTGTGACGATGTTCATGTTCACCAAGATCTTCTCACATGTAACACTTAGGCATCATATGTTTGTTTAGGTTTCCGTGGCCTCATTTTTTGCAGAGTCCATATTTTTTTATGGCTTTATTCATTTGAAAGTGGATGTCATGCTCAACTAGCACCATTAGATAACCTGTCTTTTGAAGTCTGGAACCATAAAGTGTTTTCTTTTAAAGTTTGGAACCACAAAGTGTTTGTACCCATCTGCGATCCATCAAAAACAAATTTCAAAATGTCAAAATAATTGATTTTTTTGCATGGACATCCAGGCATTCTATTTTCGCACACAAGTTTTCAAGATAGAAAACATTTTATGTGTCTTGTATAAAAAGAATAAAATTGTTCATGAATAATCAAGTTAGAGTGTAGAAATTTGTCTTTTTTACATGGGGCACAAAAATGTTTTTTCTGAAAACTTGTGCGTGGATAAAAATATCCGATTGTTTCTGAATTTTCACTTTTCAAAATAGGTTTATTTGCATCCGTGGGCCGAATTGGATTCCTGATCCACATATATATTACTCCCTCCGTCTCAAAAATAGATGTTGTAAATTTAACAAACCTGCGACATGTATTTTGAGACGGAGAAAGGGAGTATATTATTAGCTATGTTTTGAATGCAGGCCTTACAAAAAAAAAGAATACATGCATGTAGACAATGGATACAGCTATATACATGTGTTCCACTGGAAAAAAGCTATATATACGTGCGTAATTTCGGAACGTGTAAAGGCCGGTATCCGAGTGAACATAAAATACATACATATGTGACTCTTTGCAGACTCGATTACAGACTCCATCGACTCTGACTGCTCTATATATATATATATATATACATATATGTATATATGTATATATATATATATATATGTACATATATATATATACATATATATATATATGTATATATATATATGTATATATATATATATCACACACTTGTACCACCACATCGATCGCCGCCTCCCGGAATCTACGACCTACACTACACCACATCGAATCGGATGGACGCGATCTACGACGCCGACATCGTCGGTGCTGGCGTGCCCGACAAGCTCTTCGTCCGCAGCATCCTGTGCCTCCTCCCGCCCCGCGTGCTCGCCGTCTGCCGGTTCGTCTCCCGCAAGTGGCGCGCCACCATCGACGACAACGAGCTCCTCCTCCCGGCCGGCTACTCTCCGCCGTGCGGCATCTTCACCGACGGCTACTTCAACGTCCCGATGAGGCTGTCTCAGCTGAAAATAGGCAATGGCCGGCATGATCACGGCGGCAAGACGAAGAAGCCCAAGGAAGACTAGGCGGAAACATATAGTATAGGGCCGAAAGTCAGTCCCATTGATTTACTTCCTCTTATCCATATTAGTTGACTCAACTTTGTCTAGATACAGATGTTCATCTGTATCTAGACAAAGTTGAGTCAACTAATATGGGTCGGAGGGAGTAGTAAAAGTCATAGTGATATGTTGAGGTATATACATATTTAGTTCCACGACTTGTACCATTATTGGAGCATTTTAGTTCCACATCTTGTAAAGTGAGTAAGATTAATTCCACAACTTGCATCCTAAGAGTATATTTGTCCAATTCAATTGTATTTCTATGATTTTGACCGAATTCGTTCGCCTGAGCTAACATGTGGCTTCGCACCTTTGCAAAATAATCCGTCTGTATGTTGGTAAGGACTGATAGGCGGGTCTGACCTGTCAGTGGTTGTACAAACCATAAAAACGTGGTTACAGTTTAGGGTTTTGAATTAACAACGCGTGCTACTAGTAGAAGAGAAATATAAGCGAAGTGATAACAGAAAGAACACTTCTCTCGAAACAGGCTTCCGCCCCGCTTTATAAATAAAGCAACAACCGTTCAGACGGAACAACAACACAGCCGGCCGCAGCCAAAGGGACAAAGAACTAAAAATAGTACAACAAAGCTGGGGCAACAGCACACAAGCGCCCAAGAGAAAAAGCAAAACACGGGCCGGAGGCCGGAGCAGACGCTAGCGACCACCAGGAGGCCCAAGCGGCAGCGGAGGGGGGGACGCCGAGAAGGGGAGCGATGCCGACCGCAGAGCCCGAAGAGCGGTGTCAAAGTCGGCCCGATCACGCTGGCGCACCAGAGGGGACCACTGCTGGATGAAAGCAAGGAAAGCAAAAATCGAGTCAGAGGCACGCGTGGGGTAAACCTTCTCAATCACCATCTTGTTCCGGACATTCCAGAGAGTCCAGGTCATGGCCGCAAACACAAGCCAAAAGAGGCGACGGCCTCGCCCAGCCCTAGTGGCCTGGGACTGGAGGAAAACCCTCGGGATCTCGCGCCCGGCCAGGCCCAGGCGGCCTCGACAACAGACCCGGAAACCCGGGCCGGGAACCTGAGAAAAGAAGATGGCGAGTCTCCGGTGTCCCACATAGGGGGCACCGGCCTGTGCCGGGGCCATTGCGCTTGGCCACCTCCACACTGTAGCCTGCTGCGCAAAGAACGCCGAAAGATGCGAATACTAAGGGGGAGGGGAGCTTTCCAGAAAGGGGCCGTCCACCTCAGCTCCGGGCCCTGGAAGAGGGCCCGGTAAGCCGAGCCGACCGAGAATTCACCGGAGGGGAGGAGCCTCCAGGAAACAGCATCGGGGGTACCGGCCAGAGACGAGGGGAGAGCCTCCATAAGCTGCCGCAACTCCGTTGTCTCAAGCACGCTGAAGGCACGGCGGAAGGGGAGGTTCCAGCGATCCCCGCAGAACGCCTCGGCGGTGAGGGCCGATGGGGCAGCGGAAATAGCAAAAATGGCAGGAAACCGGACCCCCAAGGGGATCTGGGATAGCCACGGGTCCAGCCAGAAGCGGCAACCCTGACCGTTCCCCACCGAGAAGTCAATGCCCAAACCAATGAGATGCTTGATCTCCTGGATGGCACGCCAAAATTGGGATCCCTACCGGCGATCGCACGCCAAGAGTGGACGGCCTCCGAGGTACTTCGCCTTAATGAGCTGCAGCCAAAGTCCTCCCTCGTCCCTAAGAATGCGCCAGACCCATTTCAGCATCAGGGCGAGATTGAAGCGGTGAGAATCAAGAATACTGTAGCATCCCAGTTGTCTAACCCCTGTAATGCTACATGTCATAATAATAAAATGGGCCACTTCCAACATATAATTGTTGCATCATCATCATATCATGCTCATGTCATCATGTCCCCTTGCATTTGAGCATCATATAAAACCTTTTTCTTGTTTGCTTCTTATCTCATGTGCATGATTAATTGTAGTTGCCTCTTGATATTGTATTTGGTTCTTACTAAATTGTTAAATGCCCAAGTTGAGTTGGGGGAATCTCTCTTTTGCCTCCACCACCTTTTCTTTCACCACCTTATAATTCCACCATCCAATAATATGGGCTTGGCCTTTTATTGAGTTATCTCTAGCCCATGTTGTTGGTTGGATCCACCCATAATCTATTGCTTGGCCTTTGCCCACTTTTTGGGAATGCAAGGATTAAAAGCCACATGAAATAATGTTGTTTTCACAATATGACCATTGGGCTTTAATTGTGTTGCATGGGCCATGCAAGTGTCACCTAGTCTAGTTTCTGATTTTATTTGAATACTAGTTGGAGTTTCTTCCTTGGTTTAAAACATGTGTTGGCTTGTAGTTTGTTCTCCTCATCTTCTCTCCTCTTCATCCCTTAGTTATACCCTACCCCTTGTCCCATTCACACTTTTGCTTATGTGGCATGCCCCCCTCTAAATTCCCCCCCTCTCTTTGGATCTTGCTTGGTCCTTTGTTGGATCATGCATGGGCCATTACAACCATCCCATCACCATATGACCTTCTTTCTTCCCTCTCTTTTTCTTGTTTTTCTTGCTAGAGCTAGTGGAAGCTTGTATGATCAAGTTTAGAACCATCTCCACCCCTTCCACCTCAGCTACCCTAATCCTCCCTCACTCTAACCCTAAGCTCAAGCACTACCCCAAGCTAGCTAATCTATGCAAAACCTAGTACTCCCTCTTGTCCCTTTCTACCCTAAAACTAAAACCCTATTTTACAACTATCCTAAAGCTAAACCCTATCTTACATCTATCCTAAAATAATCTCTAACTTACACCTCCCTTTGACAAAACCCAAAACCTACTCCTCCAAACCATCTAACCTTTTCTCTAATCAAAACCTAATCTACATCTACCTAAGCAAAACCTAGACTACCTTCACCCTCTACACAAAACCTAGCTACCATTACCCTCCCTCCTCTCTAGTTATCTACCTTGAGCCCTCCTTCCTCCTAGCTGTCCCCACCGCCCTCCCTCTCTACCGCCCCACACGTGACAAGACCACCCCAACCCTAGCCTAGCCGAGCATGCCCCTTCCTCCCCTCTTCCTCTCTCTCCTTCCAAGATCTGCCACCCTACCCTACCCGCCTGCCTCACCGAACCCCCACCCCACCTGCTAGTCCCTCTCCTCCCTCACTCGACCACGCCACCGCCCATGCGAGCACGTGAACAGAGTGGCCGACGCTCGCCAGCCTTCCCCTCCCCACGCCACAACCTGCCCCTCTTCCTTCTTATCCTCTCCCCCGCCTCCTAGCCTTCCCAGATCCGCCTCGAGGCTTGCTCGCCCCTTCCCTACACCACCCGACGCCTCCGCCACACCGCCGCCTACCTCCCCTCACAACCGAGCCGGTGGTGTTGCGAGGTGTCGAGAAGCCTGGAGCTTCACCGCGACGCTGAGCGGACGCGAGGAGGAGGCCAGAACCGCCAGATCTGCCACGCCGCCGGAAACCTAGCCCAGCCGCCAGCCC
Organism: Avena longiglumis; assembly: GCA_030063025.1. Lineage (NCBI taxonomy): Eukaryota > Viridiplantae > Streptophyta > Magnoliopsida > Poales > Poaceae > Avena > Avena longiglumis. Next base: position 6,322,111 of record CP125975.1, read on the forward strand.
CATCGCTGATCGCTCGCTTCTGCGCCAACCACACCACACGCCGGTAAGCCCCTCGATCCCCTGCATAACGCCCCGATCTTTGCTTCGTTGCGCTGGTCACACCGCCGAGCACCTCTCGGTGGTGCTGCTGTCGCCGCCGCTCAATAAGACGCCAACACCTTAGCTAGCCGCCAACGCCTCCCATCACCAAGTCCGACCTAACAGCGCTCATGGCTCACATGCCCGCAACGCCTGTGTTCGAGCCACGCCACGCACACAAGGCCGTGACGACGCGAGGGAAGATCCATAGCAGGCGTCGTGCTTTTGCAATCCCCTGGCCGCTTTTTTGCTCCAACCAGTCCTCGAGGCCCCACAAGCGGTAAACCTTTTTCTAAAAGGCTCCGCAAGAACCAGATCCGAACCCGCAGTCCTCCCCTGGCCCGCGAGTGCTTTTCACGAATAACCCCCTGCCCTGTTTTGTTCCTCAACCCGCGGTCCAGCGTGGCCCCGCTGTCAGCGTCTGTAGGCTCTTTGCAAAAAGGCTCCGGGCTTTTGCCAAAATAAACCCGCGGTCCAGTTTTGATCAGCACTGCCAAGGCCCTGAGAACCATCTGACCCCACTTGTCATCGTCTCAGGAGCGAGTAGGAGAAGTGGAAAATGTTTTCAGGCGCCGTTTTAAATATTTAAACTAGTTTAAAATAATTCAAATTTAAATTCTATTCAGATTTTTAATAACTTTCACATGCTAATTCCAAATTGGGCAAATAATATATGTTTTTGATTCAGAAAAATGAGGGGAATTCAAATATGCCATCTAATTTGTAATTTGCACAAGTAAAATTCCAAGTTCATGTTAATTACATCAAATGCCACTGGTTTTGCAATAATTCATAACTTTGGTTTTATATTTTCAAATCAAGCAAATGAGTAGTCTAAATTGATCAGCTCGACGAGACCTTTCTGTTTATGCTATCCTTAACTTCAATTGCAGCATGCATCATGTCAATATATTGAGAACAACAACTGTTATGACAACAAAATATGACTAAAACCCACGCAATTGTTCTATTCTTGTCCTCCACACCTCACCCATGCCATGCTACTTTCCTTGCCATGTAAATTGTGCATCATTCATCATGGCATGATTGTTTGCTTGACGCATTTAATTCCAATGCTTGTACTCTATATTTATGTTGGCCTTGTTTGTTTGGTTTTTCTCGGATAGACACTGAGCAGGGGTTGTATCAAGAGAACCAGGAGCACCACCCAGAACCGTCCTTTGCTTCAACAGAGACACCAGGCAAGCACTACCACATGCTTGCATACATACAGTACCTATTGCCTCTATCTTATTCTTGCACCATTGAGTCGCGATTGCATTAAATTGAATCCCAAGTATGCATAGCCTTTACTTTTAAACCCCACCAAGCTTGTCTCCTCCATCCCATGAGCCACTACTATAGGAGTTGTTTGAGCCATGCGAGTCGTAGAACAGCATGTGTAGGGTTTGTGAGAGTCTGATGAATAACGAGGTACTTAAACAACTTCACCTGAGTAGTTCTGGGATAACTAAAGAAAGTGGCACCGGTGGGCAACATCTGCTATTTGGTTTTTCCTGCTCACTTGTGTCCCGTAAGACCCCGAGTACTTGATTCCTGTTCCTTGATTTATCGCTATCCACATCCGGAGGTATATGGGACCCCCGGCCGTAGCTTGATTCCGTCTTATTTCTTGGGGCCACAAACTAGTTTGAGGTTTTATTTACGATCCTGTACTTATGCCATGATTTATCGCTTTATTTACGAGGTACGATCGCACCGCTGTTTTGAAGCGGAGTGATTACGTGGTGTCGACAAGCCCGCTTGGGGTTCCCGGTCGCCACGCCATTGTCGCAGACCTTGAGGCCGTCTCGAGCTTGCTTACTCCGCTATGGATCTACTTAAGGGTGGCCTCAAATATTTCTGAATCTTGTGATTGTTCACCGTGAAAGCCTCGTTGGGTTTTGATTTGGTTTTTCCGAGGTTGATCGAGTGTGTTGCTATTGGTGCACCCCGCCGGTAAAACTTTCTCAAAGCCGTGTCCATGGATATGGACGACTTGGAGCACAGTTTCTTCATCATAGACAATCATAACTAAAGTACCGCTTTTAATATGACTAAAGTAACTTGACTAGTAAATAGTGCAATACTCATGGAATGGTTAATAAAATTGCCAACGGATGGGGTTGTTCGTCCGCTTCCTTGTTGGTAAGTGGAGGAGGATGGATCGGATGAGATTACCATTATAATGTTGTACTTAAATTCACGGACATCCGCTCATCCTTGGTTAGCGGATGGATAGCATTTATCTCAGAGAATTGCTAGGGTTTATCTTTTGCAATCAAGGCACCCTGTTTGTCCCTTTAGAGGCATTAAGACTTCGAGTATTCTTAGGGTCTCACACGATAAATTCTTGATTCAGATGAATGTACCTTCTCGTGATCTGACATCGGGTGGAAGAAGCCAAGATGTGGGCAACGATCGTATGGTGTAGAGATTCCGGAACGGGATCCGTGAGACCTGTAGTTGGGATGTGCTTATTTCTATGGCATCTTATGCCGATTTGCTTCTTATCCGCATCGGATTCTGCTTGCCGCCCGCATGATACTGATGTGTGTTGTATGAGGAGTTATCCTAAAATATAGATCTATCTAGGTCATTTGAATCTTGACGTATGGCATTGCTATATTTCATTTCTTTCTAGATGGGATGGCTGTGATGTACTCTTGTATGGTGGCTTGCGTACATACCCACTTGTGTACGTAGTTGATCCTTCGCTGCCGACCACGCCGCCAGACAGTCCCGTTGAGAGGTTAGCGGTTGGGACGTCTGAAAGGACTACCGGAGTGGCTTTGGGGCCCCACCATTATTTCAACCGCTATCTCTCATCCAGGCTTGTATCTAGGAGCGTAGTTCACCGAGGTAGTTACAATTGGTATCGAGCCATCCCGACCTTCGTGGTTTCAGCCAAACGTCGTTGTCGGGCCTAGCAAATATTTTGGTAGTTATGTATATAGGGAAAAACAAAACGCGAGAGTAGGACTGCTTCATTTTTCTTCTTACCCTCCCACCCACCTTTTTTCTGGTAAGGAAGTGCAACGTTTTCAATTCTCGTCTCAAAGTTCAAACTAGGATTCACGTGTTCGGGGTTTCCGTAGTACCATAGGTTGTGTGTGTGTGTAATCCCTTGTATATCTGTTGCATCCAAGTTGTTATCTTATCTGCCTTTGGTTATCAACTGTTGGTACATTCCATACCGACAGGCTTTTGTAAACCGACGCAATCTATCTTCCTTTTGTATCCGACGCTATCTTGTTGGGGTGTTCGTTTCCGTAGTTACCAATCTTTAGGTTTCGTCGTGAGAAGAAGGGGTTAGGATATGTGTTCCACTTGTTCATGTGCGGAGTAATGATTTGAGTGCGGGATGGAGTCGCGACCATACCACTACTTGTATCATTTGCTTTTGTATATTGGATCGGTAGAGTCACTAATCTTGATTCGCTAAGTAATTTTATGCATCTATTGGTATCTTAATGCCAAATTTGTGGAAAATTTTTCTTTGATATGTTTAGGTACCACACTCCTTTTCATCGTGTGCGATATGCTTAATATCTTGAGGTGCTATGAACTTTGTTGATATTTTATATCATCTCGAGAAATTATACCCTTTAATCTTGGTTAATTCCATCTTGGTACTATTCTCGATTATTATCATCTTCCATTATAATCTTGACTTGAGTTTTACATCAATGACGGATGGCTCCCCACGCCGGAATGAGGAGGACATTCCTCCAGAACTGGGCTCAGCACTGTCAAGCATAGCTAATGCTTTGGCAGCCATGCAAGAGAACCAGCTGCGCTTTGAGGAGAGCGTCCGAAGGAACGAGTTCACTCCACTTCCTCCACCTCCCAAGCGTGGTGACATCAAGAGCTTCCTCAAGTTCAACCCTCGCCAGTTCGATGTGTCTGACCGACCTCTTGATGCGGATGATTGGCTGCGCGAGATCTCAAGGTTGCTCGAGGCTGGCGATGTTCGTAACGAGTGGGTCAAGTGTGCTACCCACCTTCTCAAGGGAGATGCGGCTCTATGGTGGGAAAACTACTTGAAGGCAAGTTGCACTGGGTTCCAGCCTACTTGGGAGAGGTTCACTGCAGCTTTCAAAGAACAGTTTCTCTCAGAGATTGTGATGGAAAGGATGAAGGATGCTTTCCTCAACCTAAAGCAGGGGAATGATAACGTCAACACCTACATCAGGAACTTCATGAACTTGTCTCGCTATGGTGGTGATGAGGTATCGGATGACAAAAAGAAGCAGAAAAGGTTCAGGCAAGGGCTCAATGCGTCGATCAAGTATGCAATCACACATGCAAGACCGGCAACCTTCCTGGAACTGCAGCATATGGCACTACAAGAGGAGGCTAGTAGGCAGATGTTCGAGGAGTCCAAGAAGCACAACAGGGATGCATCAAGCTCGGCAGCAATGGCAGCTCCTTCTAAGCGGCGTGTCTGGGTTCCTAACACCCCACCGTCGCTCCCGGCTCCACCAAGACCTGCAACTTACGCGCCAAGGCCATCAAACTTCACCACTGCGGCTCCCAGGGGCTATAACAACCCTTACCCTGGAGCGCCTGGCGGAGTCCCTGGCTACTCTGCTCCACGTCCAGCTGGTGCCTGCTTCACATGTGGAGATCCTGGACATCAACATTGGAACTGTCCAATGAAGAACAAAGCTCTCCCTCAACCCCCGCCAAGATCTGCATCAAGCTCTCCTTCGGTTCGTGCGCCACCGCCTCGGGCTCTCAACATCAACACCAAGCCCGGGTCTGCGGTTGTTCGAGCTAACTGCGTCAACGCCTCTCAAGCTGAGCTCGCACCTGGAGTTGTCATGGGTATGCTCGATTAACTCGATCCACCGCACGAGTTCTCTTTGATTCTGGTGCATCGCATTCATTTGTGTCTCACAAGTTTGCAACTGAGAATGGGTTAGCGTCAGATCCTCTTCCCAAGAAGTTAATGGTTCTTTCTCCTGGAGCAACAATGGCAGCTTCTAAAATCAGTTATAGCAATGAAGTTGAGATTGGTGGCTCTTCATTCTTGGCTTCTTTGATTATTCTGGGCAACTCTGACATTGATGTCATCCTGGGCATGGATTGGTTGACAGCAAATGCAGCTGTGATCGATTGTCTTTGAACTCGGTGTCTCAAGATTCCTCAAGGCTATGTAGTCTTTTCTCCAAGTCGACTCGATGTCCAGCTCTATTCCTTGGCTGCTCTGAATAATGATGCTATGGAAGCTATTCAGAAAGTACCGGTGGTCTGTGAGTTCCCGGATGTCTTTCCTGAAGAGTTGCCAGGTATGCCTCCGGATCGTGAGGTTGAGTTCGTGATTGAGCTTGAACCTGGGACGGCTCCTATCTCCAAGAGGCCATATAAAATGGGTCCTTCTGAGTTGGCTGAACTCAAACGACAACTTGATGAACAAGAGAAGTTGGGCTTCATTCAACATAGCACTTATTCTTGGGGTAGCCCAACGATCTTTGTGAAGAAGCGTGACAGAACCGATAGGCTATGTGTTGATTATCGGGCTCTTAATGCTAAAACCATCAAGAACAAATATCCTCTTCCTCGGATAAATGATCTATTTGATCAGCTGGCAGGAGCTGTGGTGTTCTCTAAGCTGGACTTGAGAAGCGGTTATCACCAAATCAAGATTCGCAAAGAGGATGTGCCCAAGACAGCTTTCACCACTCGCTATGGCCTGTATGAGTACACGGTCATGTCTTTCGGTCTCACTAACGCACCTGCTACCTTCTCGAGGCTGATGAACTCCGTTTTCATGGAGTACCTGGACAAGTTTGTGGTGGTATATCTGGATGACATTCTGGTCTATTCCAAGTCTAAGGAGGAGCATGAAGAGCACCTGCGATGTGTCCTGAACAAGCTTCGTGAGAACCGCTTGTATGCAAAGTTCTCTAAGTGTGAGTTTTGGCTTCCTGAAGTAACCTATCTGGGCCATGTCATCTCTGCCAAGGGCATTGCAGTCAACCCGGAAACCGTGAAGACAATAGTTGAATGGCTTCCTCCTGCTAATGTCAAGGAAGTGCGGAGTTTTCTCGGCAGCTAGCTATTGCCGTCGTTTTGTTCAGAACTTCTCAAAGATAGCAAAGCCTCTTACCGACCTCCTCAAGAAAGGCAAGAAGTACCTGTGGACTCCTGCTTGTCAAGAAAGTTTTGAGACACTCAAAGCGAAGCTCACTTCCACACCAGTCTTGGTTCCTCCGGATACATCTAAGCCTTTCCAGATATTCTGCGACGCCTCTTTGCAAGGATTGGGAGCGGTCCTTATGCAAGAGAGATAGGTGGTTGCTTATGCCTCTCGTCAGTTGAAGACGCATGAGGTCAACTATCCCACACATGACCTTGAGCTAGCAGCAGTGGTCTTTGCTTTGAAGCTGTGGAGGCACTACTTGCTTGGTAACCGTTGTGAGATCTTCTCAGACCACAAGAGTTTGAAGTATATCTTCACTCAGCCTGATCTCAATCTTCGGCAAAGGAGATGGATTGAAGCCATCAATGACTTTGATGTGACCATCAAATACACCCGCAAAGCAAAGCGTCATGGCGTATGCGCTTAGTCAAAGCTTATGTCAACAATCTCATGGTGGAAGAGCGGCCTCTCTTGTGAGGAATTCCGTCCACCAACCTCGAGATTGTGGAACAAGGGCACCTTCAACCTTCCGCTACTCCTCTCTTGGAAGAACAGATTCGTTCTCGTCACAGTGATCCACACACTAGAAAGCTCATCTCTAAGCTTGGCACTCAAGTATGAATCCTTCCATGTTGATGATCGTGGCACGCTCTTCTTTGATCACGGATGTTTGTTCCAAACTACCGGTCCGAGAGATCAATTGCTCAAGGAGGCACATGATTCGGTTCTTTCTATCCATCCTGGCAGCACAAAGATGTACATGGACTTGAAAACACAATACTGGTGGCCTGGGTTGAAAAGGTATTGTGCCAAGTATGTCTCAGAATGTGATGTCTGTCGCAGAGTCAAGGCTGTCCATCAGAAACCATTCGGTCTTCTACAGCCATTGAAACCTCCGGAATGGAAGTGGGAGAAAGTTGAGATGGACTTCATCACGGGTTTTCCTAGGTCGCAGAAGGGCAACAATGCAATCTTTGTTGTCATCGACAGGCTTTCTAAAGTGGCACACTTCTTCCCAGTCAAAGAAACAATTTCTGGACTTCAGTTGGCTGAGCTCTATATCAACAGGATTGTCTCCTTGTATGGGGTTCCACTTGAAATCAGTTCAGACCGTGGGAGCATCTTCACCTCAAAGTTCGGGAGAGTTTCCAAAAGCTTTGGGAACGGTTGAACTTCAACCTGCTTACCACCCTCGGCCTCAAGGACAAGTGGAGAGAATCAATCGATTCTCGAGGATATGCTTAGAGCTTGCGTCATCTCTTTTGGCATGAAGTGGGAAGAATGCCTTCCATATACTGAATTCTCCTATAACAGCCTTCGGAAGAGTCTCAAGATGGCACCATTCGAGGCACTCTATGGTCGCAAGTGCGTAACTCCCATTGGTTGGTCGGTGCGGGAGAAAGAATCTGGTTTGGCCTCGACATTGTAACTCAGCAGAGGAGAAGGTGCATATCATTCTCGAGAACTCAAGATTGCTCAAAGTCGTCGGAAGAGCAACTATGACAGAAGCACCAGATATGGTATATGCCCTGGTGATCTCGTCTACCTTCGTGTCACTCCCATGAGAGGAACACACCGCTTTGGTATCAAAGGAAAGTTGGCTCCTAGATACATCGGTCCTTTCAAGATACGTGGTAGAAGAGGAGAAGTTGCTTATGCACTGGAGCTTCCGGAAAAACTCAAAGTCCATGATGTTTTCCACATCTCTCAGCTCAAGAAGTGCTTCAAAGATCCCGGCAAGACCGTGGATCATGAGCTAATCGACCTCCAAGAAGATCTATCTTATCAAGAACACCCCACCAAAATCCTTGAGACCGCAGAACGTAGGACTCGCAACAAGTCCATCAAGTTTTGCAAGGTGCAGTGGTCACACCATTCTGTTGATGAAGCAACATGGGAGCGTGAAGATGAACTCCGTGCCAACCATCCTTCTCTCTTTGTGTCTTCTTCTTCTTCCTAGAATCTCGGGGCGAGATTCCTGTTTAGTGGGGGAGAGTTGTAGCATCCCAGTTGTCTAACCCCTGTAATGCTACATGTCATAATAATAAAATGGGCCACTTCCAACATATAATTGTTGCATCATCATCATATCATGCTCATGTCATCATGTCCCCTTGCATTTGAGCATCATATAAAACCTTTTCTTGTTTGCTTCTTATCTCATGTGCATGATTAATTGTAGTTGCCTCTTGATATTGTATTTGGTTCTTACTAAATTGTTAAATGCCCAAGTTGAGTTGGGGGCATCTCTCTTTTGCCTCCACCACCTTTTCTTTCACCACCTTATAATTCCACCATCCAATAATATGGGCTTGGCCTTTTATTGAGTTATCTCTAGCCCATGTTGTTGGTTGGATCCACCCATAATCTATTGCTTGGCCTTTGCCCACTTTTTGGGAATGCAAGGATTAAAAGCCACATGAAATAATGTTGTTTTCACAATATGACCATTGGGCTTTAATTGTGTTGCATGGGCCATGCAAGTGTCACCTAGTCTAGTTTCTGATTTTATTTGAATACTAGTTGGAGTTTCTTCCTTGGTTTAAAACATGTGTTGGCTTGTAGTTTGTTCTCCTCATCTTCTCTCCCTCTTCATCCCTTAGTTACACCCTACCCCATGTCCCATGCACACTTGTGCTAATGTGGCATGCACCCCTCTAAATTCCCCCCCTCTCTTTGGATCTTGCTTGGTCCTTTGTTGGATCATGCATGGGCCATTACAACCATCCCATCACCATATGACCTTCTTTCTTCCCTCTCCCTTTTTCTTGTTTTTCTTGCTAGAGCTAGTGGAAGCTTGTATGATCAAGTTTAGAACCATCTCCACCCCTTCCACCTCAGCTACCCTAATCCTCCCTCACTCTAACCCTAAGCTCAAGCACTACCCCAAGCTAGCTAATCTATGCAAAACCTAGTACTCCCTCTTGTCCCTTTCTACCCTAAAACTAAAACCCTATTTTACAACTATCCTAAAGCTAAACCCTATCTTACATCTATCCTAAAATAATCTCTAACTTACACCTCCCTTTGACAAAACCCAAAACCTACTCCTCCAAACCATCTAACCTTTTCTCTAATCAAAACCTAATCTACATCTACCTAAGCAAAAACCTAGACTACCTTCACCCTCTACACAAAACCTAGCTACCATTACCCTCTCCCCTCCTCTCTAGTTATCTACCTTGAGCCCTCCTTCCTCCTAGCTGTCCCCAGCTCGCCCCTCCCCTCTCTCTACCTGCCCCACACGTGACCAGTACCACCCCAACCCTAGCCTAGCCGAGCCAGCCCCTCTTTCCTCCCTCTTTCCTCTCTCCTTCCCAGCATCTGCAGTACCCTACCCTGCCTGCCTCACCGAACCCCAGTCCCACCTGCTAGTCCTCTCTCCTCCCAGCTCACCGCCACCTGGCCCATGAGCACGTGACAGGAGTGGCCGACGCCCCGCCAGCTTCCCTCCCCACGCCACAACCTGCCCCCTTCCTTCTTATCCTCCTGCCCTCCTAGCCTTCCCAGATCCGCCCTGAGGCTTGCCTCACCCCTTCCCCACACAACCCCACGCCTCTCGCCACACCGCCTACCCTCTGCCCCATCAGCCGGTGGCGTGTTGCTGCGAGGTGTCGAGGAAGCCTGGGAGCTTCGCCTGCGACGCCTGGAGCCGGACGCGAGGAGGAGGAGGCCAGGAACCGCCAGGATCTGCCGCGCACCGCCGGGAAACCCTAGCCTCAGTCCGCCAGCCCCATCGCTGATCGTCTGCTCCCCGCTCTGCGTCAACCACACCGTCACGCTCGCGGTAAGCCCCTGATCCCCCCAGACAACGTCCCGATCTTGCTCGCTTCCTGGTTGCGCGGGTCACACCGTCGAGCACCCTCGATTACGGTGGGTGCGTCGTCGCCGCTCCAGTAAGACGCCAACACCTTAGCTAGCCGCCAACGCCCCTCCCATCACCAAGTCCGACCCAGCGCGTCGGCTCACGCGTCAGCAGCGCCCCTGTGTTCGAGCCACGCTGCGCGCTACGCCGCGTCGACGCCGCGAGGAAGATCCACGAGCCCACGGGCGTCGTTTTGCGCAATCCCCCCTGGCCGTTTCTTTTGCTCCAACCGCAGTCCTCGAGGCCCCACAGTCAGCGTCGGTAAACCTTTTTCTAAAAAGGCTCCCGCAAGAACCAGATCCGAACCCGCAGTCCTCCCCTGGCCCGCGAGTGCTTTTCACGAATAACCCCCTGCCCTGTTTTGTTCCTCAACCCGCGGTCCAGCGTGGCCCCGCTGTCAGCGTCTGTAGGCTCTTTGCAAAAAGGCTCCGGGCTTTTGCCAAAATAAACCCGCGGTCCAGTTTTGATCAGCAACGGCCGCCATGGGCCAGAACCATCTGACCCCACTTGTCATCGTCTCAGGAGCGAGTAGGAGAAGTGGAAAATGTTTTCAGGCGCCGTTTTAAATATTCAAACTAGTTTAAAATAATTCAAATTTAAATTCTATTCAGATTTTTAATAACTTTCACATGCTAATTCCAAATTGGGCAAATAATATATGTTTTGATTCAGAAAATGAGGGAATTCAAATATGCCATCTAATTTGTAATTTGCACAAGTAAAATTCCAAGTTCATGTTAATTACATCAAATGCCACTGGTTTTGCAATAATTCATAACTTTGGTTTTATATTTTCAAATCAAGCAAATGAGTAGTCTAAATTGATCAGCTCGTGAGACCTTTCTGTTTATGCTATCCTTAACTTCAATTGCAGCATGCATCATGTCAATATATTGAGAACAACAACTGTTATGACAACAAAATATGACTAAAACCCACTCAATTGTTCTATTCTTGTCCTCCACACCTCACCCATGCCATGCTACTTTCCTTGCCATGTAAATTGTGCATCATTCATCATGGCATGATTGTTTGCTTGACGATTTAATTCCAATGCTTGTACTCTATATTTATGTTGGCCTTGTTTGTTTGGTTTTTCGGATAGACACGAGCGGGGTTGTATCAAGAGAACCAGAGCACCACCGAACCGTCCTTTGCTTCAGAGACCAGGCAAGCACTACCACATGCTTGCATACATGATACCTATTGCCTCTATCTTATTCTTGCACCATTGAGTCGCGATTGCATTAAATTGAATCCCAAGTATGCATAGCCTTTACTTTTAAACCCCACCAAGCTTGTCTCCTCCATCCCATGAGCCACTACTATAGGAGTTGTTTGAGCCATGCGAGTCGTAGAAACAACATGTGTAGGGTTTGTGAGTCGATGAATAACGAGGTACTTAAACAACTTCACGAGTAGTTCGGGATAACTAAAGAAAGTGGCACGGTGGGCAACATCTGCTATTTGGTTTTCCTGCTCACTTGTGTCCGTAAGACCCCGAGTACTTGATTCTGTTCCTTGATTTATCGCGCTATCCACATCCGGGAGGTATATGGGACCCCACAGGCGAGCTTGATTCCGTCTTATTTCTTGGGGCCACAAACTAGTTTGAGGTTTTATTTACGATCCTGTACTTATGCCATGATTTACTGCTTTATTTACGATTGTGCGAGGTACTGCACACTGTACTGTTTTGGAAGCGGAGTGATTACGTGGTGTCGACAAGCCCCGTTTGGGGTTCCCAGTCGCTCACAGCCATTGTCGCAGACCTTGAGGCCGTCTCAGAGCTTGCTTACTCCGTTGCGGGATCTACTTAAGGGGTGGCCCCCTGAAATATTTCTGAATCTTGTGATTGTTCAGTCGTGAAAGCCTCGTTGGGTTTTGATTTGGTTTTTCCGAGGTTGATCGAGTGTGTTGCTATTGGTGCACCGGCGGGTAAAACTTTAAAAGCCGTGTCCGCGGATATGGACGACTTGGAGCACAGTTTCTTGATCATAGACAAGCATAACTAAAGTACCGCTTTTAATATGACTAAAGTAACTTGACTAGTAAATAGTGCAATACTCATGGAATGGTTAATAAAATTGCCAACGGATGGGGGTTGTTCGTCCGCTTCCTTGTTGGTAAGCAGGGAGGAGGATGGATCGGATGAGATTACCATTATAACTGTTGTACTTAAATTCACGGACATCCGTCTATCCTTGGTTAGGCGGATGGATAGCATTTATCTGTAGAATTGCTAGGGTTTATCTTTTGCTGCAACTGCGTCACCCCAGGTTTTGTCCCCTTTAGAGGCATTAAGACTTGCTGAGTACCCTTAGGGTCTCACACGATAAATTCTTGATTCAGATGAACAGGTACCTTCTCAGGACGGATACTGGGTGGAAGAAGCCGAAGATGTGGGCAACGATCGTATGGTGTAGAGATTCCGGGAACGGGGATCCGTGAGACCTGTAGTTGGGATGTGCTTATTTCTATGGCATCTTATGCCGATTTGCTTCTTATCCGTACTCGGATTCTGTTTGCCGCTTCCGCATGATACTCTGATGTGTGTTGTATGAGGAGTTATCCTAAAATATAGATCTATCTAGGTCATTTGAATCTTGCCGTATGGCGTTGCTATATATTTCATTTCTTTCTAGATGGGATGGCTGTGATGTACTCTTGTATGGTGGCTTGCGTACATACCCACTTGTGTACGTAGTTGATCCCTTCCTGCCGACCACGCCCGTACAGGTCCCGTTGAGAGGTTAGCGGTTGGGACGTCTGAAAGGACTACCAGTGAGTGGCTTTTGGGGCCCCACCGTACTATTTCAACCGCTATCTCTCATCCAGGCTTGTATCTAGGAGCGTAGTTCACCGAGGTAGTTACAAATACCAAGGCCCCCAATGGATTTGGGGGTGCAAACGTCCGCCCATTTCACCATATGGTACTTCTGGTGGCCATCCCTAGCTGCCCAAAAGAACCTAGACAACTCCTTGTCGAAGTCGGCATGGGTCCCCTCGGGTAGCAAGTATAGCCCCATCTGGTACATAGGAAGGCTCGAGAGACAGGAGTTGATAAGGACCGTCTTGATACCCTTAGACGTGAGTCGCGCTCGCCAGGGTTCCGCCCTCGAACGCACCCTCGTGACCAAGGGTGACAGGTCCCGGATCAGGACTCTCGTCTCTCGAACGGGCATCCCCAAATAGGAGATGGGGAAATCGGCCAGCCTGTAGTTGAGGTTGTCAGCAATGCGTTGCCGCTCCTCCTCCGAGTACCCAAGCACCACCACTTCACTCTTGTCAAAATTGATCTTTAGTCCTGACATGTCTTCAAAGCAGAGGAGGAGGAATTTCAGGTTGATGATGTCCAGATCAGAGCCCTGTACCATGATCATCGTGTCGTCCGCATATTGGAGGTGGGAGACGCCCCCTCCAGGAATAAGGTGTCCTACCACGCCAGAGATGTGGCCAGCGGACTGGGCTCTATCCAAGATCTCCGCCAGGGCATCCACAACAGCATTAAACAGGAGGGGGGAGATCGGGTCCCCTTGACGAACCCCGCAAGAGGGAACAAAAAAGGGACCAATCTCGCCATTGATGTTGATCGCTGTCCGCCCGCTCATCACGAATTGCATGATCCAGCAAATCATGCGGTCATCAAACGTGACTCATTATGAGTACTCTAAAGCCGATAACACTTTGTTATTATATATATAGTACTCTAAAGCCGATATGTCCTAGCTCACCTACGTACAAACGTGACTCATTGTGAGTCCTAGCTGCTTGCTTCCACACACACTGACATGATCACGTGAAAGACAGAGTTACCTATTGGTCGTACCCGAAGTGAGTATGTGCGTGCATGTCAAAAAAAAAAAGAGTACCGTCCATATTATATAAAATATTTATACGTCCTCCAATGTAACTAAAAGCATAGTGTGACGTAGTTGTTGGGCTTGTTGTATGGGAAATGATATGGATCACCCGGACGACCATCGTCCTCCTCCCCCAAAATCGCCCCAATTTTCATTTTTGCTGCAAAACGGGCCGTTTTTGCTACATATGTTCCCGCTTTTGCTTCCGAAGCAAAAAAAACGGTTCGTTTTAAAAATAGAACGTCTCGCACGAGACCTCGCCGGAGACCTCGCCGGAGACCATGCAGCAAAAAAATTATACTAATGCAGCAAAACCGATTTCGCCGGAAACTTTTTTTGCTGCATGGTCTCCGGCGAGGGTCATCAACGAGTTGTTTCCGACGATGTCTCCGACGAAGACGGTTTTGCTGCATTAGTATAATTTTTTTGCTGCATGGTCTCCGGCGAGGTCTCCGGTGAGGTCTCCGGCGAGACGTTCTATTTCTAAAGCGAACCATTTTTTTTGCTTCGGAAGCAAAAACGGGGACATATGCAGCAAACGCGGGATGTTTTGCAGCAAAAGGACACGTGTCAGCACGGGAAGCAGGACGATGGGAGAGCTCCCATCGTCCGGGGCACTACAGCACGCGATGGCTACGCCGACGGCAAAAAGCCCTCGGCGTAGTCCACTATGCCGTCGGCATACGCTATGCCGAGGGCTGCCGTCGGCGTAGCCCCCTCGGCGAAGGTCTCCCTCGGCGGAGCAAAAATGGCCGTCGGCGTAGCAAACAACCGTCGGCGTAGAGCTACGCCGACGGCCGAGGCGGGCCCGTCGGTGTACCAGCCGTCGGGCGAAGCGTCGTCGGCGTTACACGGCCAGCTAACGGCGCGCCAAGACGCCGACGCGCCCTCGGCGTAGCACGCACGCGGGCGCTACCGGGCCTTCCCAAATGGGCTGGGCCGACGGCTGGGGCCGTCGGCGTGTAGAATCGCCACGCCGACGCCATGCCTCGGCGTAGCCACGACCATATGACACTTGGCTGCTACGCCGAGGGCATTGCGCCGCGTAGCAGCTGCACAGTATTTTTTTTTTGCCTTTTCACATCACCCCTCACAGCACATCACCATTCACAACACAACATCATCCATACATCAACATAATTCATACATGCATCAACATAATTCATACATGCATCAACATCATCCATAAATCATAATTCAAACATCATTCAAACATGTATCATCCATACATCGTTAATACATGCATCGACATCATCACACATGCCTACAACTCTGGAGGAGAGGGGGTGTACCCGAGATCTCCCCTGGTGAAAAGTGGCGACCTCTGCCGAGGGTTGCGTCCAGTAGAAGCAGCAGAAGAGCCACCTGGCGAGGGAGTAGGAGAAGTGTGAAGCTCGGGAGAACCACCTGCAGAATGGCCAGGAGATGGACCATCGTCATGAAGCGGTGTGATCTGACGCCCATCCGGCGAGGCGTGGCCAAAGTGCCGGTTCCCGAGCTCCTGCTCACATGTTGCCTACATGTTAGCAACTTGCGAGGCAAAGTAAAGCGATAACCAGTGGTTCGCAAAGAACTTACCGGTGTCGATGCGTAGTAGGTCCTAGCGAAGCTTTCCTTCGATTGCCAAAATGGCATCGGACCTGGCATGGGAGGCACGGCCCTAAATCTCTATTCGCCAGTTTGAATATTCACCATCATGGCCTGCAAGATAGTTTAGAAGTCAGGCCGTAGTACAACAAACGGGGGGAAGTGGGGCTTGTATCTTTTGCAAAGAATAAAGGTTCGGACTTACATTTACGTATTGCATGTAGATCACATTCGCCTCGATGCCGAAGGCCACCGATATTCCTCATAAGCGGCTTCAGAGGCCGCCTAACTCAGGCTACAATTTCAAATACAAGGAATCTCACGGTTAGCCATGCAGGAACAAAACTCATAAAGATGATGAAAACGAAAACTTACATCCTCGTGAGCGACGAGGCTGGTCACGAGGCGGGATAGGGGCCGGCGGGTAGGTAGCCTTGAGACGGCCAAGCTCGGCCGAGGGTAGGCTTGACCTTCTTATTCGTAATCTTGAGGCGTCCATGCTGCAATCCGTGCCCGACAGACCAACGACTGCCGATCTCCGCGTGAATGGGGTCATCCACATGGGGTGACGAGCCTTCACCATCGTCGTAGTTCCCCAAGTCGCTCGGCGCAGTGCCAAGTACACGGGCAACGAGGGTTGAGGCTCGAGTAATTGGGCTTCTTCGCCGATCATCTCATAGACGGCGACGCCATGAATCACCTCCCGGTTGTGCCTCGCCACCAGATCGCGAAAAGAAAATATTATGCATATGAAGTACATAAGAAATGCACGCAGGTCGCTCCATGTATATACGCACCACCTTCCCTTGAAGCGGTCAAAGTTGCGGTTTCCGCGGCAGCGTTCCACCATCGCCTCGGTTATCCGCTGCCCGCCTCGACAAGGCTGCAAACCTCGCCTTCTCTCGAGCCACCGCCCTAACCAGCTCCTCCCATGCGAGTCGATGCGGCTCGCCCAATCGGGATAACCTGAAAATGCAATACTCAACTCCGTAAAATGCAATGGCAACTTAGAAGCAATGTAGAATCTCATTGACATTTTACTCACCGACATGTACTCTTCAAGGCCATCGAGTACTCAGGATTAGGGTTCCACCGACAATGTCTTCCTTCGACCTCACGCCTGTCAGCCGTATGGCTAGCGGTCGTGACCTTCCGTTGTACCACACCTGGGGTCAACTTCACACAAGCCCCAAGCAAAGTCCTTCGCGCTTCTCCGGTCCTCCTCGGCCACACGGTAAAAGCACTTCAATCATGCATAAGAGTCATGAGTTAGCACGGGGTCATCAAGTATGAACATAACTCGAGAAATATGCCTTACCCAAACTTGGTGATGACAGATCGAACCGGAAAGCCCGGACACGGTAGTCCAGTAGTCCGCCCAAGTAGTAGCTAGCTTCCGTCACCCTCGGGTAATGTGATAGCCAGAACTTCCTAATCGAGCTCCAACGAGGCTGTTAGGAAGGCGAGCCTTGGTCCCCTGAGGAAATGTCCAATTGCTGCACAAAATAAACATTAGTACACAATATGGAATAATAAAATGTTTTAAATTGCCAAATTAGTAAACTTACTCAAGGCCATCCGAATAATAAGGGCTTTCGCCTCCGAGTCCTAGGCTCAAACTTCTCGTCGAGGACTCCCGATTCCCCCACGATTCCGCAATTTCTTCGCCCAACCAACTCGCCTAGTGTCCTCCAGATCGGTCCCCGCCTCCCTCTCGGTCCTCGCCTCCTCTCGACTCGCCTCCCTCTCGGACTCGCCTCCTCTCGGCCCTGAAAGGCTGCTGTCAGAACAACTCAGAGCCACGCCAAGCAGGGTGGTGGGTCAAAGTCCACGCCTCCCGTGGCACCTCGTCCTCCTCGACCTCGGCCTCGACCCCGTCCTCCGCCAGCAGGAGCAAGATCGGGGTAACGCGGATTGGGATTTGGCTGTCTCCCACTCCGTGTAGCACTTTTCTTGCGCTGCTTCAGCGCATTAAGCAAGGACGAACTGGTTGCCTTGCCGCTGCTCATATTGTTCAATCACCTGCATTAAGTAAGAGAAAACAGTTAAGCACAAAGACATAATAAAATGTATACACAAAGAATAAAGGCATAATGCAATTAAGAAAACAGTTAAGCACAAAGACATAATAAAATGCATTAAAAAATAAATACTCACTATCATTTTCATTCTCATTCTCATTCACATTTTCATTCTCATTCTCACTATCACTATCTTTTGAGTAGAAATCTGGATTCTCATCGAAGGGTGTAGGCTCATCATCGTTGTCATTCTCGGTATGGAGCTTCGAGCATACTTATGTCATGTAGATTCACCACTGACTCACCCCGAGTTTCTACATCATTCCCAAGATCCTCAAGATCAACCGGTTCTAAATCAAAGTGTCCGAAGTCCTCTTGCTCTTGATAGAAAATTCAGACGTTACAGGGTTAATGTTGTTGTAATCGTCCTCGGAGGGAATCGGTAGGTTACCTTGTGGCGATACCTGGAACACGACTTCCCAGCCCTGGAGTTCCGCTTTCTGTCATGGGTAGGGCAAATAATAAACTTGGTTGTCTTGGTGAGCAACAACAAAGACGTCGGCTCCGCTATAGGTGGTTGAAGGCCTAACTTCAACTAACCCAATGGAAGGGGTACTTCTCAGTCCACCCCTTGGGTCAAACCAGTGGCACTTGAACACAACAAGATTGAGTTCGACATTCGTACGATTGAAGGTCAGCTCGTATACATTCTCTAACCTTCCGTAGTAATCAAGGGAATCGGCTCCTTTGGTGAACACCCCAGTATTTACCGTTTTTGCATTCAGTCGCCCTTTCTGGTGCGTCTCTGTATGGAAGCGAAACCCATTCACATCATACTTCTCATACTTCATGACGACATCATTACAACCTTGGGAAACACATTTCAGCTCATCCGACATCTCAACGTTGGGATCAGCTCTACAGGTACAAGAGGAATTTGTTGCGCTCAAGAGTTACGTGGAATAAGAGCGACAAGTCACATATTGCAAGGTAAGAGGGACAGGTTAGAAATTACTTTTTCCATAAACCAGACACAAAGTTTTTTTATTTCCGGGAGCACCTCTTTCAAGAGAGTGTCCAACTCCATGGGAGAGGGATCAATGTCCCGCCACTGTTCATCCGTGAAATCGCTAAGAAGGAGAAAATAAGCATTAGACGGAGACCGAGATACTAGCTGCATAGAGAAATAGGGTGTTCACCATTTTACCTAATGAAATCGACCACTTCCTTCATGTTCATAAGCACATAGAGCATTATGCAATCCTTCTCTTCCTTCGGCAACCTATATTTTAGTCCTTTACCGCCTTGCCACCGGAAATTGGAATAGTTCGAGATTGGGGTCATTCTTGGGCAGGTCGACATTGTAACGAGAGACCGGTTATGCATAGTGGGAACATCATCGGGCCAAGAGGTTGTCGCGGGCCCGCCATCTCCTCAAGGCATGTTGCTTCAGCTATGCATGCTTCAATCTTGGCTTTGTTTCCGCTATCTTTCAATATACTTAAACTCTCTCTCAATACAAAATTGCCAACGAAATTGCACTGCCCCCAATAGTGCCTCGCTCGCGAGGTGCACAATGAGATGTGCCATCGAGTAAAGAAGCTCATGGAAAGATCATCTCCAAATTGCATAGCAACTCCGCACCTGAACTTGCAGCTTCTCAATCACCGAGGACATATCTCGCTTAGCAGAGGGTGCGGAAGAAATGGCTCAACTCCGCAAGCACTCGCCATACTTTTCGGGAGATACCTCGAACCATCACCGCATCACCGCTCAATCCATATATGATAGTCGTGACTCTTGAGCCCGTTGACTTGTCCCGTCAAAGATTGACTCCTTACTTATATTCGAACAATAACCGCCGGAACATCACGACGTATTTGAGCCACCTAAATGACTCCTTCTTTGGACATTATCAAGGCAGTAGTAGGCATGCTTGAACCAATTCTTTCGACGGACGAGGAGGCTGCATGTGTAATCTCTTCCTATCACAAAGCTTCTCAACATCAACTCTAGCCTTGACATTATCCTTTGACTTCCGGGAATGTTCAGATCAGGTGAAAAGGGACTCGACATTCTTTCGTGTGCATCACATCGATGTTATGGGGAAGTTCGAGGTCCTTGTAATACCGAGATTCAAGTATACGCCACGTGAGTCCAATTATGCGTTACACCATATCCCGCAAATTGATGGCTGGCCCGCCGGCTGGCGAGAGCACGATCTCGCATCAACAATCGCACCCTCGAACTTTGGTACCTCTTTTACTTCATGCACAACTTTGCCCTTCTTGAAGTTCTTTCTATCTTCTCTGAACGAATGATTTCTTTTGAGGTACTGTCGATTCGTGTCAAACGCAACATATTTGCGACCCGACTTTAGCCAAAGGAACTCAAGTCTAACATTCCGAGAGGGAGATTGAGCGGAATAACATGGTCTTCCGTTGCATTAATACTCCGGGAGGGAGATTGAGCGGAATAACATACACCGGCCAGCAGCTGTACGAGGCCGTCGACATACCATATGGGTTGAAGCCATCTGTTGCTATCGCAATTCTAACATTCCGAGCCTCTTCACACGGGGTATTTGTCATCGGTTCTTCCATGCCTTACCATCGATGGATGTCCCATCTTCTTCCGTCCGTGCCTGCCCTCGTATCTTTTCCTTCTTGTGCCACGTCATCTGCTTGGCGCCTCCTCGCCAAGTAAAGCCGCTGGATTCTTTTTATGAATGGGAGATACCGAGTATCTTCTTAGCGACCTTCGACGCCTCACCGACCATCCTTCCCTTTGTCTCTTCATATCTAGAGGCCTTACAAATGGAGCAAGACTTGTCACCCTCAAACTGTTTCCAAAACAAAAGGCAGCCTTTTGGACAACAATCTATCTTTTCATAATCCATGTTGAGCTCCTTCATGAGTTTCTTCGCTTCGTGAAAGGTTTTGGGCATAATGCCCTTCGGCAACATGTTACCACATGTTCTCGATTAGCTTCAAAGTGAGAACGGTGGCGAATCTTGGCACTTGTCGGCTAGACACCGAGAGATGGCATCGAGCTGAGAAATCTTTGCACCTCGCAGAGGCCTCTTAGCCGCGGCCATCATATCAAGGAAGGCCTTCGCGGTTGGCTTCGGTTCCTCCGGTTCTAGCGGTTCCTCTGGTTCTGGTGATTCCTCCCATGGAGGTGGCGAATTCGGCTGGTCGGCATCGATAAGATCATCTAGCATGTTTCTAATCCCATCGTGCTCATTGCCATTGAGCCGCTGACGCATCACCTCACCTCTCGCTCGTATGCGAGCAAAGTCGTCTTGCGTGACATAGTTAGACATGTACCCATATTGCAGAAGGTGTTTGTACATGTCATCCTTTCCCTGATGATGACGCTTAGTGCAATGAGCGCAGGGACAAAGTGCCCGAACCATTGCCTTC
Organism: Avena longiglumis; assembly: GCA_030063025.1. Taxonomy (NCBI): domain Eukaryota; kingdom Viridiplantae; phylum Streptophyta; class Magnoliopsida; order Poales; family Poaceae; genus Avena; species Avena longiglumis. The sequence goes on from CP125975.1 coordinate 6,343,098, forward strand.
GAACCACGCTCTAACTCATTCACTAACAAATGAGTGTTCCGTACCCAATCGTGCTTTATTAGTCGCACTATACGGCCACCGTACATCCACCCATTATCAGCCATCCTCTTCGCTTTGTTGGGAGACAAACAACAAATATAACATTTTATATCAAACAGAGATTAAATGCTTCATATTTTACGCATTCATCAACCTACATGTCCAATAGGAAAAGAGGGTCCTAACCAGCCGGATCCGTAGATTGAAAGTTCTCTCGTTCTACCTCGATCCAAGCAGATTCGGCACCTCCCGCTGCTCCCGATACACGCCTCGACAAAAGCCAAGAGGATGTGCATCCGGAGAACAACGAGGAGGCGCCACCAAATCCTGTCTCGAATCGAGGTAGAGCCAGGAGAACCAAACCCAACTACGAATCCGCCGATCGCGATAAAAGCCATAAGCGTTACGGTCCAAAATATGCGAGACCACTAATGCATATTAAGTCGCGTAACGCTTACGGTCGGGATGACGCCTAGGTGACGCGACAGACTTGGTGATCTAGATACAAAAATAAAACCTAGGTACAAGAGAGGCGAACATATTCTCACCCTCGAAGCGTGATCAAATCGTAGAAGATGATCCGGGACCCGTCGACGAAACACTCCCCACGCTCACCCTCCGGTAACTGCAAACAACATACCATATACAACATATATTTAGCAAATTTCATCTATTTTACTAAACATGAACTATTGTTTTGCATAGTACAAACTACAAACTACCTCTAGATACTACAACCTACTACTACAAACTACTAGTACATAAGAAAAACTACATACTACAAACTATAAACTACTACTACAAACTACTACTTGAAACTACTACTACAAACTAAACCTACAATTAGTACAAACTAAAACTAAAACTACTACAAACTAAAACTAACCAATGGGGTAGGGGTAAGAGGGGTGGTGGCGGGTGGTGGTGGCGGGCAATGGGGCTGGTGGTGGCACTGGGGAGGCGGGGGCAAGGGAAGTGGGGTGGCAGGGTGGTGGGGATGGGGAAGTGGGGAGGGACGGAGGGAGGCCGGTGGGGAAGTGGGGAGGTCTCGCAGGAGAGAGAGGGGCTGGCGGTCCCGAGCCTCGGAGGACCGGAAGGGGTGGGTGGTGGTGGCGGCGGGTGGTGGGGGTGGGGAAGTGGGGGAGGGACGGGTGGGGAGGGCAGTGGGGGAGGGCTCAGGAGGAGAGAGGGCTGGCGGCAGACCGAGCCTGGGACCTGCGAGTGGCGGGCGTGGGGGAGGGGGTTGGGAGGCGGGAGGTGGGGAGGGGGTTGGGAGGCGGGAGGTGACGATGGGAAACGAGTGGACCGGGGTGGGCCGCTAGTCAAAAAAAACGGGTGAGGCTACGCCGACGGCCAGGCATACGCCGAGGGCAGCCGTCGGCGTAGCTAGGGCAAATTTTTTTATTTTTCTTATTATTAAAAAATTATACAAGAAACTTTATTTGGTGTCTAGTAATATAACAAATCGTAATATATTAGTTGGGGCACTATATCCTACCCGGTTCACCTAAACGGAGATTCCCCTTATACGGGCCTAACCTTCGCCTAGGTTAGAGCGCATGCATGCGAGGAGGGAGACATGCAAGCACCTATACCAACCTCTCACGACACTCGCACACATATGCTAGGGGCACACGCAAGCTTTCATCTGATTCCGATGTTCTCGTGGTCTTCCTCCGGCGATATCCTCGATCGCATTCTGATCGCCTACCCCCTAGACGCTCCTCCAAGGGTAGCCCGGCATAGCTCTCTGTTGTTTTGTGTTTGTTTAGGTCCTAGGATGATGTAAAACCATGTTGGCTCACAAGTTGGGGCACTATCCTACCCGGTTTCACCTCAACGGGGAGATTCCCCCTTATACGGGTCCGGAACCTTCGATTCTAGGTTAGAGCGCATGCATGCGACGAGGGACACATGCAAGCACCTATACCAACCTCTCACCAGACTCACACACATATGCTAGGGGCACATGCAAGTTTTCATCTCATTCCGATGTTCTCGTGGTCTTCCTCCGGCGAAACCCTAATCTCTGTGCACACTCGGATCGCCTACCCCTAGACGCCCTCCGACAGGGGTAGCCCGGCGAGCTCTCTTGTTTTGTGTTTGTTTAGGTCATAGGGTGATGTCAAACCATGTTGGCTCACAAGTTGGGGCACTATCCTACCGGTTTCACCTCGACGGGAGATTCCACCTCACGGCCCGAACCTTCGCCTCTAGGTTAGAGCGCATGCATGCGAGGGGGGACACATGCAAGCACCTATATATACCAACCTCTAACCACACCCACACACACACATATGCTAGGGGCACATGCAAGTTTTCATCTCATTCCGATGTTCTCGTGGTCTTCCTCCCCAAACCTCGATCTCTCAGCACACTGGATCGTCTACCCCCTAGACGCTCCTCCCGACAGGGGTAGCCCACGTAGATCTCTTGTTTTGTGTTTGTTTAGGTCATAGGGTGATGTCAAACCATGTTGGCTCACAAGTTGGGGCACTATCCTACCCGGTTTCACCTCGACGGGAGATTCCACCTCATACGGGCCCTAACCTCTAGGTTAGAGCGCATGCATGCGAGGGGGACACATGCAAGCACCTATATATACCAACCTCTAACCACACCCACACACATATGCTAGGGGCACATGCAAGTTTTCATCTCATTCCGATGTTCTCGTGGTCTTCCTCCCGAAACCCCACGATCTCTGTGCACACTCGGATCGCTCACCCCTAGACGTTCCTCCGACAGGTAGCCCGCGTAGCTCTCTCTTGTTTTGTGTTTGTTTAGGTCATAGGGTGATGTCAAACCATGTTGGCTCACAAGTTGGGGCACTATCCTACCCGTTTCACCTCGACGGGAGATTCCACCTCATACGGCCCTAACCTTCGCCTTAGGTTAGAGCGCATGCATGCGAGGGGGACACATGCAAGCACCTATATATACCAACCTCTAACCACACCCACACACACACATATGCTAGGGGCACATGCAAGTTTTCATCTCATTCCGATGTTCTCGTGGTCTTCCTCCGTGAAACCACGATCTCTGGCACTTGATCGCCTACCCCCCTAGACGCTCCTCCCAGGGGTAGCCCAGTAGATCTCTCTTGTTTTGTGTTTGTTTAGGTCATAGGGTGATGTCAAACCATGTTGGCTCACAAGTTGGGGCACTATCCTACCCGTTTCACCTCGACGGGAGATTCCACCTCATACGGCCCTAACCTTCGCTCTAGGTTAGAGCGCATGCATGCGAGGGGACACATGCAAGCACCTATATACCAACCTCTAACCACACCCACACACATATGCTAGGGCACATGCAAGTTTTCATCTCATTCCGATGTTCTCGTGGTCTTCCTCCCAAACCCCGATCTCTGTGCACACTCGGATCGCCTACCCCCCTAGACGTTCCTCCGAGGGGTAGCCCAGCGTAGCTCTCTTGTTTTGTGTTTGTTTAGGTCATAGGGTGATGTCAAACCATGTTGGCTCACAAGTTGGGGCACTATCCTACCGGTTTCACCTCGACGGGAGATTCCACCTCATCTGGGCCCGAACCTTCGCCTCTAGGTTAGAGCGCATGCATGCGAGGGGACACATGCAAGCACCTATATATACCAACCTCTAACCACACCCCACACACACATATGCTAGGGGCACATGCAAGTTTTCATCTCATTCCGATGTTCTCGTGGTCTTCCTCCCGTAAACCTCGATCTCTGTGCACTGGATCGCCTACCCCCCTAGACGTTCCTCCCGACAGGTAGCCCGGTAGATCTCTCTTGTTTTGTGTTTGTTTAGGTCATAGGGTGATGTCAAACCATGTTGGCTCACAAGTTGGGGCACTATCCTACCCGGTTTCACCTCGACGGGAGATTCCACCTCATACGGGCCCTAACCTTCGCCTAGGTTAGAGCGCATGCATGCGAGGGGGACACATGCAAGCACCTATATATACCAACCTCTAACCACACCCACACACAAATGCTAGGGGCACATGCAAGTTTTCATCTCATTCCGATGTTCTCGTGGTCTTCCTCGTGAAACCTCGATCTCTGCACACTGGATCGCCTACCCCCTAGACGCTCCTCCGACAGGTAGCCCGGCGTAGCTCTCTCTTGTTTTGTGTTTGTTTAGGTCATAGGGTGATGTCAAACCATGTTGGCTCAAGTTGGGGCACTATCCTACCCGTTTCACCTCGACGGGAGATTCCACCTCATACGGGCCCGAACCTTCGCCTCTAGGTTAGAGCGCATGCATGCGAGGGGGACACATGCAAGCACCTATATATACCAACCTCTAACCACACCACACACACACATATGCTAGGGGCACATGCAAGTTTTCATCTCATTCCGATGTTCTCGTGGTCTTCCTCCCGTGAAACCCCGATCTCTGTGCACACTGATCGCTCACCCCCTAGACGTTCCTCTGACAGGGGTAGCCCGGCGTAGATCTCTCTTGTTTTGTGTTTGTTTAGGTCATAGGGTGATGTCAAACCATGTTGGCTCACAAGTTGGGGCACTATCCTACCCGGTTTCACCTCGACGGGAGATTCCACCTCATACGGGCCCTAACCTTCGCTCTAGGTTAGAGCGCATGCATGCGAGGGGGGACACATGCAAGCACCTATATATACCAACCTCTAACCACACCCACCCACACACATATGCTAGGGGCACATGCAAGTTTTCATCTCATTCCGATGTTCTCGTGGTCTTCCTCCGGCGAAACCCTGATCTCTGTGCACACTCGGATCGTCTACCCCCCTAGACGTTCCTCTGACAGGGGTAGCCCGGAGCTCTCTTGTTTTGTGTTTGTTTAGGTCATAGGGTGATGTCAAACCATGTTGGTTCACAAGTTGGGGCACTATCCTACCCGTTTCACCTCGACGGGAGATTCCACCTCATACGGGCTAACCTTCGCTTAGGTTAGAGCGCATGCATGCGAGGGGGGACACATGCAAGCACCTATATATACCAACCTCTAACCACACCCACACACACACATATGCTAGGGGCACATGCAAGTTTTCATCTCATTCCGATGTTCTCGTGGTCTTCCTCCGGCGAAACCCTAATCTCTGTGCACACTCGGATCGTCTACCCCCCTAGACGTTCCTCTGACAGGGGTAGCCCGGCGTAGCTCTCTCTTGTTTTGTGTTTGTTTAGGTCATAGGGTGATGTCAAACCCTAATAACACTTACAAACATATAGAAATTTGTCGGGGTGTGAGAAGATTCGCAACGATATTTCATGTGGGCATGGAGACTGCTATTCAGAGCGTACGAAATCATCCAATTAATAAAAAAAAGAACATAAATAATTGATACAAATATAAAATAAGTGTGCAAGTAGAAAGGAAAAATGCAGAAGGCTGCGCCGAGGGTGACCGTCGGCGTGATGGGTGCACGCCGAGGGTCACCGTCGGCGTACTGGGGATGGTGCTATGCCGAGGGTCGCCGTCGGCGTAATGGACGGCACAGTTAGCGTGCCGTCCGCGCTGGCCGGTATGTGCCACGCGTCCCCTGGCTACACCGAGGGCCTCACGATGCCGAGGGTGACCGTCGGCGTAGGCTATACTACGCCGACGGCTTGGCTACGCCGAGGGCTGGCGACTTGGGCTGGCCTGGTCCGGTCCTACGCCGACGGCCCCGACGTTTGGCCGTCGGCGTAGCAAGCGGCCGTCGGCGCATCTGGCCTTTCCTGTAGTGGGGGACGCCTAGCAGTTTCATCCTGTACACAGATTTGGTGTTCGAATCCCTCTTTGCCCAGTATTTTAATTATTTCTACGTCTACTGATATATGGCTCAGTCTGTAAGTAGGACACAAGTGCCATAGAAAAATTACACTGGGTCTGTTTTAAAAAAAAAAATTGTGATGCCAGGTCAAATTCAATTAAATTGGACTAAAATATGATGTCAGGTCAAATTCGATTAAATTGGACTAAAATGCTTTCAGAATACAAGTTGTGGGACTAATGTTGCTCAATTTGCAAGACGTGGGACTAAAACGCTCCACCGGTACAAGATGTGGGACTAAAAGTGTATATACCTTTGATATGTTTGATGATGCATCAGATGATATGATTCCATACAGTAGATGCTAATGTTTTTTCCTAATAAATTTGGCCCAACTTTACATCTGTTTACTTAAAAAAAAATTGTTTGCCCTTTTTGTTAGGAATGAAGATAGTATTATTTGGGATGGTAAAATCCAAACAAGCTCTCGGTCTCTTGATGTACGTCACGGTGAAAGAAAAAAATAGGGACGTGCTAGGCATCCCTGGGGGATATTTCCCCTGACCCCCGCCTCTCCTGCTGACACATGTCTTTCAAAAAGCCCCTAAATCATGCATTGCTGTAAACATATCTGTTTTTGCTAAAATAAAATCCTGTTTTTGCCGCATGTAGCAAAAAAGTTTGTCCATGAGATAAAAATAAAAAGAAAAAATCTCGTCGAAAACCCCGTCGGAAGACTATGTAGCAATATTTTTGCTAATATAGCAAATCCAACTTCGCCAGAGACTTTCGACGAGAGAACTCGCCGAAAACCTTGTAGCAAAATCTTTACTCTATTATAGCAAAACCACAAAACAATGGTAGCGAAAAGGTATGCTAATGTAGCAAAAAAAAACAACCTCACCGAAAACTTTCGCCGAGAAACCTCGTAGAAGAAATGACGCTGTCTCGGCTGACAATCGGCAATGGCCGGCATCATCACGACGAAGACTAGGCGGAAACAAGTAGTACTAGTGAACGGTCCAAAAGTCAGTCCTGCTTTAGGAATTTAGGTCATACTGATATGTTTCCGTCCGGCTACTCTTGGCTACACAGCTTCTTCGGTGCAGTCTCTAGCAACCACGTCGGTCGCTGGAAGTGTTCCTGGATCGCCCCGACGATGGAATATCGGATGAAAACATTCAACGGTAGGCATGATCACAGCGGCGAGATGAACAAGCCCAAGCAAGTGAAGGCGCCATGCAAACATAGTACGAGTGAATGGGCCGATAATCTAGTACTACCTCTAAGTCTTTTCAGCAAGCTGTGTTATAGCTTGCTAAAAAGTCTTATATTATGGAAACGAGGGGGTACAAGTCATTGTCTCTTGAGCTCATAATGATATGTCTGATGATGTATCCGATGATATCGATTTGATGATACTAGATGTTAATGTTTTTTTACATCGATTGACTATGAAAAAATTATTGGCTTTCATTTCAGGAATTAAGATAGTATTTGGTATGGTACTATGGTAGTAATCCAAACAAGGTCTCAGTCTCTTGACATGTGTCGTGAAGGCATTGAAAAACATTTGAAAAACAAACCTCACGGTTATGCACCAACTCGAATTTTACAAGTACAGATATATCAAATTTGAAATAATTCACACATACAAATATCAACACCTTGGCATTTATCTATGTGGTGCTTATTTGATCACACACAACGTTCGGAATGCCGTCCACACACTAGAACAAGCGTAAGTCAGATACGCCATGAAGTTGAACTGATCATTTGTCGGTTATTCCATCATCCGTCCTGCTATCAAGAAGAGAAAACAAAATTAAATATGGATCTTCTTTGCTAGTTAGTACATGAATGAATAAATGATCAATCCGCTGTTACCTCCTGCTGCTGCTGCTAACCGGCCGCCGGATTGAACTAAAGTGGATTTTGCTGGAGGGAAAGCGAAGGCAGTCTCTACCACATTGTATCGGGGATCAGTATTGGAAAGTAGAATCCTCGTATCCTGGGCATCCCCAAGTTTCTGGATAGCCATGATCAACCAGACGAAGGTGATGAGTTCCCCTCCACTGCTCAGCTCTGCCGCGTGCAACTCCCGCCTCGATTTTCCTGCAGCGTAAATAAGGAGCCTCGCCCAGATGTAAACCAACTCCTGCACTACCTCCTTGGTTTTCGGGAGTTCGGTCCCATCGATTTCTTTTACAATATGAAGCTCCATGGTATCATGTCTACTGATCTCCACCAGTTCTTCCATGCTAAAATTGAGTGGCAGCATAGAAGGGTGGGTGACCAAAAGGTACATCATGTAGTTGGATAGTTTCCGGCATACCTTGATCATGTCCCAAGTATTTTCTTCCACGCCAGTACAATGGGGATAGTAGTTACTCATGTGCTTCTCTGACAGCGCATGAAGGATCGCAATACCATAACCAACGTCAAGAAGTAGATACGGCTGAACAAGTTTCAGCACTTTTGACCACTCTCTCCGATTATCAGAGATGGATTCTTCATTTAGTACACTAATTTCATGTGCAACACACTCCATGGTCATCACATCCACATCCACGTACTCAGTGTCTAATAGCTTGCTAATCCAAAATATCTTCTTCCTTTCGATACATACCAAATCCGCAAACCATTTGACCATGGCCATCACACGTTGATTCCATGTTCTCACTTGGCCACTGTCAGTCACCCAGCTTAACCACATGTACTGTCCCATTGCCTTTGGCCACAATTGCTTCTCCTCCGGCCATCCAATATGACTGGAAAAAATATACCAGGACAACCTCGCAAGCCTGTTACACTTTTGATCCTTTAACCATGCCCATGTCCATGGTGACATCATGGAAATAAACACTGCACATAGTTCTAGGAAAATGCCTCCGGTAAAAAGTGCATAAGTGATTGCAATGTCAACTTTGCTATACCTCCTTTTGTCATTTGCATGGAAGAGTGCAAAAGAAACAACAATGGACATCTGAGATATACATCTAAGTATGATGCCTTTCTGTGTTCTGACAACAAGAGCCTTAGTGTACAGATCAGCGTACATCACATTAAGAACAATACTCACTATCTTGATCATCTTTTCGGCTTCTAGGCGTGGTTCATCCCTAGAATTAATCTGGAGTCGCCCTGAAAAGAGTTTATGAATAAACGGCATTGAACGCAGAGCTACACAAACAATGTTATCATAGCCATCTCCAATTCCCTCTTGAATATCAAACACCCGATCAATATCAATGCCATCTGCCTTCTTGTACCTATGTCCAGCTGAGCTCTCAAGGCTTTTAAAGCTTCCACAATAGAGGGACCATGTTCTTTCCCAATACTTTATAATTCCGACAATAAACACAAATATACCAGACATTAGAAGCTCCAGGTTGTGTGTTCCAATGGACTTCCAGAAAACATATGCCGCTAGGACAACTTGCAGCACTAGATTCAGCAAATGCCTCAACCACAAGTTATTGTCCTCCATGGCGAAGGCTGTAATTGTATCCTGCCCACCAAGATGGATCAGAAGAAATGGTGCCCAAAAGAAAGCTAGTGCTTGTGTTTCTCCTGGTATGTGGCTTTCAATACTGGTATCATCATGTCTTGAGACAAGCCCAATGGTATAAACTGCTACAAAGTCTGCCCCTAGATAAGCTGACCAAATACAGAGCCTTAAGAATATGCTGGTGCTACGTTGTCGACGGCTGCCAGTAAAGAACAAGAAAACTTGCAGTGTGAAGCTGAGAAGCACAAGCAGCTGGATTTCCCACATATTGAATAGTTTGATCAAATTCCCCATAGCAGGCATGCTCGTTTTTGTACTTCCGAGACTACCTGGTTGACAATAATAATAAGTTATACAAGTCAGTGAATTTTAACACATAACATAGTCTTTCAAACTGATTGCTTTTGAACACATTTTCACTCTTAATTATACCACGTTATATCCTATCTGCACAAGATGCAGGTTTTCTAGAAACTCTATGCTAATATTATACTATGCTATAGAAATTTCCATTTTGCACTATAGAGATCCTCAAACATTTTGTAGCTCAAAGCCCTACACAAATTAGCCTCTAAACATATACAAGAAAAATAAACAAATATTCTAACTCATCAATCAGATAGGGTACCTCGTTGTACATTTTTAATGGCTTTGTCTAAATATACGATACGAGCTTGATACAATTTGTATGTTAGATTACAGGAGTCAAAATATTTGTATAACCAAATTTATGTTCCAGTTGTCCTTGCTTGTGGGGCAAGGCAACCCTAATGTGATGTTGGCTGAACCACACTTGGAGTTTGACTCCAACTTGGGCTCCAAGTAGGGGCATAATCAGATCAGATCGGATTTTATTTTGTTGTTATCATACCCTATACCATATTTTCTCGACGGATTTGGAGAGGATCACATAATGAACGGTCCGGGATTCCAATACGGATATGCGAGGCCACAACTTTGGAACGGAAACGGTGTGGACTGGGGCGGAAACAAATTGATCCCATATGTGCATGCATAAGTAGCTCAGAAAACTATACAATAGAATAAACATTAAAACAAGCTGAAAATAATCATAAAGTAAATATTTTAGTGGTGGAGGAAATGGTGTGCTCTCCTTCTTGGGGCGCCGTAAGGACTGATGGCCCCGTGGCGGTATGGGAGGCCTTAGGGTCTAGAAGGAAATGTTTCCCTGCCTTGCAAATCCTTCTCCAGGACATGATGGTGCAGGGAAGACCCGTCGTCGCCTCTTGATGAGGTGGCGATGCTATCCTCGGGAATCAGTGAGGTTGGTGCGCACATTCAATTAAGCCGATGGCATTACCAGTGCTCTGTCGCTGCCATAGTTTGCCTATCTGTCGGATCCGATGTGGTGCCGTGTAGCTACACTATCATGTCGGTCACTGTGGGTTGGGTCGGTGTCAGAGTGTCGACCAATTTATTGGGCTGGTTCGAGCAAATTTAAGCTATTGGGAGGCCAACTGGAAGTCGTTTAATGCCCGAGACCCCAATAGCCTTAATGGTAGGGCTATTGGGAGGCCTAGTAGAGATGCTCTCACTACTAGGTAAACCTCTATCGCTGGTGCAACAAATACCCCTACCATTGGCGAACGGGGTCCCATCGGTGATCATCACACCGGCGGTATGCACTGCCTTATGCGCCGAGGGTAGAAATAATACCTCCGGCGCACAAAGTGTGGTGGTGCACCGACGGTAAGTGACAAAAGTATTTTTTTTTCCAAAATTATTGAATTGTTTGACCATTTAATTGCACAAAGAACGTCTTTAACTCTAAGCACTCTTAATCTTAGGTCAAAGTGCTCACTCGTCGTCAAACTTCTCGGTCGGTCACCCATCCCAAGATTGCTCTAATGCCAGTACGCTCAATTTTTTCGTTCCTTCCTATTGAGCTTCTGGGAAAAAAGTTATATCTCGTCGATAATAATATCTTATCTATTAACTGTTAGGTTGTTATGTCACACGTCTTTATTTTTTGAATTCCAAATAATTATTTAAATAAAAAAATGAAAAAATAATAATAATATTTAATTAAAATAACAATAAAATGGATTTTACTTTTCTTCTTGCCTTTTTCCATTTAATAATAATTCATATCTATAAATCCGCAAATCAGAATTTCAGAAATAATATGTCTAAATCGAGCAGAAAAATGAGAGGAATCCAAATATGATATCCATATTATATTTTTCATCACACATCATATCTTTTTAATAGTGTACTGCAAAGTAATCCAAAGAAAAATCATTAAATAGTGACAAAATCTTCAAAAAATGAGATAAAAATTTATTTCGATTTTAAGGATTATAAAAAATGCTAAAAGACCATACGTCGTTGAAATTTAATGTAACTTTTTGTGTAGATAAATTTTCATATAAAAAATATTTTGATATGAGGTTGTATACAAAAGTTATGGCTGTCTTACCGAGACAAAAAGATTTTTTTTTTGCAAAATAGGTCAAAATTCGTGTTTTTTTGTTTTTCCTAAGAACTAGATCATATTACATAACTACATCTCAAAGAATTTTAAAATTTGAAGTTTTTATCTTTTTTTATTTTTCTAAAACTGAAAAAGACGATTAGGGGGTGTGAGGCTGAATATATCGCCAGCGCACAAACATTTTGGTGCGCCGGCGCTGCACAGCTCTTATCGCCGGCGCACGCATATAGTGGTGCACAAGCATTGTCTGAACGTGGAGCATCAAAATCGTGGTGCACCGGCGGTACGCAGCCGGCCAGCATCAGCGTATGGAGTATGTGCTGTGCCGCCGGCGGCAAGTAGCACCGCGCATGTAAAATGATGTGCGCTAGTGGTAAGTCGTGCGACTATAAAGCCTTTTTCTTCTAGTGTCTAACTGCTCCTAAATTTTTATAAGAGGCTGGGTTTCTTCTTTAGAATTTAGTGCTTTCTGTGATGTTTGTACGCACGGATGCAGAGGCCCAGGCTTAGTCTCATTTTTTGATGCTAAAAAAATATAAACTATACCTAAAAATGTGTATAATCACTAAATTTAGTCATGAACTTATTTTTGTGTTTGCGAATGAAATCTAAATAAATAAAGAATAACAATAAATTAATGAATACATATCAAGCTGAAATCATACGAAATATACAAAAAATTATTTGTTTTCTTTTACAGTAATTTAAAATTAATTTTAAAAATAGGACCTGGAACCCAAATCTAAATACATTTTTTATTTTAAAATAATCGATATATAAGATGTTTGTAGTCTTCTATATGATTATCAATTTATACATTTTTTCTAAGAGGCATGATTTCTTCGCCGTTTTTTAAATAATACATTGTTTTTATTAGTTCTCAGAAATAATACACAATTATGAAAAATTGCGTAAATTATACGGCCTTGGCTTTGGTCAAGCCGCTAGGCCCTTATCTGCCACAGCAAAGCTGACCAGCTGGTCGGCCTGGACAAAAGTCAGACAGATCAACACGTCGGCCTGGGCCAAACCGAGCAGGCTTATCCGTGGCGACCAGGCCTTGTCAGCTTCAGCAAAACCGATAGGTACCTAAACCCGACCGCACTATATGTGTCTCTCCCGGTACAACGATTACACATAACACATTATCATCCATCTTAATTTCGACCAGCTTACATGAGGCCAACAGAGCTGTGAACCAGTGGGGGCCTAGGTGCAACCATCTATCAGCTTGGACAACACCTGACGAAGGTTCGACTCGTCAATGCCCATTGTTATGGACTTGGGTTTAGAGAAGATCATGAAGGTAGAGATCGTAGAACGGCTAACAAGCAAGCAATACGAGGACACGGTGTTTACCCAGATTCAGGGCTCCGGAGGAAAAACCCTACTCCTGCTTGTTTGATCTTGATTGATGGCGGAACCAAAGGTTACAGGGTTGCACAGATTGGATCTGGCGTGAGGTGTGTGTATGAGAGTTGAGAGAGAGCCTCCTCGCCGTGCCCTCCTGGCCTTTATATGGGGAGACCGGGTCTCGGGGTAGTTCACGTCGGTTACAAATTAGGGTTTCACCCTTTGAAATTCTATCTTTAGCTAGTCATGCTCCCCAAGAAGTCGCGTCCGTATGGGCCTTGGTCATCCGAATCCTTCTTGGGCTTCGCCATCCATAGAGGGTGATTGTGTGGGCCTCTGCCTGGCTGATACCGGGTAGGCTAACATTATCCACCCGTAGGGCATACTCATGTCAACACCGATTAGTACTGGTTGGCTTCGCCATGCCCGACAAGGGTCTATTGGCTTGGCCAAAGCCGAGGCAGTATTATTTATGCAATTTTTCAGTATTGTGTATTATTTGTGAAAATTAATAAAAATAATATATTATTTTTTTAAAAAAATAGACGATTTCTTCTACAGAATTCAGTACTTTGTGTGATGTGTGTACGCAAGGATGCAAAGGACAGGGGTTTATCTCATTTCTTGATGCTAAATAAATATACACTGTATCTAAAAATGTGTATAATAACTATGTTCAGTGATGAACTTATTTTAGTGTTTGCACATAAAGTCTAAATAAATATAGAATCAAATTAAATCAATAAATACATATCAAGCTGAAATCATACGAAATATACAAAAATTGATTTGTTTTTTATTTTAAAGTAAATAAAATTTATGCAAACAAAATATAACTTGGAATCCAAATAAAATATTTTTTAATTGTAAATTAATTCTCTATATAGGATATTTTTAGTCTTCTAGATGAATAACAATCAACGCAAACTAATATATCTTGGGTCAACAAAATCCACAAAAACATAAGATAGAGTACATCATTTCTTACTTGCTCGTGTATGGCCCGTTTTGTTGGTCGTCCTTGGATTATTTTAGATGTGCTTGATTATGCTAGTCGATAAGTTGATAGCCAATGTCATATGAAGCATGCCTGGACCAAAAAAATGGTGGGTAACTCATTAGATTACCTAGTGTTGGTCAATTTTCAGATTTTGATTTATAATTATGTACCATAAATAGGCATAATTTCAATCAAGGTTATTCGTATATAGAACCCTATTTCCTTGACACCATTGGGCAGGCAGCGAGGTAACCTTCATTCAAATTCAACACTAGCCTGATTGAAATTCAACACCATATAGGAGCTGTCAAGCTTCATACACTAGTCAAATGTGACCGGGAAACTCAACACATGCATCTAACATGTCTTAGAGGTATGAACTCAAGAGACCTACACGTGGACACAAAGGAGGCTATGAATAATTTTTTAATTAAATTTTGAAAACTAGGACTTGAACTCGAGACCTTAGGCTTTGAAACCATGTCAAGCTTCATGAACTAGCCAACAAAGCCAATAGTCCAAACTTATAAGAAGGTCTAGTACTATCCACATATAGAAAAAGCTAGGTACTAATAATATATGTCATTAAAATTTAGAAGCTAAATCTACTGGGAAAGGGAGTGCAAAGTGAACATAAGCTAAAATAAGGTAGTGCAATATATGGACAAGTCATGTGGCAGATATTAATCAATCAAATGTATGTGGGCTTACCTTGGACCCGTTGGACTACTTTTGGCTAGATGTCACAGGAAATGTGTTATCTAACAAGTTGGATCGTCATGTTAAGCCGGCCGCGTTATATGATATATACCCGATATGCCTCAATAGGCGTGTATGTGAACACAAAGGAGGGACATGTGCAATTTTTAATAAATTTTTGAAAACCATGAGACCTTGGGCTCTCATACTATGCCAAGTTTTATGCACTAGCCAACACAACCAATAATAGTCCGAACTGAGAAAAAGGATTTGTGCAATTCACATGTAACACACGAGCTACGGATATATGTCATTGTCACTGAAGTTTAGAAGAAAAATCCAGTGACGAAGGGGGTGCAAACGTGAACAGAAGATACAATAAGGAGTGCTGACAAGTCATTTGGCAAATATTAAACAATGAAATGTATGGGGGCTTACCTTGGACCCGTTGGACATACTATGCTTTCGGTTAGATGTCACAGGAAATGTGTTATCTAACAAGTTGGGTCGTCATGTTAAGCCGTCCGCGCGCGTTATATGATATATATACCCGGATGATCTACATCTATTCCTTTCTTGTAAGAGGTGAGGCTCACGGTGGCGCTGTGCCCTTTGATACATTTCTTGCAAGGAGAGCAAAGTGTAAAGACAGATGCTTTTCTTGCGTACATTTTTCCAAAAGAGATTGAGCAGATGCCTGATTTAATCCAAATCTTTGTGCCGACGGCTGCAATTAGGTGCAATTCATAGCACTTTGGTTGCGTAATTAAAGTAAAATGAAATAGTAAATTATTTTGAACTGAACACGTGAAACTGGTTTTCAGGACACCAAAAATCTGGTGATGCTCCTGATCTTCCCTGGCTTCTTCAGCAGTAACTACTAACTAGATTTAAGGTGCGCCTTGGCGCACGACCCCGTAATTTTCGTCTTAATTTACCTCGTATGCCACGATGATAAATACCGAGCGGGGTGCTATTCTCCGGAAACAACGTTAAAACCTAAACTACAAAAGGTCTGCGAGGGGCGCGCGCGGGCGGACGACCCCGTGATCGATGCTTGTGCTGTTAGAACAGAATGGAATTGAAAAAACAAAACCACATATTTTTTAATGGAAAACACAGAGGAACAGAATGGAACTGGAAAAAGAAAATCATATCTTTTCTAATGGAAAGTACATAGGTGTAAAATTAGGTGTATTCAGCTCTGAGGTATGTTACTGGGCCTGAAAGTAACATAGATTGGTAAAACCATGCTATCTACAACGCATGTCTATGCCAGATTAAAACATAGCTAATTTCCCTTTTTCCCCTATATGCAGCCCAAATAACCCCGAGTACTGTAGAACGTGGCCGGTTCCCCCTCTCGCGCCGCCGGGTGGTCAAGAACATAAGGGCGTGGAGCTCCCGCGACGACCAGCCGCGAGCTTGCTCGGGCGCGATCGACTGGAGTCACTGCGAGGCGTCGCTGCCCCAACTCGTGGGCGCGGAGGAGGTCCCGGGACGACCAGCCGCGAGGCAGACCGGGTGGGATCGACCGGAGGCACGACGGGCAGCCGCTGCCCCAAACCGCGGCCACGGAGGCTGCGACGTGCTGGTAAGCATCCTCTATTCCTGGTTCCGTTCAGCTACTTCTACAAAGGAAGGTGAAGGTAGATTTCATAAAGCCTGCAGTACGGTTATTTGACCTTTTTCCTACATCAGCTGCGTAAAAAACTGGCCCGTTTCTAACGACACAACCCGATAAATATAGAGCTATGCAACCAGTTTGTATCCACTATAAACAAAGATAGCATTGTTCACAGTCTTAAAGCCGCAGGTAAAATCACACGTGAGTGATTTCCTAATACCAAAGCAGCAGGGTAGAACATAATTATAGAAAGTCCTGTTGTAACTAATGGATTCAACATATGCTGGACCATCCACGCAGGACTCGGCACATTTTTACACATGGGAGTTGATGCTTACTCTAGTAATGCTTTTCTAGTAACACTAGAGGAAAAAGGGCTATCCGTTCGCGACCCCTCGGAGCATTAGTCCCGGTTGGCCGCAGCGTCCCGTTGAGCGGCACGGGCCAGGGGCATGGGTCCCGTTGGTAAGGGGCATGCGTCCGGTTGGAGCCACCAACCGACTAAAGGTTTGGCCACAGCCACGTGGCGTGGCACGCACCTTTAGTCCCGGTTGCTGGCTTCAACCGGGACTAAAGACCCCTTGCCCTCTATAAATGCAACGCCCCAGCCCCCTCTGCCTCCACTCTGTTTTTTCGAATGGTGTAAGGTGTGAGGGTGTTGCCTGTCAAAACTCACCGGCGGGCAGTGACGAGCAACACGAAGAGCCGGGAGGCTCCCAGAGCGGCTGGTGGGCCCTGGTCCCTCGGTCGACGGCCCGCAAATCTTCCGGCACGCACGCGTCCTGTCTTGGTTCGAGGGCGTGCCACCTGACCTATACCTGGTCAGGAAGGTGATGGATTGTTCCGATTGGTTTCCTGCACGGTAAACAAGTATACGTAAAATTCGAGCCGTGATCGGCTCCCAGGTTTCCCTGTAAATCGGCTTTCAGAGCCGATTGTCCCCATGGCTCTGCATTGGATCTATGATAACATGGGGTTTTGCTTAATTACTACAAGTTAAATCGATCTACGATAGTTTAACGTTTTCACCACGCAACCGGAACGTCCCACGCGTAGTTGAGCCTAATAGATACGAAAGATAGTAGAAAACCGATCCTAGAGAAGGCCTAAAAACCAACATAACGTCAATTCCCGGAAACATCCCCTCTAAGATCAATAAACCATACCTTACGTATTACCGGATCGTTCAACCCGTTTGTGAGGCCTAACCACGTAGATATTAAACTAAACCTTGATGAACAAGGCACAACTATAACAGATCAAATCGACTTAAGCAGAAATCAAGCAAGATGCCACCTTTACACCCGGGAGAAGGTGCAAAGACGGCGAGATAGCTAGAGGTAGCATAAATAAGCAATCATAGTAAAAGTATCGATGCTAGCTCTAACAAATCTATGGTAAAGGTGTTACTCGCCATCAACAAGGCTTAGTACGAGTAACACCGGACAACGCATAAGTAAATACTGCATGGCACTTACCCGAGAAAAACCCTAGAACAAGGGGTGGCGATGCGCCGAGATTGTGTTTGTTGTGAACGTGATTGTCCTCCTTTTCTCAATAACCCTAGGTACATATTTATAGTCCGGAGACTCTCTACTTTTGGAATAACTCTACAACTCTATCTTTATCTAAACATAAACGGAACCTAAACAAATACGAATCCTACTAAGATACAAGATACACGGGCAATTCAGCCCAAATCCACGCACTAGGCCGATCCAACGACACGTTGAATATATGTATCTTCTAAGCCCATCTTGATCACGGCCCATCTCCATCTTAGGCCAAAATATGGCGATAACACATGCCCCCCTGGTTTTGGCAATGATAATTCCAAAACCACTCTGTGTGTTTTTTTCTTCTCCTGGGTTTTTTTTTTCTATCGGGCTACGCGTACGTCAGAACGCGTGGCAGAACAGGATCGTCACGCCACCCCTTCATCATGATGCCCTGTCTTCTCAACTCCTCCGCAGTGCATGATTTGACGATTTTAGCAGCACAATCTAGGAAACTGCTATGGCATTGAACCGTTTCTTCACTATCCCTCTTTATTTAAATCCGCCTGAACAGTTCACAGTCCCCATCTTCCTCCCGTAGCCAGAAAAACCCTCTTTCTCCACCGGAAAAAACCCTTCTCTGCCATGGCCTCCTCTGCTTCCTCCGGTCTATCCTCCCATGCCTCCAATAGCATTAGTGACCGTGAGCCGACTCCGGAGCACCCACCCACGGCCACATATAGTACCTTCGCCCCACGATGGTGGGACGAGGATCGGACTTTGCCCCGTCGGAGGACGATGCGTCCCTGACAGACGGCGAAGAGAACCTTCAGTTCCTGGTTGACGGGGAGCTGGAGGCGAAAAGTAGTGACGACGCCTGGTCGTGGGACGGCGTCGAGTCTTCAGACGAAGAGGAAGAATCGGAGGATGATTCGTCCTCCGATGAGTATCCGCCGATGAAGCGTTTCCGCGCCGGGTCAAGCGAAGATACTGAAGATGATGATGAAGACGATGAAGCCCCTACTGGCTTCTTCAGCAGCAGCAGCGGAAACGACGCTGGTAGCAGCGCCGAAGACAGCGAAGAAGACGGCGGCGACGACAGCGGCGACGATCTCGCCCTTTAAATTAGGAATTAGCAACAATTGTAGTAGTAGTAGCCGGACCCCCTTTTGTAATCAATCCGTCTCCCAATGAATGAGAATCTGTTTCCTCAAAGATGCTAATTTTGTCGTCCCAATTCTGCCGATGTTGAAAATAAATCGATGCTCCAAAAGCCGATAGCAACGCATCGGCTTTTACCTTATCATGTTTTCACAGTCAACCAAACCACAACTCAAAAGCCGATGCATATAAACTTTCCCCAAATTGTTGACAAGGTCAACCCAGCCGTATATTTAGGCAAAACCAAACGGTCACTTCCAAGTTTCAAACGGTAACCTGCGACTCTCTTCAAAAAGGGCGGCCTAGATCTCCAACTGCCTACCGACCAGATCGAGCTCATAGCAACAAGAACCCTCAATCCTTACTCCGCACAGATCCATCTCCGCCGGCGAACCAGATGGCAGAATCGTCCACCACCAATCCGGAGGTTTCCGGTCTGAAGGTACGCTTACCCTTCGTAATTTTAACACACTGTTAAAACTTGATGGCGAACACTTGAATTAATGCCTTTATTTCGCCATTAAATCTTCTAGGTTTCAGACATTCTGCTGCCGCATCCTTCTCTCCCAAATTCTCTTTTGGCCTCGCAGATTCTAGTCCTGCCCATCTAATCTCTTGCGAGGCCAATAGAATCCCCTTCAAGCCGTGACCTAGATCTGAACTCTTGGGCCGATCGCTATGAGCCTGGCCTAATCCCCGTGAAATTTGGGTTTCTTGGTTCAGTAGAGTAGCTAGAACTTACCAACCCCAATGGGAAATTCTGGGAATAGCCGATGCCTTGCATCTATCATTGTCTCCTCTTGAGAAAAACGAGAATCTTCTCAAAACCATCGGCTACTTCTGGTCTGACGCCCTGAATTGTTTCATATTCGGCCATGGCCCTATGTCGCCAACCTTGCTAGACGTGGTGATGATTACTGGTCTGGACGTTACATCACCCAGCCCCTCTGCTTTCAAACTGACCACAGTCCCTTACAAACTATCTTCCAAAACAGATTGCACAAGCTGGGGCGCTTATATCCAACGTCATATGAAAACCAAGGGCCCTGTTTCAGAGAAAGAACACACAGCCTTTCTCAACTTCTGGCTAGAGCATTTCATCTTCTGTGGCCCTTCCCTGGCTCCCACTAAGAACTATCTTTCCCTAGCCTACGAACTGGCCAAAGGTACCCTTGGCATCGCAACTGTTCCTTGGAGAGGTCTATAGATACCTCCAGTTGATGTCCTGTCGCTTCTGCATAGCAATCAGGTGGACCTTGGTGGTTCATCCAGTGGGCTCAGTGTACTTCCAAAACCGCATCCCAGACTTTCCTCAAGCGAGTTGCACTTTCCCGACGTTAAAGGGAGGCAACCGATGCACCCTATGGCCAAGCTTTGTATCGATTGCCGTAGTAAACCACCCCTCAAGAGGCGCCAAATGGTTCAAGATCTTCTTCCAAGGCCTGGATAACCCCAACTTCTTCCCTTATATGGAAGAAGCGAACATTTTGAGAATCCACTCTCCTTCAGTGGACAATTTTGCCGATGACACCGCACTCGGCAACTTTTTCCACCGTTATTCGCCTGTTCTTCCAATGGCATGAGCACATCCAACCGGATAATCAAACCTGGGTACGAATTCTACCAGCCAGTCGTAGTGGCTCGTCAATTCGGCCTTGGACAAGTAGCTCCCCACTTCTTTCTTCATCAACTCACGGAGTGTAGAGCCGATCTGCCCGATCCTCTCACCAGTCAGAGGTGCTACTCTTTCTTTGATGCTCTGACCATCCCAATTCCCACCGACCTCACCTTTGCCTCATCAACCGATGGCTTTGAAGACTGGTGGTCGATGTGGAAGACTCACGTCTTTAGGAGAGCCCTGGGACCGTTGCTGAAACAGCTCGACGCTGACTATGACATCCCCGTGGACCAGGTACTCCCACTTGCAAATTTTCTTGATGCAGCCTGCAATTGATCCCTTTATTAACTCACTCTTTCTCTTCGCAGCAACAAGATGGCCCTGAGCCTACTCACAGCGATGGCTCCCCTTTCGAATTCTTCCCGCCAGCTCCTGTGGTTCTCTTCTGCAAAGACTCGCCACCTCTGAAAAAGGTCATAATGCGAAACAGCCGATAACCCCACGATCGGCTTCCAAGAAACCAAGAACTCCTAAGTCACCGCCTCGAGTTCGACTAAAACCAGACGATGGTGAGGAAGGTAGCTGCCAGAAAAACCTTGAGGCCGGAGCCCTTCCCTGCAGCTCGCATGTAAGCTTAACTTTAGGTTTTAGTCGATCCTTGTTGCTTTTTATTCTTGCAGCCACGCCACGCCATCGACTCCCTCCTTTGCGTGCTTCGTCAAGACTCTTCCAATGAGGATACCTGCACCAATCGAGGGAGTTAGGTCCCACGGATTCGAGAGGACCATCACACCGAACCAGCCGGACTCACCACCATCGGCTTCCAAGAAGAGGTTGGCCTCGAACTGCCCCGGGCCGTCGAGGGGGCCATCTGGTCCCAAAAGAGCTCGCAAAGAACTGCAAGTCTCTTCGCTGCCGAGGTTCTGAAAATCCTCATCTTCTATGCTCGCCTTACTCCTTTTCGATATTGATAAATTACCCTTTACAGCAACCGACGCTTCTAGTGGAAGGCCGGGCCGTCCGACGCCGGATCTGGGAACCCAAGGTGTAGATGGAACGGCTGCCAACCCGGAGCCTCCGGTGACCACACACGAACCGATGGTCTCTTCGGCTATCTCCTTGATAGGAGAGGTACGCTACATCCGTGTCCGTTCTTGCATGTTTAGACGCCAGATCGACGCTTTTCCGCTGTGGTTGCGATCTTCAGTTTGTCGTCGTCGACCAATCCATCGAACCTACTCCCTCTGTCGACCACTGAACCACGAGCCAGGATTGCTCCCCCTCAATTCCAGCGCCTGAAAAACTTGCTGTCTTCCCCGCTTGAGGAGTTGATCGAGGGTTCTGAGGAAGTGAAGGGCGTTCTTGCCGAAATTCAGGATCATCTTCCAGGCATATTACAAGTGAAGCTTTGGTCGGTTGCAAATCTGTCCCTTTTCGGGCCACGGGTGAGACTAGCCCGTGAAAGGATCCACCGCGCCATGCCCAACTCCGAAAGCCGATATTGCGTAAAGATGTCGCAGCCTTAATGAGAAAAAGGCATCTCTGGATGCTAGAACGACACTTCACAAGATTGCCGAGCTCGCATCCTTGAAAAAGGAGCCGAAGATCTTGAGGAGAAGGCCCGGGTGACTAAACAGCTCATCCGTGACAAGGAAGAATCCATAGCCCGTTCCCAAGACGAAGCGGAAGGCCTCAAAGCTCAACTGAAGACCGATCTGGCGGGCATACGCGCCCTGAGCAAACAGCTAGTGTCGGGCAAGGATGAAGATGACGAAGCCGAGATCGCCGAGGTGGATCGTATCCGGGCTGACGCCTTCCACGCCTTCGATGCCTTCTTCAGTAGCTCATATGTGTAAACTGGCAGCTCGTATGTGTAAACTGGCACTTGTTCGTAACTGTGTGTGTGGACCGCTAAAGCCGATGACCGTGCATTGGCTGTATATTGTTTCCTTATTCGGCCGATTTTGATATCGGCCCCTACATTTTTGCTGTTCAATATCTCCCGTGCTTTTGTGCCTTATCCATTTAGGTGCCCCCCGAGCCGAATCTTTCAAGTAAATTGAAGATATCGGCTCTCAAGTCGCCCCGATTCTGTGAACTGTACCGGACGCCGGCACATCCCTGGGCCGATGTCGATCTCCTAGCTCATCACCGATGTAAACCCATACCCTAGCTTTCACACCGTCAAATCGACGCTAAACACGGGGCAAACGATGGGTGAGGACAACAAAATAATATGGGCCGATCGCAATCGCCCCTTCTTGCTTATGATGCCAAGGCGGTTTACACCTTATTATTTTACAAAGGCGTAGTGTCTCTGCTACGACTACATGCACCGCTTGTCGATGATCGCTGCTTTTATTTTTGTGGCCGATCGCAGGATCGGCCGCATCCTACGGATGGTCGTGGGCTTTTCTACTCGTAAGGCCGTGGATAAGACCAGCCTCACCCTGTTTTTTGTAGCTTCACGCTCGCAGCCGTCTAGATTGATTCCGCAGATCGGCTCTTGGTCTTCCGCTCCCGCATGTTCATGCCAGCGTGGAAACCTCGATAGAATCGCTCGCATGGACGACCTCCACTTCATCCCCGCCCCATCAGATCACAATCGTGCATCGTGGATGGAATGCAGCATTAGCGTGGATCCAATCCCTTCCTAGCAAGACGGCGAGGTACTTTTGCTGTTCACGGTTTAAAAATGACGGGTACGGTTTTCCTGCCCACGGTCGATCCACGCTCGTAACGCCTTGCGTTCCGACGATCCGCTGAAGTCGCTTAGCGTGACGTTGGTTTTGATCAGGTCTGCGTGGAGCGCCCCAAACGTCGTAGCATGGAGTATGGCATGATATTAATCGCCGCCTCGTGTCCACCAACATCTTGCCGACGGTTGTCCATTGATGTAGCCCCGCAGTACAGCGCTGGCCAGATGTTTGTAACCCTTCTCACGTGGCTTCAAGATAACCGGCCGTGGCCGCGATCAAGTTGTGCCACGGTAGCATATGGGTTTGTGGCGCGCAGAACTGCCGAGCACGAACACCATGTTTGTGCCAGCCGATGCCTGCATCGGCTTTTATTGGCTTGGTCGCCACTCTTTCCTTGTCGCGCCCTCCGCCTCCGTAGTCTGCTTACTTTGACGGCCAGATCAGGCGTGCTTTAGCGCTGGAGATACTGCGCTTCAGCCTCTCTGTTACGCAGCCGCTGCACTCACGCTCGGGTGTGTCCGAGTCCATCGGGCACCACCTTGGACGGTGAAACCTGTCTTCTTCTTTGTCATCCCCGGCCTCTCAAGGCCCTTCGCCGAGCGGACTCCTTAGGACGGCTCGAGGTTGGAGAGGTCCTAGACGCTCGAACACCGACATCGCCTCGTGCTTCTTTCGTTGTCCACATTCCGGGCGGTTGTCGGCCAGGCAATCGGCTCATTCCCACGCCCCAGCAATGCTTGAAAAAGGGGCAATCCCAATGTTTGTCTGCGCCTTCCTTCTCTTTGGGTGGTCTCCTGGCGAGGTGCCCATGTCCTTCATTGCCTCCACTATGCTGGCGCCGTTGATCATGCTGATGCTCATACTTATTAAGGAGATGCGTGGAATGTGGCTTCGATACCGCACCCTCCTCACCTGTTCCTCCGATAAGTATCTCCCGTCATCGCGGGCTGGCCGGTCGCGGACCAGCCTTCTCTCTTCTTTGCCCCGAGAGTGATCGCCTCCTTCCTTGTACGTGTCATGGTGGTGCCTGCACCAGCCATGTTGACACCGAACTAAAAGTCCAGCTTGACGCTCATGGAGCGATCGAGCTCTATCATGTTGACACCGGGAACGGGTTCGTGTCCACTTTCATGGCGAATCGCCGAGGATCGACGGCCTTGTTCTATAGCCATCTGGATTTGGCGAAGCTCCTTGCACTGTTGGTGGGGTGAGTGAACGAATGATGCCACTTGCAAGATGGCCTCCTGCTCATCTCTGAGCCGTAGGGATTTTGTGGCCTTCGGCAACCTCACCGCTTCTCCTTCAGCAAGATCGAATATCCGCCGCTTTGCTCATATCAAGTCGAACCTCTCGCAGGCCCTTGCTGTTTCACCCATTTACAGGCGTGTTCTCGCCCGAGCCCATTCAGCTACGGCTACCTCCTGGTCCTGCGTGATCTTCCTCTTCGCATCGACCCGGTGCTTATCGGACGTCTGAATTTGTCTTGGTACAACTCAGGTGGCGCTGCCGTACATCGCCGCTTCGGGCCATGTGCGCCAATGAGTTGTATTCTACCTGGAATGCCACGTCCTTGATGGGTGCTGAGAGGCCTGATACTGCCAGCTCGATTGCTTCCTTCTCAGTTAAACGAGCCGAGTAACATCTGTTCTTGATGGTCCTCAACTGGATGGTCTGATTTCTCCCGCTTCGTCAGATTTTGCGCCAGTCCGCAATGCCAGCCTCGGTAGCTTCCGAATGGTATTGGATGTGGAACTGTTCTTCTAGTTGTTTCTAGGTGCGAATTGAATCAGGTGGCAGCGAGGTGTACCACCCAAAGGCTGGTCCTGTTAGAGATTGTGCAAAAAATCTCACGCGCATTTGATCCGATGTCAAATCATGCCTAGCTGTGTATCGGCTTATGTGCTCGATCGAGCTTGACCCTCCGATCCGCTGAATCTTGAGAACTCGTGGAGCTTATATTTGGGTGGTAGTGGAATCAGGTCAAACTCGTTGGGTACGGCTTTGAGTAGCCGATGAGGCGCCTTTTCGCACGGGTTAACCGATCTCTCAGATGGTAGTGATTTGATCCACTGCTTGAGCTGCAGGGCTAGACTCATGGCTTGTTCCAAAGGCATACTTGGCTAGCACGCCTGTTTGTCAGCGTCCATCCTGCATATCGTTGCTCCAGAACGCCGCCTCAAGACCTGCAGAGGGAACCCCGCCGCGGACACTCCTGCGATTCTTGCGGTGCGCGCCAAGTTGTTGCAGTCCGCACGTAGGCACATATGTACCCATGCGGGATCTCTTTGGGTGGCTCAACAGGAATTGGCAATCACTGGATCGCCTCGCCTTGTAGACAATATATGCCGATCCTGGCGGCTCTGGAGCCGCGAGTGTGAATGGCGCTGCGGCCCGGTGTGGAGCGGTCTTTCTCCTGGTGGGTTCCTAAAGTGGGCCCCGACGGAGAGTAATCGATGTTTCATGATCTCCGACCACGCGAACCGCGACGCTTCGAACGCTGCTTCACGAGCCTTTAACGTAGTAATTATAAAACCCCATGTTATCATAGATCGACACGGCTCGGCTCGATACTTGTTTACCGTGCAGAAACCAATCGGAACAATCCATCACCTTCCCGACCAGGTCGGTGCACGCCAAGACGCTGCGGCGCGCCGGAAGATTTGGCGGGCCGGATTCGCCGTCATTGAGCTGGCCGGAAGTTTTGACAGCAACACATTCGCTACTCACGGCGTGCTGAATGTGTTGCTGTCAAAACTCACCGCGGGCAGTGATTTAGCAACACGAAGAGCCGAGGCTCAGAGCGGCCGGTGTAGAGAATGAGCCACCATGTAGTTGACCTCCGTCAGAGCTCGAGCGTCCTCCAAGGAATGACAGATCCACTTCATCGAGAGCACCGGGAGAATCCTTCCACCGATGCCACGCGAACGGGTCCTCTCGAAGAGCCGATGAGGTCGGCTTCAAGAGCTCTTTGATCTCGCCATACTTCGCTTTGTGCTCAGCAGAAGCTCGTCAGACGTGACCGGCCTGTTCTCCATCGTAGCGCCGACATTGATGTAGGTGTTGTTGAATGTCCCACCGGCGTGCTGTAATGTGTTGCCTGTCAAAACTCACCGCGGGCAGTGACGAAAGCAACACGAAGAGCCGGAGGCTCCTCAGCGCCGGTGGGCCCTGGTCCCTCGACGACTGCAATCTTCCTAAGCACGCACGTCCTGCCTTGGTTCGAGATGCCACCGACCCATACCTGGTCGAAGGTGATGGATTGTTCCGATTGGTTTCGCACGGTAAACAAGTATACGTAAAATTCGAGCCGTGATCGCTCCTGTGTTTCAGAATCGGCTTTCAGAGCCGATTGTCCCCATGGCTCGCATTGATCTATGATAACATGGGGTTTTGCTTAATTACTACAAGTTAAATCGATCTACGATAGTTTAACGCCACCACGCAACCGAACGCCCCACGCGTAGTTGAGCCTAATAGATACGAAAGATAGTAGAAAACCGATCCTAGAGAAGGCCTAAAACCAACATAACGTCAATTCCTAAACATCCTCTAAGATCAATAAACCATACCTTACGACACCGGATCGCTCAACCCGCTTGTGAGGCCTAACCACGTAGATATTAAACTAAACCTTGATGAACAAGGCACAACTATAACAGATCAAATCGACTTAAGCGTAAATCATAAGATGCCACCTTTACACCCGGGAGAAGGTGCAAAGACGGCGAGATAGCTAGAGGCAGCATAAATAAGCAATCATAGTAAAAGTATCGATGCTAGCTCTAACAAATCTATGGTAAAGGTGTTACTCGCCATCAACAAGGCTTCAGTACGAGTAACACCGACAACGATAGAATATCGCCTAGATCGCAAGATGCGATCTAGGCAAGATGGCACTTACCCGAAAAACCCTAGAACAAGGGGTGGCGATGCGCCGAGATTGTGTTTGTTGTGAACGTGATTGTCCTCCTTTTCTCAATAACCCTAGGTACATATTTATAGTCCGGAGACTCTCTACTTTTGGAATAACTCTACAACTCTATCTTTATCTAAACATAAACGGAACCTAAACAAATACGAATCCTACTAAGATACAAGATACACGGGCAATTCAGCCCAAATCCACGCACTAGGCCGATCCAACGACACGTTGAATATACGTATCTTCTAAGCCCATCTGGATCACGGCCCATCTCCATCTTAGGCCAAAATATGGCGATAACAGAGGGTGTGTGCTAGTTTTTTTTTCATGCATGCATTAAAGGTGTTTGTTGAAATGTTTGAGTGAAAAATCCCGTTGAATTTCTCATAAAACAAAAATATAGAAGGTGTCCGAGACGCACTTGAGCTTTCTCCTCTTTATTTCCCTCGATCGAGGTTAGCAATCTTATCTTTTCTAGGTCATTGATACAATTCATGTGTCGGTGTGAATTGGTTATTTCACTATTTATGATGTCCTGTTTTTTGATAAACTTACTTATATGATGCAGATGAACGGTCGGGAATGGATGTACGGTGACCGCGGTAGCCGGGTATATCAAAGGCGGATAAATTTATCGATGTGGCTACGGCAAACAAAGAAAATGGATTTATACGTTGTCCATGTGTTCAATGTCGAACAACAAGGAGTACTCTTTCTCGAAAATCATTCGCGCCACCGATTATGAAAGGTTTCATGCCCAACTATAATTGCTGGACCAAGCACGGGAAAGAGGGGTTATGATGGAAGATGGTGAAGAAGAAGATGATGATAACAACTATCATCATATGTTTTCTGAATACGGATACCGCAATGGAAGACAATGGAGAGGAAAAAGGTGAAGAACGGGCATCGATGAGCCGCTGATGAACTTGGTAGGGTCATTTCTGATGCAAAGCGAGACTGTGAAACAGAAAATGAGAAGTTGAAGTTAGAGGGCATGTTAGAAGATCACAAGAAATTGTTGTACCCAAATTGTGAAGATGGCAGCACAAAGCTCGGTACCACACTCGAATTGTTGCGATGGAAGGCAGAGTGTGGTCTAACTGACTCCTCATTTGAAAAGATGCTGAAAATAATGAAGCCGAAGTTTCCAAAACATAACGAACTTCCCGAGAGTACCTACGAAGCAAAGAAGACTCTCTGTCCTCTGGGATTAGATGTGCAAAAGATACATGCATGCATTAATGATCGCATCCTCTACCATGTAAGGAGTATGAGAATTTAGATAAATGCCCGGTATGCAACGCTATGTATAAGATCGACGAGATGACCCCGGTGATGTTGAGGGAGAGCCCCTCTAAGAGGGTTCTGCTAAGGTTATGTGGTATGCTCCTATAATACCAAGGTTGAAAAGCATGTTCGTAAACAAAGAGCATGCCAAAGTTGTTGCGATGGCACAAAGAAGACCGTAAGAAAGACGGGAGTTGAGACACCCTCCGATGGGTCACAGTGGAGAAAAATCGAGAGAGACTTCCCACTTTGCAGGTGACGCAAGGAACTTATGGTTTGGTCTAAGCACGGATGGCATGAATCCTTTTGGGGAGCAGAGCTGCAGCATAAAGACCTGCCCGTGACTCTATGTATCTACAACCTGCCTCCTTGGTTGTGCATGAAGCGTAAGTTTATTATGATGCCAATGCTCATCCAAGGCCAAGCAACCGGCAACGACATTGATGTGTACCTTAGGCCATTAGTTGAAGAACTCTTAGCTTGTGGGGCAAACCAGGTGTACGTGGGATGAGAACAAACAGAGCCATTTAATCTACGAGGGTTGTTATTCAGAACCATCAATGATTGGCCTGCTTAGTAACCTTTCGTGATGCACAAACAAAGGATATAAGGCATGCACCCACTGTTTAGATAAGACCGAAGGTACATATTTGCATAAATGCAAGAAGGTTGTGTACCTAGCGAATCGACGATTTCTTCCGACCAATCATCCCATAAGAAAGAAAGGCAAGCATTTCAAAGGTGAGGCGGATCACCGGAAGAAACCTGAACTCCCTGCTGGTGATGATGTATTTGGTATGGTCAAGGACATAGAAGTAATCTTTGGAAAGGGTCCCGGCGGTCAATCAGTTCCAACGACGTCGCTATGTGACACGCACTCCATGTGGAAGAAGAAATCTATATTTTGGGAGCTGCCATATTGGAAAGTCCTGCGTGTCCACTCTTCAATCGACGTGATGCACGTGACGAAGAATCTCTGCGTGAACCTGCTAGGATTCCTAGTGTATGGGAAGACAAAAGATACACCAAGCACGGAGGACCAACAAATTATGAAAGACCCAAAGAACATGCATACAGATAACAAGACGGATAAAGGGCGCTACTTAAGTCGTGCTACCTATGATCTTACCAAAGCGTAGAAGGAAATCTTTTTAAGTCCTTTACAGATCAAGGTGTCAGGCTTCTCATCTAATATAAAGGGATAATAAATATGGCAGAGAAAAGTTCCAAAACCTGAAGTCTCATGACATCACGTGATTATGACGCAGTTGCTTCCGATTGCATTGAGGGGCTTCTACCGAAAATGTTCGAGTACCCATTGAAGCTGTGCATTTCTCAATGCAATATATCGAAGGTAATCAATCCAGATATTCCTGCCAAGGTTACGTAGGATGTGGTACAATGTCTTTTAGTTTTGAATTGGTGTTCCCACCATCCTTCTTCAATATTATGACGCATCTCCTGGTTCATCTAGTGGAAGAGATTGCCATTCTCGGTCCGTATTTCGCACAATATGTTCCCCTTTGAGAGGTTCATGGGAGTCTTAAAGAAATATGTTCATAACCGTGCTAGACCAGAAGGAAGCATCTCCAAGGGATATGGAACAGAGGAGGTCATTGAGTTTTGTGTTGACTTTATTCCTGACCTTAAGCCGATTGGTGTTTCTGACTCGCGGCATGAGGGAAGACTAAGTGGAAAAGGCATGCTGGGAAAGAAAGCAATGATATGTAGGGACGGGGATTCTTTCACTAAAGCACACTACACAGTTCTACATAATTCCACCTTGGCAGCTCCGTATATCGAGGAACACAAGAATATTGTACGCTCCAAAAACCCGGGGAAGCCTGAATCATGGATTACAGATGAACACATGAAGTCTTTCGGTGGTTGGATGCGGACACATCTCTTGAATGACACCACTGTTGGAGATCAGCTATACTTGTTGGCGTCACCATCTTCTATCAGATTGAATTTACAAGGGTAATGAAATAAATGGGAATACATTCTACACGATCGCCCAAGATAAAGAGCACCAACCAAAATAGTGGTGTCCGCTTTGATGCAATAGACGAGAATGGACAAAAGGACACATATTATGGTTACATAGAGGAGATATGGGAACTAGACTATGGAGTCTCTTTTAAGGTCCCTTTGTTTCGCTGCAAATGGGTCAACCTGAATGGGGAAGGGGTAAAGATAGACCAGTTGTACGGAATGACAATAGTGGATCTCAACAATCTTGGTTATAGAGATGAACCATTCGTCCTAGCCAATGATGTGTCTCAGGTTTTCTATGTGAAGGACATGTCCTCCAGACCGAAAAAAAGAAAAAATATGCAAACGAATACATCATATGATGAGCCAAAGGCCACATAGTTCTTTCAGGAAAAGAAACATCGGGAATCGAGGACAAGATGTATATGTCAAGATTATAATAAGTTTGATGAAATTCCGCCCTTCACAAAGGAAAACTGACCCAAGCATTCCGTTAAGTAAAGAAGATGCTCCATGGTTACGTCTGAAGCGGTCATAAGGAATGACATATGCCAAGAAGTTCATGCTCATATTATGTAACTCTAGTTCATGTCTTTCGCGGTTTGTGGCTTGACCAAGGATATCTTTCGCGGTTTGTGGCCTTTAGTCCCGGTTTTGTAGTCTCGCTTAATATTAATAAATGTCTTGAGTGTTAGTCCCATTTTGTGGCTGGACCGAGTGCCTCTATGACCAGTTTCTTGAGATGCCGGAGGATTGGGCTCCCGGCATCTCCCTAAACTGGTCGTAGTGGTGTCCTTGCTCTCGAAACCATCTTGCAGCTTGTAACTTCACTAACTAGATCAATACGCCTCGAGCTAACTAATTTCACATATTAGGGAGTGCCTCTATGACAGTTTCTGAGATGCCGAGGATCTGGCCCGCTCAAGATCTCCTCAAATTGGCCAGTGGTGTCCGCCTCAAAACCATCTTGCAGCTTGTAACTTCACTAACTAGATCAATACGCCTGAGCTAACTAATTTCACATATTAGGAGTGCCTCTATGACCAGCCGGAGATGCCGAGGATGGGCTCACGGCATCTCCTCGAACCGCCGTAGTGTCCTTCTCTCTAAAACCATCTTGGAGATGCCTCAAACTGGAGGACTGTACTCACAAGGATGCATATTTATAGTACAAGCATCTCGGCATAATGTCGACACTCACGACATAATGTCGACACTCACCCCTATTATTAGTGTTGACTCATCTTTAGTCCCAGTTGGTGTCTCCGACCGGGACTAAAGGTTCATCTTTAGAGATCCAATGCAAGTTCTAACAATGCCCGTCCCCTATCTTCATGCACACCGGTTCGACCATAGTTAGAAATTCAGATAATTCAAAACGGGCATAATAAATTCAAAAAAAATCCGAACAATGAAAATCCTTCGCGTGGTGACATATTATGTTACATAGTTAAAAGGAAAAATACCAGACTTGGTATATGTTGGAATTATGCCCTAGAGGCAATAATAAAGATGTTATTATTATAATTCTTGTTCATGATAAAGTTTATATTCCATGCTAGAATTGTATTAAGCGGAAACTTTAATACTTGTGTGGTTTGTGAACAACACCATGTCCCTAGTACGCCTCTATGGACTAGCTCATTGATCAATGATGGTTAAGGTTTCCTAACCATAGACATGAGTTGTCAATTGATAATGAGATCATATCATTGGGAGAATGATATGATGGACAGACCCAAACTAAGCGAAGCAATTAGATCATTTCATCGTGTTCATCTTCTTTGCAGCTTTTCCTATGTCAAATATTGTATTCCTTAGACCATGAGATAATGCAACTCCTCGTACCGGAAGAAAGCTTTGAGGTCATCAAACGTCATCCTATGAGAGGGTGATCATAAAGGTGTCTCTCGTGATCGGAAAGTATCTCATGGGTTGTATGTATCGAGATGGAATTTGTCCCTCCCAAGTCGGAGAGATATACTTTAGGCCCACTCGGTAATCGATATCAACACCGCTTGCAAGCATGTGGTTAAGGAGTTAATCACAAAGTGATATCGGATTACGGAACGAGTAAAGTACTTGCTGTGAACGAGATTGAACTAGGTATGACGGTACCGACGATCGAATCTCGGGCAAGTAAAATATCGCGAGACGAAGGGAATATATATATGGGATTGATTGAATCCTGGCATCGTGGTTCATCCGATATGATCATCGATGAATGTGTGGGAGTCAATATGGGTGCCCAGACCCCGCTGTTGATTATTGATAGAAGATCATGTCTGCATATTCTCGAACCCGCAGGGTCACACACTTAATGTATCTCGACGCTAGGATAGATTGGATAATTGGTTTATGAATTTTTGTTCGGAGTCTCGGATGGGATCCGGGATATCACGAGAGGTTCCAGAATGGTCCGGAGAATAAGATTCATATAAGGCAAGTTTTTGGAGTTCGAATTGTTCCGGTTAATCGGTATTGTACCGAAGCTTCTAGAACCTTCCGGAAGGGTACCAGCGTGGCCCCACCTTCCGGGAGGGGCATGGGCCTATGAGGGAGTGTCCTGGACGCATTAAATAGGGGCATAAGGCCCCATAGGGCCCAGCCGATCCTAGATAAGTTTAAACTCGCTTAAACTAGAGATAGGATTTCTAGATAAGGGAGAGTTTAAACTCGCTTAAACTAGAGATAGGATTTCTAGATAAGGGAGAGTTTAAATTGTTTAAACTAGAGATAGGCTTGGAGGAGGGCAGGCTGGCCGCCTCTATATATAGAGGGTGGTGCGCCTCCCTACACACCTTCCTCCAAGCCCTAGCAGCCTTGCTACCTTCCTCTCTCCTCCCGACTGCTTGTAGGCGAAGCCCGCAGCAGAAATTCTCCACCATATACACCACGTCGTGTTGTAGATCCAATCTATATCTCCACCATACTTGCTGGTCCGAGGAAGGAGGAGACGTCGAGGTGCTGCACGTGTGCATCTCACGGAGGCACCGCCACTTGTGGTGCTAGATCGGATCGCGAGGAGGAGAAGCGAGTACGACTACATCACCCACGTTCCGATTTAACGCTCACAGCGAATCTTCAAGGGTATGAAGATCTAATCCAATCTCTCGTTGATTGCATCTCCTAGATTAGATCTTGGCTTTCCTCCGCTCGCATCCGTAGAAAATTTTGATTTACTATGCCGCCAAACCCTTCAGGGTATCGAGCTAGATCTATGCGTAGATGTGTTTCACGAGTAGAACGCAACATGGTTGTTGCGGGCGTTGATGTTTTCTGCTGCAAGCCTCTTGTTTGTGTTCTTCTTATGACGCGATAGTGAGATTGAAGCGGTCCAGCCAACTTACGCGACGCCGTCATGAGACCGGCTCTCGCACTTGACGGTGGCTTGTACCACACATGCGGCTGGTGGATGTCGGTTCTCTCACTATAGTTGTCATGGGATTAACACCAGAGTTTGGCAACCATAATATCACCGCTGTGGCTTTCCGTAGGTAAGAATCGTTTAGCATCTACTCCCATAAGCCACGTAAAACATGCAACAACAAAGTAGAGGCGTCTAACTTGTTTTTGCAGGAGTGTTTTCGTGATGTGGTATGGCCCAAGATGTGATGTGTATATTGTATGCGATGATCATGTTTTGTAATGTTTCACGACTTGCATGTCGATGAGTACACAACCGGCAGGAGCCATATGGTTGTCTTTATAATTGTGTATGACTCGAGTCAACTTTATACGCCATGTAATAGCTTTACTTTGTCGCTAAGTAGTTAGCAATAGTTGTAGTTGCTATTCGTGGTGGAGGCAATCATGGTGGAGTGATGGAGATCATGCCGAACGCACAAGATGGAGATCATTGCGAGGATTGGCTATACCATGTCACATAAAGTTATATGCATGTGATGTTTATCCCTTTATGTATCTTATTATGCTTAGATCGTGACGGTAGCATTATAAGATGATTCCTCACTTAAAGATCAAGATAAAACTGTGTTCTCCCAAGTATGCACTGCTATAAAGTTCGTCGTGTCCAAGCATCACGTGATGATCGGGTGCTATAGACTCTACCACATACAACGGGTGCAAGCCAGTTTTTGCACATGCGGAAATACTTGGGTCTAGCTTGACGAGCCTAGCATGTACAGACATGGCCTCGGAACACAAGAACCGAAAGGTTAAGCATGAGTCATATGAATGATATGATCGACACTTTGTTGTCCACCATTGAAACCACATCTCTTCTCGTGATGATCGGATTAGGTGTGGTGAATTTGGATCGTGTTCACTAAACAACTTGAGGGATGTTGAATTTAGTGGGAGTTCATCTAGTAATTTGATTAAGTTGAAATATTTATCATGAACATAGTCTAAATTGTACTTGCAAATAGTGTAGATCACATGGCCAAATCCAACTTCAACTTCAATGTTTTTGCTGAGAAGCAAAAGCTTAGAAACAATGGGTCTAACTTCACCAATTGGTTCCGCAATCTAAGAATCATTCTGTCTGGCGGACAAAAGGACTATGTCCTTGGGAAAGCGTTAGGTGACCCCGCAAGCGCGCGCTACCGATGAGAAAGCTGTCTATCACCGCAAGAAAGATGATTATGGTGTGATTAAGAGCACCATGTTGTTTGCTATGGAACCGAGCTTCAAAATCGCTTTTGAAACCTATCCCGGCCCTTTGAGATTCTCGAGAGCTGAAACCATGTTTCGACTCAAGCCCGCTCGAGAGATATGAGATCTCCGAGAAGTTCTTTAACTGCAAGATGGATGAAGGAGTTCCGTTAGTGAGCACGCCATAAAGATGTCGGGCTACACTCAACGCTTGAGCAACCGGAATGCACGATTCCAGGAGCTCAAGATTGACAGGTTCTCGCAATCACTCCTCCCAGCTACAAAAGTTTTGTAGTGACTCATAATCGATTGGTTCCATCGATACGATCACCGAGCTCTTCGCAAAGTCAAGGCTGCGGAAGTGGACATCAAGAATGATAATCATGTGTTGATGGTCAACAGGCCCTCCTTTAAGAAAGGTAAGGAGCAAAGAAGCCCTTCAAGAAGGGCGGTGGTAGCGCAATGCCCCGCCGAGAAGAAGCTCAGTCTGGTCCCAAGCCGGACATCGAGTGCTTCTATTGCAAGGACAAGGGTCATCGAAGAATCGTCCGAAGTACTTAGCGGACAAGAAGGCTGGCACCATCAAAGGTATATTTGATATACATGTTATTGATGTTTTCCTTACTAGCCCTCGTTGTAGTGCCCGGGTATTTGATACCGGGCTTGCTAATATTTGTAACTCAAACAGAGCTACGGAATAGACGACGGCCATAGGGATGAGGTGACGGCGCGCTGGCAACGGATCAAGAGTTGATGTGATGGCCGTCGCACGCCTCCTTAGTTTTACCTTCGGATTAGTTTTAAACCTTAATAAATGTTATTATGTGCCGCTGAGCATGAACATTATTTCGGATCATGTTTATTGCAAGACGGTTATTCATTTAAATCGGAGAATAATGGTTGTTCTATTTATATGAGTAACATCTTTTATGGTCATGCACCTCTTGTGAATGATTTATTTCTTCTAAATCTCGAAAGGTATGAAACACACATCCATAACATTGAGGCTAAGAGATGCAAAGTAGATATTGATAATACTACTTATTTGTGGCAATCGTCTAGGTCATATTGGTGTAAAGCATGAAGAAACTCCATTCGATGGACTTTTGGAGTCTCTTGATTTTGAATCATTTGACACATGCGAACCATGCCTCATGGGCAAGATGATCAAAACCCCGTTCTCCCAGATGATGGAGCGAGCAACGGACTTGTTGGAAATCATACATACCGATGTATGCGGACCGATGAGTGTTTCGACGCGCGGTGGATATCGCTATTTCCTCACTTTTACCTATGACTTAAGTAGATATGGGTATATCTATTTAATGAAACATAAATCTGAAACATTTGAAAAGTTCAAGGAATTTCAGAATGAAGTGGAGAACCATCGTAACAGAAAGATTAAGTTTCTACGATCCGATCGTGGGGCGAATATTTGAGTTATGATTTTCACGAATCTTAAAGCAAGTGGAATCGCTTTCACAACTCACGCCACCCGAATACCACAACAATGGTGTGTCGATCACTGAATCGAACCCTATTAGATATGGTCCGATCAATGATGTCTCTACCGATTTGCTATCATTTTGGGGTTATGCATTAGAAACCGCTGCATTCACTTTAAATAGGGCTCCATCTAAACCGTTGAGACGACCGTATGAACTGTGGTTTGGTGCTAAACCTAAGTTGTCGCTTAAAGTTTGGGGATGCGAAGCTTACGTCAAGAAGTTGATGCCGACAAGCTCGAACCCAAAGCGGAGAAATGCGTCTTCATAGGATACCCTAAGGAAACTATTGGGTATACCTTCTATCACGTAACCAAGGCAAAGTGTTTGTCGAAGAACGGTTCCTTTCTTGAGAAGGAGTTTCTCAAAGAAGTGAGTGGGAGGAAAGTAGAGCTTGACGAGGTTATTGAACCTTCTCTTGAATTGAGAGTAGCGCAAGACCTGAAATTGATCCAAAGGTCGCACTAACAATAGAGGAAGCTAATGACAAGGATCATGAAGCTTTGACGATGTCTCATCGAACGTCGCAGTCGACAAGGTCGCGGCCCCTCCTAAGTGGTAATGGCAACCTGTCTTGACTGTCTTGTTAGTAGAAGACAAAGGAACCTACGAACTATGAGGAAGCGATGATGAGCCCGGACTCGAGAAATGGTGGAAGCCATGAAACCGAATTGGGATCCATGAGCGAAAACCAAGTATGGACTTTGGTGGACCCTCCTAGCGAGAAAGGCCGTTGAGTGCAAATGGATTTTCAAGAAGAAACGGACGCGATGGTAATGTTACCGTCTATAAGCACGGCTTGTCGCAAAGGTTTTCGACAAGTTCAAGGTGTTGACTATGAGACTTTCTCTCCGTAGCGATGTTTAAGTCCATTCGGATTTTATTAGCAATTGCTGCGTTTCATGATTATGAAATATGGCGTATGGATGTCAAGATCGCTTTCCTCAATGGCAACATTGATGAAGAGTTGTATATGATGCAACCCAAGGTTTTGTCGATCCTAAGGATGCTAGTAAAGTATGCAAACTTCAGGTTCCATTTATGGACTGAAGCAAGCATCTCGAGTTGGAACCTTCGCTTTGATCAAGTGATCAAGAGCTTTGGATTTGTTCCAAATTGCTACAAGCTTGTATCTACAAGAAAGTGAGTGGGAGCTCGTGACGTTTACGGTACTATATGTGGATGACATATTGATTATCGGAAATGACATCAACATGCTTAACGATGTGAAGAGTTATTTGAACAAGTTTTTCAATGAAAGACCTAGGTGAAGCTGCTTATATATTGGGCATCAAAATCTATAGAGATAGACAAAGACGCCTGATAGCTTTAAGCCAGAGTACATACCTAGACAAAGGTCAAAAGGTTCGTAATGGATAAGGCAAAGAAAGGTTCAAAGGCCTATGTTGTCGTAAGATATTGAGCAAGGCTCTGTCCATACGGTAAATGATAGGGAAGCTATGAGCAAAGTGCCTTATGCCTCGGCCATAGGTTCCATCATGTATGCCATGCCGTGTACTAGACCGATGTGTCCAATGCTCTTAGTTTGACGAAAGATATCAAAGTGATCCAGAGTGGAACATCGACAGCCGTGAAGAACATCCTAAAGTACCTAAATAGAACTAAAGAAATGTTCTTAGTCTATGGGGTGATGAACAGCTTGTCGTAAAAGGTTACGCCGACGCTAGTTTCGACAATCGACAAGGATGATTCTAAATCTCGCATGTGATACGTATATTTTGAATGGAGGAGCTGTGAGCTGGAGAAGCTGCAAGCAAAGCGTGATCGCGGGATCTACAAGGAAGCGGAATACATGGTCTGCCGAAGGCCAAGTGAAGGAGTTTGGATCGAAACTTCATCATCGAAGCGTGGTTCCAAATGCATTGGACCCATCGAGATATTGTGTGACAACATCGCCATAGCACTCGCTAAGGAACCAAGATATCATCCAAAGACCAAGCATATCAACCGCAAGTTTCATATAATCCAAGATTATATAGCAGATGGAGATCTGAAGATTAGCAAAGTACATACGGATCTGAATGTCGCAGATCCATTGAGTAAACCTCTTCCACGTGTAAAACATGATCAACACCTCGATCGCCATGGGTGTGAGATTGTTGCCGATGTAAACTAGATTATTGACTCTAGTGCAAGTGGGAGACTGTTGGAATTATGCCCTAGAGGCAATAATAAAGATGTTATTATTATAATTCTTGTTCATGATAAAGTTTATATTCCATGCTAGAATTGTATTAAGCAGAAACTTTAATACTTGTGTGGTTTGTGAACAACACCGTGTCCCTAGTGCGCCTCTATGGACTAGCTCATTGATCAATGATGGTTAAGGTTTCCTAACCATAGACATGAGTTGTCAATTGATAATGAGATCATATCATTGGGAGAATGATATGATGGACAGACCCAAACTAAGCGAAGCAATTAGATCGTTTCATCGTGTTCATCTTTGCGAAGCTTTTCCTATGTCAAATATTGTATTCCTTAGACCATGAGATAATGCAACTCCCTGGTACCGGAAGAAAGCTTTGAGGTCATCAAACGTCATCCTATGAGAGGGTGATCATTAAGGTGTCTCTCAGGTGATCGGAAAGTATCTGTTGGGTTGTATGTATCGAGATGGAATTTGTCCCTCCCAAGTCGGAGAGATATACTTCGGGCCCACTCGGCAATCGATATCAACACCGCTTGCAAGCATGTGGTTAAGGAGTTAATCACAAAGTGATATCAGATTACAGAACGAGTAAAGTACTTCTGTGAACGAGATTGAACTAGGTATGACCATGACGATCGAATCTCGGGCAAGTAAAATATCGCGAGACGAAGAGAATATATATATGGGATTGATTGAATCCTGGCATCGTGGTTCATCCGATATGATCATCGATGAATGTGTGGGAGTCAATATGGGTGCCCAGACCCCGCTGTTGATTATTGATAGAAGATCATGTCTGCATATTCTCGAACCGCAGGTCACACATAATGTATCTCGACGCTAGGATAGATTGGATAATTGGTTTATGAATTTTTGTTGAGTCTCGGATGGGATCCGGGATATCACGAGAGGTTCGGAATGGTCCGGAGAATAAGATTCATATAAGGCGGTGCAGTTTTGGAGTTCGAATTGTTCGGGTTAATCGGTATTGTACCGAAGCTTCTAGAACCTTCGGAAGGGTACTGCGTGG
This sequence comes from Avena longiglumis, assembly GCA_030063025.1. Classification (NCBI taxonomy): domain Eukaryota; kingdom Viridiplantae; phylum Streptophyta; class Magnoliopsida; order Poales; family Poaceae; genus Avena; species Avena longiglumis. Next base: position 6,383,024 of record CP125975.1, read on the forward strand.
CCCCACCTTCCGGGAGGGGCATGGACCTATGAGGGAGTGTCCGGACGCATTGGGCCAGGGGCATAAGGCCCCATAGGGCCCAGCCGATCTAGATAAGTTTAAACTCGTTTAAACTAGAGATAGGATTTCTAGATAAGGGAGAGTTTAAATCGTTTAAACTAGAGATAGGATTTCTAGATAAGGGAGAGTTTAAATTGTTTAAACTAGAGATAGGCTTGGAGGAGGGGCAAGGGCTGGCCGCCCCCCCTCTATATATAGAGGGGTGGTGCGCCCCCCCACACACCTTCCTCCAAGCCCTAGCAGCCTTGCTACCTTCCTCTCTCCCTCCCGACTGTTTGTAGGCGAAGCCCTGCAGTAGAAATTCTCCACCATATACACCACGCCGTCGTGTTGTAGATCCAATCTATCTCTCCACCATACTTGCTGGTCCGAGGAAGGAGGAGACGTCGAGGTGCTGCACGTGTGCATATCACGGAGGCACCGCCACTTGTGGTGCTAGATCGGATCGGATCGCGAGGAGGAGAAGCGAGTACGACTACATCACCCACGTTCCGACGAACGTTCCGCTGTGCAAATCTTCAAGGGTATGAAGATCTAATCCAATCTCTCTCGTTGATTGCATCTCCTAGATTAGATCTTGGCTTTCCCTCTGTTCGCATCCGTAGAAAATTTTGATTTACTATGCCGCGAAACCCTTCAGTATATTGATCATGTTTCGAAAAAACCTTCACAAAATGACCTATCATGTTCGAGGTTTCATGGCTTTCGGTCCAAATGACCGATGTTATGTGCTGAATCACGGCATAGTTTGTGATGTTGTGCCCATATTATGCATGTGTGTGGACATTGGTATGGAGAACAATGTTGCAGAGGAAGTTTTCCTTTTATCATACGGAAAAGCCCTTTTCCATTTTCTCGAGCGCAAAAAGCGGTCGTTTGTGAAGTAACCACCAAAATGCCGTTTCGAATGCTACCGTCCTATTTTCCTAAAATACTAGACCACCTTACATGGACTATATCCCAACGGTACATCTCAAACCTTTTCATCCATCCCGGTAAAAGGACAAATGTCTGCGAATCGGCAGGAAGTGGGTCCGGTTTGTACTACAGTACATGATCTACCGCTCGTGATTTTTGAAAAATCATTTTAGACTCGCAATATGTGGTTTCTTCAGAGATCCAATGCAAGTTCTAACAATGCCGTCCCTATCTTCATGCACACCGTTCGACCATAGTTAGAAATTCAGATAATTCAAAGCGGGCATAATAAATTCAAAAAATCCGAACAATGAAAATCCTTGGCGTGGTGTCATATTATGTTACATAGTTGAAAGGAAAATACGGACTTGGTATATTGATCATGTTTCAAAAACCTTCACAAAATGACCTATCATGTTCGAGGTTTCATGGCTTTCGGTCCAAATGACCGATGTTATGTGCTGAATCACGGCATAGTTTGTGATGTTGTGCCCATATTATGCATGTGTGTGGACATTGGTATGGAGAACAATGTTGCAGAGGAAGTTTTCCTTTTGCATGCGGAAAAGCCCTTTTCCATTTTCCGAGCGCAAAAAACGGGTCGTTTTGTGAAGTAACCACCAAAATGCCGTTTCAGAATTCTACCGTCCTATTTTCCTAAAATACTAGACCACCTTACATGGACTATATCCCAACCGGTACATCTCAAACCTTTTCGTCCATCCCGGGTAAAAAGGAAAAATATCTGCCGAATCGGCAGGAAGTGGGTCCGGTTTGTACTACAGGTACATGATCTACCGCCCGTGATTTTTTGAAAAAATCATTTTTAGACTCGCAATATGTGGTTTCTTTAGAGATCCAATGCAAGTTCTAACAATGCCCGTCACCTAACTTCATGCACACCGGTTCGACCATAGTTAGAAATTCAGATAATTCAAAACGGGCATAATAAATTCAAAAAAAATCCGAACAATGAAAATCCTTCGCGTGGTGTCATATTATGTTACATAGTTGAAAGGAAAAATACCAGACTTGGTATATTGATCATGTTTCGAAAAAACCTTCACAAAATGACCTATCATGTTCGAGGTTTCATGGCTTCGGTCCAAATGACCGATGTTATGTCTTGAATCACGGCATAGTTTGTGATGTTGTGCCCATATTATGCATGTGTGTGGACATTGGTATGGAAAACAATGTTGCAGGAGGAAGTTTTCCTTTTTATGCACGGAAAAGCCCTTTTCCATTTTCGGCGCAAAAAGCGTCGTTTTGTGAAGTAACCACCAAAACGCCGTTTCAGAATTCTACCGTCCTATTTTCCTAAAATACTAGACCACCTTACATGGACTATATCCCAACCGGTACATCTCAAACCTTTTCGTCCATCCTTGGTAAAAAGGACAAATGTCTGCCGAATCGGCGGAAGTGGGTCGGTTTGTACTACGGTACATGATCTACCGCCCGTGATTTTTGAAAAAATCATTTTAGACTACAATATGTGGTTTCTTCAGAGATCCAATGCAAGTTCTAACAATGCGCCCCTAACTTCATGCACACGGTTCGACCATAGTTAGAAATTCAGATAATTCAAAGCGGGCATAATAAATTCAAAAAATCCGAACAATGAAAATCCTTCGTGGTGTCATATTATGTTACATAGTTGAAAGGAAAAATACCAGACTTGGTATATTGATCATGTTTCAAAAAACCTTCACAAAATGACCTATCATGTTCGAGGTTTCATGGCTTTCGGTCCAAATGACCGATGTTATGTCTTGAATCACGGCATAGTTTGTGATGTTGTGCCCATATTATGCATGTGTGTGGACATTGGTATGGAGAACAATGTTGCAGAGGAAGTTTTCATTTTTTATGCATCGGAAAAGCCCTTTTCCATTTTCCGGCGCAAAAAGCAGGTCGCTTTGTGAAGTAACCACCAAAATGCCGTTTCGAATGCTACCGCCCTATTTTCCTAAAATACTAGACCACCTTACATGGACTATATCCCAACCGTACATCTCAAACCTTTTCGTCCATCCGGGTAAAAGGACAAATGTCTGCCGAATCGGCGAAGTGGGTCGGTTTGTACTACAGTACATGATCTACCGCCTGATTTTTGAAAAATCATTTTAGACTCGCAATATGTGGTTTCTTCAGAGATCCAATGCAAGTTCTAACAATGCGTCCCTATCTTCATGCACACGGTTCGACCATAGTTAGAAATTCGGATAATTCAAAGCGGGCATAATAAATTCAAAAATTCGAACAATGAAAATCCTTGGTGGTGTCATATTATGTTACATAGTTGAAAGAAAAATACAGACTTGGTATATTGATCATGTTTCAAAAACCTTCACAAAATGACCTATCATGTTCAAGGTTTCATGGTCGTCCCCTATCACTTCTCATGTTTAAAGTTTTTCTAAATTCCAAATTGATATTAAAAAATATAAGTTAATTCATTTTTTATTGTAAATGGTTCATATTTTAAATGGTTACATTAATTATTTTTAAAGCAGAAAATGTTTTTGAATTATTTATTTAAATCCAAACACTTTTTATGTTTAAAGTTTTCTAAATTCAAATTAATATTCAAAAATATAAGTTAATTCATTTTAAAAGGTTACATTAATTATTTTTAAAAATAGAATATGTTTTTGAATTATTTATTCAAATCCATACACTTCTTATGTTTAAAGTTTTCTAAATTCCAAATTGATATTAAAAATATAAGTTAATTCATTTTTAATTGTAAATGGTTCATATTTTAAATGGTTACATTAATTATGTTTTAAAAGCAGAAAATGTTTTTGAATTATTTATTTAAATCCAAACACTTTTTATGTTTAAAGTTTTCTAAATTCCAAATTAATATTCAAAAATATAAGTTAATTCATTTTAAAAGGTTACATTAATTATTTTTAAAAATAGAATATGTTTTTGAATTATTTATTCAAATCCATACACTTCTTATGTTTAAAGTTTTCTAAATTCCAAATTGATATTAAAAAAATATAAGTTAATTCATTTTTAATTGTAAATGGTTCATATTTTAAATGGTTACATTAATTATTTTTTAAAACAGAAAATGGTTTTGAATTATTTATTCAAATCCAAACACTTTTTATGTTTAAAGTTTTCTAAATTCCAAATTAATTATCATTTAAAAAACAATACAAATTTAAACCCCAAAATAAAAAATAAGGTGGGAACAGAGAAAATACAAAATTTTTGAAAATAGGAATATGTCGGTTGGAGCCACCAACCGACTAAAGACCTCCTAGCCAACCCTTGGTCTCTGCTGAAAATATTGGAGTATAGGTCCGGTTGGTGGCTCCAACTGTATGCCTTTAGTTCGGTTGGAGCCACCAACCGACTAAAGGCCCTTCGTTTATCTGGGTGCCCCTCCTCTTCTTCTTCTTCCCATCTCATTCATCGACGCCTTGCCAGAACCCCCTTTAACGCAACGCTGCCCGGAAGCTCGTCCGAGGAGCTCCCGCCGTCAGGATAACGTCTCTACGCCAAAGGAATCGTCCCGCTCGGCTTTAATCAAGCTCTGCAACCCATCTTCCCGAGCTCCGGCCGCCGTCGATTCGCCTCCGTTCGGCAACCCCTTGCTTCCCCGACCCCGGCATCGCGTTCGTGGTGAGCCACTAGTGCTCTAGCACCTCTTCACACGCCCTCGCTCTCTAGCTCTCGCGACGACCATCTCGCCCGCCTCTGTCCGCTGTGCTCGTCGCTCGGCGACCAATAATGGCGCGCGCCACCATATGGTTCGCCTCGACGAGCTCTTCGAATCACGCAAGCCACCGCTGCCCAGCAGCGCTCCATGTGGTCGACCTGCCGTCTGCCGAGCCGCCCGTCGTGGTGACGTGGTGCTGTCGCGTGGCTACAGCGTCCCACTGGTCCCACCTGCCTTGACCTTAGAGGCTAGGTGCCTCTATGGTGCAGTTAGCCGTGGCTCGGGTGGAGGCCGAGGTGGCCACGGGCCTCATGTGCCACCGTGGCTAGGTGCCCGGTCCTGCGTGGAGGCCGAGGTGGCCAGGGCCTGTCGCCACCCCACGTGGCTAGCATGGCGGTGTAAAAAATTTTCTGTTTTGTTTAAATTCGAAATGGTTTAATTAAATCCATAAATTGATATAATATTGTAAATTCAATAATTAATTATTTATAACTCCGAAGAATACAAATAATATATCAAAATGTTCAGAAAAATGAGATCTAACTATTTAACCTATAATCATGCATTGTTCAACAACTTTCAAGACAAGTTTAATTAGAAAACAAAATCACCCTCTCATATACTCGGAGTTTCGCCGAGTTAGGGTTTCACCCCTCGGAACCCGTTTAAATTGTTGCCGAGCATGTCTTAGGGTTACTTTTTAATACAAATTAACGTGTCATATCATTATCCTTGTCATACTATGGTGCAAAAGGTTTAAACATTTGATTTAATAATTTCAGAATTTGAATAAAACTTGTAAATTCAATAACTTTTAATCTGTAATTCAGAAAAATACAAATAATATACCAAAATGTTCAGAAAAATGAGAACTATCTATCTATGCCATAATCATGCATTGTCCAACAACTTAAATAACAAGTTTAATTAGAACACCCTAGTAACCCTAACAGGTGATTCCGGAGTTCCTTGAGTTAGGGTTTGCGCCCCTCGGAACCCCGATTAACTTGTCGAGCATGCTTTAGGGTTACATTCCAATGCACATTAACTTGTCGTATCATCATCATTTCTTGAGCATTGCATCGATGCCATGTGTTGATTGTTTCCCTTTCTTTCCGGTGATTTGGTTCTTCTCGGTAGAATACGATATCGAGATCGAGATCGATTCCAATATGGTATTTTGTTAGTATCTAGTGTTACCTATCTGCTGGATAGTTTCCTTTTGTAGCCTTATACTCATGTTCCTCTCATATGCATCCGAGGGTTTCTCCGAACTAGGTTTTACACCCCTCGGAACTCCGAATATTGATTTTAGTTGATTTTAGCTAGAGTTACCTATCTACTACACGGTTTCCTTTTTGTAGCTAGGTTTAGGGTTTCTCTTCATTTTTATTATTGTGTATGTATATATTAGGGTTTCTCTTTAACTTTCTCCTTTAGCCGCTTTGACTTATTCGTTTTTCCACCTATGCAGAAAATATGGACCCACACGTCAGAGACGAAGAAAAGGAAGAGTTGATCCAAGGTGTGATCCGTGGGGAAGATAATTTAGACGTATCAACGTTTCTGAACAACTCCGGTGAGGGTGATCCTCTTTTTACCGGAGTAGACAACTTGTTTGAGGTTGAAGGTGTTGCCTTCATGAGGAGAAGGCGATGCCTTGTAATCGAGAAGGCGACGCTCGGCAAGGTGCATGTAATATAAATCAATTCATTAATTAATCATCTGCTATCTATATAGAAATAGTAACGGCGATATTTCTTCTTTTAGCCCTCGGATCGAAGGAATCTCTTGAAAAGAGCGGGCGAGGCCCAACCAAAAAGTTGCAAGACCATGAGAGGTTCAGATCGAAGATGTCGCTGTAGAGCAGGCAAGCGACTCGAAGTTGTCGCAACCAAATTTGTGGCACAATGCGAATGTCGTTAGGGACTTAATCGATCACCATTAGAAATTGGAATAGGCCTGCTAATGCGGATGAAGAGGGACATGTTTATTTGTCCCTAACCACGCCAAAGATTTCTTGTGGAAGAGGCTCATGGTTAATTTCAAACTACCGAAGATAGAGCTGGATCCAAATGCGGAGGATCCAGTTGAGGACGCCTTACAACATGGGAGAGCCATGGAGGCTAAGGTCAGGGAGTGGGCTTTGAAGAAGATGGCCCAGTGTTTCACCAACTGGAAGAAAAGATTGCACCTTGACTATGTCGTGAAAAAGAAGACTCCCGATTTCAAGAATATTCAGTTTGAGAAGATAAAACCATTCTGGATTGAGTTTGTGGAATACAACAAATCAGAAAAAGCTAAGAAAATGTCTGAAACGAATAAGCTGAATGCTGCTAAGAAGAAGTATCACCATACTATGGGGCAAGGTGGCTACAAGGTTGGCATTCCTAAGTGGGAGAAACTTGAGCAGGAACTGCGTGATAAAAATATCACCCCAGAGACAGACGATTGGGTAGAACGTGCAAGGAATTGGTTTTACGGGCATGGGGGCACATTGGACTCGGAAGGGAGGTGTATATATAACATACGACATAAAGAAGACCCCTTGCCAATCGAGAGGATGAGAAAAGCAGTAAAGGCTGTTAAAGATGGGGACTTCATTCCCGATAGAGAGAATGATGAGCTCACACTCGCCCTTGGAAATAAGGAACATGATGGACGAACACGAGGCACAATAGGCTCCCAATCATGGAGGACTGGGTTTCCCGAAGCGAGGAAGAAATATCCTGATAGAAGCTGTGAGAGGAGTAAGGACAGGGCGACAGTTGAAGCAGAAAGTCAGAAAGAGCGAATGCGTTTAATTGAAGAACGATTAAAGCAACAACAAGATGAAATTAACTCACTTAAAGAGCAAAGTACTACCGGCCCATCTCAGCAACACACTGCATTCGATGCTACCGGCCTATCGAATAATCGAAAAAGCAGTGTGGCTTCCACCGAGGTCCTGGGTGATGACAATGGCGATGCCGATGATGCACCGACGATGGCTCCTGTTGGCTACCCAGTGGATGATATCACAGAGATGACACACTGCGAGCTACATGTCAAAGTTGTGAACATATCAATGAAGGTGGCAGTCGGATATGCCTTACCAATTGGACCCACACCAACTTACCACAGTCGTCCGGTTCCAGAGGGCTACGCTGTTGTCGGCGTGGATGAAATCATGCCCACCTTTGAGGTTTTGGATCTTCACTACCCTGCTGGTGAAGGGGATGTGACTGTGCTGGGTGACGCAAAAAACGTCACCATTCTATGGCTGAAGGCTTGTATCGTGCCAAATCACACGCCAAGGCCATCTTCGCCGCCTCACCGTCTCCGGTCGTCGCCGCCGCGGCAGCCGTCTTCGTCGCCTCACCCGGCTCCGTCGCCTCACCAATCTCCGGTGCAGCCATCGCCGGCGCCTCAGGATAAAAAGCGTAAGCGTACCGCTACTGTGCGTCGTAAGCGATCGCCGAAACGTAAACAAGAGCCTCTTCCAAAAGTACCAACGGTTCCTCCCAAGAGAGCTTATAACTGTCTTGAAGAGGAGGCTGCGGCGATCGTTGATCTTGAACGACAGCGTTTAAGCTAAGCTGAGGCGGCCGAAAGAGCGAGTTCCCCACCAAAGAAGAAAAAGCCAAAGTGTTGAAAATGCTAAAGACTCTTCATCAACCCGAGCCAAAGCTGTCATCGGACTATGAGCGTTCTATTCTCAAGTCACATGCCGCACAAAAGCCTCGAGAGCAAGATCGATGCAAGCGGAAATCTGTTGCCCAGCTGGGAGAACAAGCAAAACAGACTTGCGCCCCTCTCAAGGTGATTTCTCAAACCAATGTGGGGTCGAGCAAATATGGGGCGAAGCAGTATGATCCAGAGGTAGTTACTGTCTGGAAGCTGCGCTGCTCAAGGTATGAGTATTGCCGATGCTTATCCCGATTAGAGTTCTTCCCGTGAGTGAAGTAGCATACCAATACCAGACGGAAAACCTCTCGTCAAACTGAGGAGGTAAACAATCTTCCAACAAAATGCGAAGATTGCATAACTGTACATGCATGCCACAAGGGCGGGGCTAACTGGATAGTCTTGAGGTTACAAAAAAGCGTCATGGGAAAGATAAGGATGACATGATATCCATTGAATTTGATGAACTATTTCAATTATTCAATCAAGACGCCTTGGACAAATCGATCATGAGTGCCTATTGTCTGTAAGTACTAATTCTGTAATTAATTTAGTCTCCATCTTTATTATTTTTTTTATTGCATGTATATAATCATACTTTAATATGCAGAATGAAGATTCTCGAATGCAGCAGAGGACAAATCTATGACATTGGCTTCATTGATCCATATTGGGTTCATGAAGCTAATCTCAAAATAAGCCCCCAGGATACGGAGGATAATATAGTACATGCGTTAAGGTTTCAAGAAACCAAAAGGGAAATACTATTTCCTTACAACTTCCAGTGAGTGTTATTGTCTTGTATACACTTTCTATTTCGCTTACTCGATGTTAAGTATATAATTGATTAGTTCTGCATTCGCAGGTACCACTATATTCTGTTAATCATTCAACTTGACAAAGGCGTGTACTAGTCATGGACTCGAAACATAAACCCCTTGAGACGTGGAAGGACATGGAGATACTTCTCCGGTAATTCTAATCATTACGACACTATATCGGCAACGTTAAGTGAATTTTATGATATCAAGTACTTAATAACTTATTTTATTCGCTTTCTCGCAGGGCGCTTGAAAGCAGTTCACCAAGAAGGCTAGGGGTGTTTGGAAAGAGGAGCTTACATTTCAACCACTAGATGTAAGCACCACTAGCTATATCCAGCATCTCTTTGATTCTAGTTTTGATACAGTTATTATCATGCTTGATTATTATTTTGATTGAACTCTGTTGTCGTAAAGTGCCCCGCGAGGGACCGGTAACAATCTATGTGGATACTATGTATGCGAGTTCATCCCAGACGTGCGATGAGAAGGGCAGAAATTTAGAGCAACTCCGTCGTAAACAATTTCTATAGTTTTAATTACAATCAAATTGTGTTTAGTTTCATATTCATATAGGCTGACTCCTTTTTAAATCAGATCGAGCGTCTACGGGACGGTCTTACGCCAAAGGATCGCTCTGAGCAATACAGGAGGAATTGGCGGATTCTTGGATGCAGAATTCCTAAACACACAAGGGGAATACTACTCGGCTGTGTATAGACAATAGGAATTGTAAAAATAGCAACTTTCAAGAAATTGGCCGGTAGCATCGAATAACAACTTTTGTATGTAGTGCATGAACTCGATCTGTGTATTGAATGTAATGTTGTCATGATGATCTTGTGTAATATAAGGTTCCTTCATTGATAAGTGCAAAACACTAAATAAACAATAAAACAACCTAAATGAATTCTCTGTCGCGGCACAAAAAGTGGCGAAAATGCTGCCGCGGCAACAAAATGTGCCAAAATGAATTCTCTGCCGCGGCAGAGAAATGGGCCAAATCTCTGCCGCGGCAGCAGGTTATTAGTCCCGGTTCGTGTTACGAACCGGGACTAATGCTCCACCCCCCCTCGCGCTCTGATGCCGCCACGTGTGCCCCATTTGTCCCGGTTGGTGGGGCAACCGGGACTAATGGTTAGAGCTTTAGTCCCGATTGCCCCGTCCCGGTTGGGCAACCGGGACTAATGGCCCTTACCAACCGGGACGCATGGGCCCTTTTCTACCAGTGTAACACGAGCACACACACGGAGGAGCCGTTCCGTGGATCCAGCAGCAGCTGACCAAGGCTGAATTTCAGACATACCCGAAACAGATGTCGATAGGATACTTTGTTGAACCAAGGTTCCTATTCTTCCAGGTGGCAGAAGTATAATCTGCTGGGTTTGGTTGATAAGTTTAATATCGATAGTTATGTCTGGGTAAAGTAGCTGAAGCTCAGCGCATATGTCCTGCACACATTCATGTTTGTAGGCTGTAACAATGGAGTTTGATAGCTGCTGCATGAACTCTCTATCAACCAAGTGTGGAGGCATGTAGCAGATGGCATTGCCGGTGGTGTATCCTTGTTCATACCATGGGACATGTGCCACCGGGATGTAATCCGCACTTTCCATGTCTCTGTGAATGTAGCGCTGAAGATCTAGGCTTATTTGATAGGCCAACACCTTTCTATAAGTCTGTGTGTCCATGAGCTGCCCCTCGTCAGGTATTGTTACAGGGATGCACAGAAGTATAGAAGTTGGAATTGGAATCTTGCTTTGTGCCCAAGCAATACATCTGTAGTTCTGAAGGTTTGTGCGCCGCCGAGTGCTGCCTGACACAAACTCAAGTGCGCAATATGGACTGAGGATATGCTCGATAGCTGCCGCTGACCATAACTGAAGCGGCAGGTTACCTATGGAGACACAAACACGCTGCTCGCCGACGTCAAATCCAAACTCGTCTGTTGGCTTCCATTGCTTAAAACTTATTTTGGTTCCTGCTACCATAGCATGTTCTGCTGCTGTCAATATATCATATGTGAGACGAGCATCTCATTCATCCGTGATCGAGAAGATAGTTTCTTCGTCCGAAGATGCATGGATGTTAATCATTAAACCAGGTAAACTCACCGTAATAACACCATTTCTGATACATGAAATTATTCAGCACATGATTGTAGATACAGCTCAATTGACCGAGGATCAATAAACCAGGTAAACTCACCGTAATAGCCCCAAGGGAGAAATAAGACCAAGAGAAGAATTTCTAGGTTGTAAACAAAATATTAACTTATGACAATTTAATACATCTAAAAACTACCGGCTACTTATTTACTCATTTATTTAAGTAAAGGTAGGGACACCATCACCATCCTTATTTATGAATAAGTTCTTAACTATAATCTAGCAAAATTGCGTCTTCTATAACTAATGTAAGAAAAATTTAGCACTGGCACCTCATGTGAAGGGAGGTCGCTGCCTCCCCATGGTGATGTTCAGGCAAGCTAGATGCTTTATAAATTTTCTAGGTCGCGGTCCTCATGTCCTAATCTGTCCTCATGTCCGTAACAATGGACTGTATAGGCAGAAGAAACAAGCTAGACTAAGCCACAAATATACCAGCCAATAGAGAAGACGACTCACCATAGATGTATCTCCATCAGTGGAGAACGTGACATCACTAAGACGGGAACCCGCCTCGAAAGAGCTTGCCTGGCCATCCATAATGTTTCTAGCCAAAGCTTCTCCAAGCTGGCTTAAACCACTACCAGAACCCTGGTTGCATAAAGGCAACTCAGCACCAGCAGTCTTATCAGCTAGAGCCAATGCCAGTCCAGGCTTACGCCCAACAACAGAAGAATGCCTCTGTTTTCCATGCTGTGCTTCGATCCTATGGACCCGGTACGATGGTTTCTCAGACTCTGCATCAAAGCTCTTGGTTGTCACAGAAACAACCAGACGATACTTTCGCGAGACAATGGTAGCAAGCTCCCTTGGAATTGACTGATCATTACGGCCAAACTGAATAGCCTCCTCAACTGGCATACCATGTGGAACCTTTGAGCGGAGGAGTGTCAGTACCGGTTTTCCAATTAGTTCCTTCCCAGCCTTTTCAAAGAAAACGAGTTCAACCTCATCAGTACCATCAGACCCGACATAACACAGCCGATACCTGCAGACACAGAAGTAGTTAATAAAACGTGAACAAAACCACGGTCTCTACAAATACCATACCAGCAGAGGAAATCACCTAGGCACTCCACCCATGCCATCACAATTTTTGTCAGAACATCTGTATGCATCACCGTAAGGAACAGTACCCCTGTTACAAGGTGTAGAGGCATGGAACCACCAGCGCTGTCCAGGGCTAAGCTTCGTAAGGACAACGCTGCAATAGAACTTGGTTTTCTACAGGAAAAGACGACGGTTAGTATCTTCACAAAAAAAACAAGATCAACCGAACAGAACACCATAGGCACGAACCGCGTGTTCCCAGATGTTTAAGTCAACCAACTCTTTAACAGTTTTTGTCTCAAGGTCAACCTGAGCACTTATCTCGGCAGCAGACTGCCCCGGAAGATATATGCCTTGGACAAGCGGAACACGTACATTCAATCTAGACACCAAACATAAAAGAGCAAGTAAGACAACTCTTTTGACAGAATATTCAATCTATTGCCAAAACATAGATACTAAATCCTAGAAAACAAATTAACCATAGAAGCAGCAAAAAAACATAAAACCAGATCCATATTCTCTAGTACACAACATGTTCCAGCAAAACAAAGCAGCCAACCACTTCCAAAATAAAAAAGTGCCTTAAGGTACAGATAAGATGAAAGAAATGTTCTCAACTGTGTGAGCAACTCAGTGATTTCAGGTAGATCCTCATTAATATACCAACGGCATGGAGCACTGCCACTTAGGCCCCTACGACCTGTCAGCATAAATTCAATGTTTCAGTAAGCAGGATATAATAACCCAACCATCTGACTATGTTCACGCCTAACCCCGAGATTCTAACCTTCAAATGGCTTAACCATTGTTCCAACAAAGATAGAGACAACTGGTGTATTCGCAGCAGTCCGAAGAACCCCCTCTCCATCAAAGGTAGTTTCCCGTTCTCCCCACAGAACCAGGATGATTTGATAGCCACTGCAACAAAGAAGCAAATTAGTCTATAGACCATAGAAGGAACACGCGGAACAGCGGCCGAAGAGAAGAAAATCAAAAGCCTGATTAAAAGAGAATTACCTAAGATCACTCAGATAGATAACCCTCTTGGTAGATGGCGTAGAACGGCTTGCACTATGGTACTGAGTTATTAGAGAGACGCCAGTGATAACACCAACCACGTCTGGACAAACCAGAGACAAACAAGAAACAAACACACGATGAGCAGGAAGTAAAATGTCAAAACAATCTAAAACAGTAGGTGTAAGATCCAAGAAAACCATCGATGGCACATGTGAAAGATTCCGGCATATCAGAAGGCCTTGGCAAATTATCAATCGCCGTCAGAGCATATGTACATAGGGGATAGTCCATGACAGCGTCACCCATCTCACACACCGAAGTGTATCTCCCAAACCTAATAATGTACTGGCCTTCCACTGGCCTGTAGCTGTTCTTCTTGGGACAGACCAGGAACCTTTTCAGCTCATAAACATTCCCCTCTCGAATCTTAGTCATGAACTTGTCAACCAAAGCCTGAGAGATTTCACCGTACATGTGATTACCCTAAAACAGGAAGACATCAATGAGCTAGGAAGCACCAAGCTTATAAAAAACAAAAAACAAAAACACGTTACAGTACCTGTGTATCCTGGAACACAATATCAGTGTGTTTTATAGGACCATCATCTATGGCCCCACGATGATGCCAAAGACGAGACACATAGACCTGGACTGTCCAGTCTCTACTTTCCGGGTTGAGTTCAGCTAGCTGATTGACCGCCATCTGTCATCACGAAAACCAAACAACTACTAAGAGCAAAAATCAATCGGCCGCATTAGTCACAATGCTTTCCAGCAGCACACAACAAGCCTAGAACACAACAAACAGCCTAGCACGTACCAATCTACATCAAATGGTGATATACAGAGGCGTTACTCACCACGAACACAGATGGCTGGAAGCAACCGCGGCGACTCGTAGCCACTATCTCCAACAACACGAGTACCTGCACAAAAATAAACAATAGGACAAGCCGAACACGGAGAACCCGAAAGATAAAGAAAGAAGAGACAAATCCAACAACGAAGATCCAAACAAAAAACAAAGAAAGACAGGGAAAACCGGATCTGGCAATTACACGCCAACAATCTCCACCGAACAGAACAAAACAAAGGCAGATACCCATCAAGGAAAATCGCACACGAACGGATTAACCAAAGAATCACTCTAACCAAATCCACCTAAAACAAATCGAAATCCACCCGGGGCAAGCACAGACTTACCCTAACCGAATCCATGGCACAACAACTCCATGGGAGAGAGAGGGAGAACAACAACAGTAGCGGCGGAGCGACCAGGAAGAAGCAAAGCACGGCGGGAAGCGGAACAGGCGGGGCGAGGCGGACGAGGACGGAAGAGAAAGCGGATGGGGCGGAAAACCGAGCGCGCACGCAATATACAGCCTCCTCCCACGGTGCGCCTGGTACCCCACGGCAAACGGCGAGACGCCACGCAGACGAGCGCGCTGGAGCCCGAGGCGCCGCCACACGAAATCCCCGACATGCCCCGTCCAAAATACCGATGGACACCGACGAGAGACACCGCCCGCACGACCGACCGGTGGGCCACGCCAAGGGCTGGGCGACGAACAGGCAGAGCGGGTATACCAGCGCCCGTCCATCCGGTAGACGCGAACAAATGCCCCCAACTCTCCACGAAAGGCCACTGGATCCAAGCGGGGACGATGAATTTCCCGTCCACGCCGCAGGAGTAACCTAAACGACGCCGACAAGCGGGCCCGAGAGAGAAAGGGCCCAGCGTCAGCGACTGACCAGGAACACACGCACCAGATTGTTTCAAAGGGCAAAAAAGAGGGCAAAAAAGGCAAGAACAAAACCAACGGATCAGATGATCCCTGGATACGCGATCCAACGGCCCATATGCTCAAATCGCTGAGGATCCTGCTGGGATGGCCACCAATTACAGGTTTAAAAGCTGCAGCGATTCTTACTTCTATATATGCGCCTGCACCGTTGTGCCCTGCCACGAACGACGACGAGCCCGTCTTTCGGTACCCTCTCTTCTAGCACCATTGGGCCTCCATAAAGGACTACTGCAACGGCTTCCTACTCCTCAATGGTGAAAAACTTAGGTGACTAGTTCTATTGAATGTGCAACCCGGAAACAATATTCGATGTGGCGTACCGCCCTTGGCGACTTGGATGAATTGCAACAACAAAGGGACAGTCCTCGCTTTTTACCTGGTGGTGTCTCGGCACCACCAGGTGTTCTTGTTTCTCAAAACTAGCACAGTGGCCCTCGCAAATGCGAGGGCATGATGATATCTTAGTGTCGTCCTCAAATTAATAGACTCTTCATTGCAAATATCTATTTTTTAGCGTGGAAACTTTTTTGAGGTGTAACTTTGACGTCTAGTTTTCGTATATGATGATCTGAAATACATCTAAATAGCTTCATAGTTATTTTCTTTGTATCTCTAGTTTTTGTATATATAAAACATGTTCTAGTGTCTGTATGTGCATAGATTTAGAAGAAACCGTCTTTGTGGTGCTCGGTGCGAAAAAGATAATCAGTGATGTTTCCAAAATAGACTATTTAAAGCCCTTTTAGAGCATTATTTTTTGTGTTTTTTGACGAAACATCAAGAATGACATTTCATGACGATTTTTTGCATGTAATTATAACAATCAAAATTTCTGTTTCCCAAAAGTTTCAGTTTCTTTGTGAACTCACTATTTGATTCCAAAAAGTTCCGGTTTATTGAATTTACTGTTCATGAATATGCATACGAGCTTAGAAGGTGAGTTGAATTTCTAGTTTTCTGTCATGTCATGAAGATGCATATGAGCTTAGAAGCAGAGTTGAATGTATCATTTTCTAGCATGTCAATTAGTTCTTACATTGTATCAATATGAGCTCATTTTATGAGTTGTATACAATTTTTTTTTTTCAATAAACATGTTCAGGTGTCTAGGTGAATGCATAGTTTTTTAAAGAAATGGCATTCTCGGGTGATTCTCGGAAATAGACATGTAATAGATGCTCTAAAAGGACTTTAAAATATTATTTTTAGAGCATCTATTTTAAAACAGATGCCATTTCATGATGAATTTTCCCTGAAAGTAAAACTCGTACAATTTTGATTCCAAGAAGTGTAATCTATTAAATTTACTTTTCATGAAAATTTATGCATGTAAGTAGACCGATATGAACATAGGAACCGAATCAAATTTCTCATTTTCTAGCATATATACATATATATTTATATTTGTTTTTCCTATGTATCTTACTTTTAGTATATAATAGATGGCTAGATTTACTGATTGTGCAGCATACATTGTTCATCACCATTTATTTATTACACTTAGATAGTTGGTAAAATTATTTTTTGCTGACATAAGATAATTATGCTTTATATGGGAAAATACAAATATTACTATCTCAAACAGAAAATATAAATTGAAGAGAAAAACTGAACTATTTACTTAGTGGTAGACCGAGAGTTGTGAGTATTGGAAGATCGATGCCAAGTTTCATTGGTTAAAACAATGTTAATGATCTTATGAAGGTACCTCTGAGTAAAACATTGTACTACACCAAAACATTATTTAACATAGTTTGAGAGGATGAAACAAATTAGTGATCTAAAGATCCTACCTCTGAAGAACTGAACTATCAATAAAACATTATACACGGAAACATTACTTTTCCATACAAACAAAATGAATTATTTTACTTCAATGATCAAAACTATTTTACTAATTTTTTCCAGGCACATTGCTACAGCTCATGTATTAATGTCTATGTCTGTAAATTTAATTAGTAAATAACACTAAAATGCTAAGTGAGATAAAATGTCTAAGATATTGTTTAGTTGCACTCACCATATAGCTGCATCATTTTTTTTCTCTTGCTGTGTGACCTTGTACATGTTATCTCACATTGTATCAACCAACATTCAGTAATTACAAACAAATTATAGAATCTCTATTATTTCAGATTTACGCACTTATACTACTACTTCACAACTTTTAGGAGAAACCAATGAATTTACCTTTCAAGTTTAATAATCAGGGAGATAAAAGTTCTTCGCTTTTTCGAGGAGTGAGCCGTTCGTCCGGATGATCGAGATGCACGACGGGATTTATCTCATCAGGCTCAGCTGTAAACAAATCAGATCCACGACCTTGATCATTAATCATTTTGTACTACCAATGGTAAAAGAGTATGCCCACCCTATGGTGTTATCATGTCAGAAGTTAAGTATGCTGGAAACCAATGAATTCAACATATTGAATTAACAATATATAGATGACCCTTTTATCGAAAATTTTCTAATGGATCACTGACCATGTTTCTGCCTTCCCACGTTGAAATTTTTTGAGAGGCACCAAAATAAATAGATCAGCTTATCTTGCATATGCATATTGCCATGATGTATTATATAAAAATCAAGATTTAAAAAAAGAAAAATACCTACCACATGCGCCTAGCTTTCAGATCTGTACATGAGGCAAATATTATATTAATCTTCCATGGCTGAGAGTGGGGCAAGATTTGAAGCTTCCCCAGCGCTGGCCTACATAAGCACACGAAGACATCCGTCCAGCCGGCTGGCTAAGGGCGATCAAAAAGGAAAAATACTTGCACATGCACCTAGCCTAGCTTTGGGATCTATATAAGAGGCAAATCTGCATGGCTGAGTGCATGCATGGGGCAAGTTTAAAACTTCGCTGCAGACATGTAAGCACGAAAAGCACCCAAAAACGACAACGGCATCGAGGAAAGCACCATGAGTCAGGTGTCGCTGCTGCTGATAATACACAGGAAGAGGGCCGGCCGGTCAAGAAGGACATCGGGGCCAATCGGTTGCGGCTCGCTTCCGGACTCCTCAGATAATAAGCCTTCGTTTAGATATAATGGTCAAGAAGGGTATCGGGGCTATGTGACCAATTGACGTGACATAAGACTTAGTTTGTACACGTTTATTTTCTTCTACGTAACACTGATTAATTGTTAATCTCAGCCTTTAAATTTAAGAACAAAGGAGAATATAAATTTAGCCGACGTGAATCAACCTGGTGCCTCGAAAAATAACCTTATATTGCTTTTAGTATATAATAGAAATAGACTAGGAAGTGTGCCCGCGGCGACATACATTGTATGTACGCAATGTGTGTACGCAATGAGATAAAATGTACATTGTATCTCAATGTGTGTACGCAATGATGTAGAGGATAGGGGTTTATCTCATTTCTTGATGCTAAATAAATGTATGGGGGCTTACCTTGCACTAGTGGAAACGAGGTCTTTTGTTGATCCCGAAAAGGGGCTTTAACATCGGTTCTTCTACGAACCGGTGTTAAAGGCGTGCGCAGCGTGGCCCATGCGGCATTAAAGGAGCCCCCCTTTAACACCGGTTCGTGCCACGAACCGGTGTTAAAGGTCCCAGCACCAGTGGCCCGCGCACCCCCCTTTAACACCGGTTCGTGGCATGAACCGGTGTTAAAGGGGGGGGGGGCTATATAAGACACCACCCCAGCCCACACACACCCCACTCTTCCATTCTTTCACATTTTGGAGCCTAGCAAGAGGGTGTGAAGAGTGCTAGTTTGTGTTTTTTCATATGCACTAGAGGTGTTCGGTGAAATGCCCGAGAGTTCAAAATAAGCTTTCTTGTTGCTCTTTCCGTCTCGGTCGAGGTCGGCAACTATAGTTTCATGTGTCATTGATGTACTATATATATAAATGGTCATCTCCTATTATTTTTGATATATACTACATATTAATGCAGATGAATCGGCAATGGATGTCTGGTGACCGCCGCACTTCCGAGTACATTACGGGCCTCCAAAATTTCATCGTTGTGGCTAATGCAAACCGTGGTCACAATGGTTTTATGTGCTGTCCGTGTGTTCACCGTCAGAACAAGAAAGACTACTCAAATACCAGAACCATTCACGCCCACCTTCTTCGATCCGGTTTCATGCCCAGCTATAATTGTTGGACCAAGCACGGAGAAAAAGGGGTTGTGATGGAAGACAACGAAGAAGAAGAGGATGATGAAAACTATCATAATATGTATCCTGAATATGATGATAATGCAACGGAGGTAGATAATGAAGATCAAGAGGGAGCAGATGGGCCCGCTGATGACGATCTTGGTCGGGCCATTACTGATGCAAAGGAAGAATGTGAAACTGAAAAGAAGAAGAAGAAGCTGGAGCAGATGTTAAAGGATCACAAAACATTGTTGTATCCAACTTGCGAAGATGGCCACAAAAAGCTAGGTGCCACACTGGATTTGCTGCAATGGAAGGCACAGAATGGTGTGACTGACAGCGCATTTTCAAAGTTGTTGGTAAAAATGAAAAATCTTCTTCCAAGAAATAATGAGTTGCCTGACAGTACATACCAAGCAAAGAAGGTTGTCTGCCCTCTAGGATTAGGCGTGCGAAGATACATGCTGCATTAATGCATCCTCTACATGGTGAGAAGTACGAGAATTTGGATGCATGCCGGTATGCCTTTGCGGTATAAGATCGAGACGAGGCGATCTGGCGATGTTGAGGCGAGGCCCCTAGGAAGAAGGTTCCCAAGGTTGTGGTATGCTCCTATAATACCACGGTTAAACGTCTCTTCGAAATAAAGAGCATGCCAAGTTATTGCGATGGCACATGGAAGACCGTAAGAAAAGGCGATGTTGAGACACCCGCGATGGGTCACGGTGGAGAAAAGTCGGCGAGTACCCGGACTTCGCGTGGCAAGGAACTTAAGGTTTGGTCTAAGTCTGACGGCATGAATCCTTTTGGTGAGCAGCTGCAGTCACAGCACCTGGCCTGACCCTATGTATCTATAACCTTCCTCCTTGGTTGTGTATGAAGAGGAAGTTCATTATGATGCGTGCTCATCCAAGGCCGAGGCAACCCGGCAACGACATTGATGTGTACCTAAGGCCATTAGTTGGAGAACTTTTACAGCTGTGGGCCAAACCAGGTGTCGTGTGGGATGATCACAAAGGGGAGCCATTTGACCTATGAGCATTGCTTTTCGTAACCATCAATGATTGGCCTGCTCTTAGTAACATTTCAGGGCAGACAAACAAGGGATACAATGCATGCACACACTGTTTAGATGATACTGAAAGTGTATATTTGGATAAATGTAAGAAGGTTGTGTACCTAGGGTATCGCCGATTTCTTCCGAACCTGCATCCAGTAAGAAAGAAAGGCAAGCATTTCAAACGTCTGGCAGAACCCCGGAGGAAGCCTGTCCTCCGTACCGGTGAGGAGGTATTTGGTATGGTCAAGGACCTAGAAGTAATCTTTGGAAAAGGTCCTGGCAGTCTATCTGTTCCGAATGACGATGGGACACGCCCATGTGGAAGAAGCAATCTATATTTTGGGACCTACCCTATTGGAAAGTCTTAGAGGTCCGCTCTTCAATCGACGTGATGCACGTGACGAAGAATGTTTGCGTGAACCTGCTAGGCTTTTTAGGAGTGTATGGGAAGATAAAAGATACACCGGAAGCACGAGGACCAGCGTGCGAAGGCCCTGAAGAGCCTATGCATCCTTAGAATGAGAAGGGTAAACGATGCCACTTAACTCCTGCCAGCTATGCTCTTACCAAAGCAGAGAAGGAAATCTTTTTTGAATGTCTGAGCAGTATCAAGGTCCCGTCTGGCTTCTCGTCGAATATAAAGGGAATAATAAATATGGCAGAGAAAAAATTCCAAAACCTGAAGTCTCATGACTGCCACGTGATTATGACGCAATTGCTTCCGATTGCATTGAGGGGGCTTCTACCTGAAAATGTTCGAGTACCCATTGTGAAGCTATGTGCATTCCTCAATGCAATATCTCAGAAGGTAATCGATCCAGAAATCCTACCAGGGTTACAGACAGATGTGGCCCAATGTCTTGTCAGCTTTGAGTTGGTGTTCCCACCATCCTTCTTCAATATTATGACGCATCTCCTGGTTCACCTAGTAGAAGAGATTGCCATTCTCGGTCCTGTATTTCTACACAATATGTTCCCTTTTGAGAGGTACATGGGAGTCTTAAAGAAATATGTTCATAACCGTGCTAGGCCAGAAGGAAGCATCTCCAAGGGCTATGTAACAGAGGAGGTCATTGAGTTCTATGTTGATTTTATTCCTGACCTTAAGGCGATTGGTGTTCCAGAATCACGACATGAGGGGAGACTGCGTGGAAAAGGCACCCTAGGATGTAAAGCAATGATATGTAGGGACGGGCATTCTCTCAATCAAGCACACTACATGGTTTTACAAAGATCTATCTTGGTTGCCCCGTATATCAATGAACACAAGAATTTAATACGCCTCAAACACCCGGGGCAGTCTGATGAATGGATTATAAGTGAACACATGGCGAGTTTTGGCGGCTGGCTGCAAAGACTTCTCACGAATAACACCACTGTTGGGGATCAGCTGTACTTGTTGGCGGACACCGTCTTCGGTATGTACTTTCCAAAGTAGATAAATGGGAATACATTTTACGATAGGCCAAGATAAAAAGAGCACCAACCAAAACAGTGGTGTCCGCCGATGCAGCGAAGACAATGGGCAAAAGACCACGTATTATGGGTTCATAGAGGAGATATGGGAACTTGACTATGGACCTAATTTTAAGGTCCCTTGTTTCGATGCAAATGGGTCAAGCTAACAGGAGGAGGGGTTGATATAGACAAAATGCGGAATGACAACGGTGGATCTCAACAATCTTATGAAGAACTTAGACGAACCATTCGTCCTAGCCAATGATGTGGCTCGGGTTTTCTATGTGAAGGACATGTCCTCGGACCAAAAAAAGAAAAAATATGCAAACGAATACATCATATGATGAGCCAAAGCGTCACATAGTTCTTTCAGGGAAAAGAAACATCGTGGGAATCGAGGACAAGACAGCCATGTCAGAAGATTATAATAAGTTTGATGAAATTCCGCCCTTCACAGTGAAAATTGACCCAAGCATTCCGTTAAGTAAAGAAGATGCTCCATGGTTACGTCTGAAGCGATCATAAGGAAGGGCATATGCCAAGAAGTTCATGCTCATATTATGTAACTCTAGTTCATGTTTTTAATATTAATACATGTCTTGAGTGTTAGTCATGTTTTGTGGATGGACCGGGACTATGAGAAGAAGTTGTCCCGATTCGTACTTACCATTAAGATCATCTCCAAACGCAGTCACATATTAGGTGCCTCTATGACCAGTTTCTTGGAGATGCGGAGGACTAGGCTCACGGCATCTCCCTGAAACTGGCCGTAGTGGTGTCCCTGCTCTCGAAAACCATCTTGCAGCTTTGTAACTTCTCTAACTAGATAAATACACCAGGGAGCTAACTAATTTCACATATTAGGGAGTGCCTCTATGACCAGTTTCTCGGAGATGCCGGAGGACTGGGCTCCGTCGGCATCTCCCTGAAACTGGCCGTAGTGGTGTCCCTGCCTCAAACTAGCTGGAGGACTGGACTCACAAGGATGCCTATTTATAGTACAAGCAGCTCGACATAGTGTTAACACTTACAAAATAATGTCGACACTCACCCCTATTATTCGTGCTGACTCATGTTTTGTGCCGGATGGTGTCTACAACTGGGACTAAAGGTTCATCTTTAGTCCCGGTTGGTGTCTCCAACCGGGACTAAAGGTTCCTCTTTAGTCCCGGTTGGTGACACCATCCGGGACAAGGTACACGCCGCACGCCATAATGTCGACATGCACTCACCCCTATTATTAGTGCTGACTCGTGTTTTGTCCCGGTTGGTGTCTCCAACCGGGACTAAAGGTTCATCTTTAGTCCCGGTTGGTGTCTCCAACCGGGACTAAAGGTTCATCCCGCTATTTTTTCCCGCCATTTTTCTTCCCGCCATTTTTCTTCCCGCCAGTTCTTCCCTCCAGTTCTTCGCTAGTTCACTATATATATATGTAGGGGTTGGCCTCCATTGTCATTGCATCTCTAGACTCATATTTGCAACCTCATCACTCTTTCCCATGGCTTCCACCGTAGCACTAACCCCCAGGGAGGCAGAGGCGCTTTGCGCCTCGAACTACCCCTGCACGAACTCTGTGTCCCCGTCGGCTAGATGTTGGCGTCGGGCGTGCAGTTCCTCCTGTCCCTCTAGGTGTGGCGCGCCGGATGGCCATCACGAACCACTAATACTTCGAGCTCACGCCGGAGCAGCGGAGGAATCCCAGATGGCATCCCGGAGCTCGGCCGATTGTTACTTAATCTGGCCATGTATCTTAATTTTCAGTTCTTTTATGTATCTTAATTTTCAGTTCCAGTTCGGCTTTATGTAACTGTCTCAAAATGACCTATCTCATTCGAGGTTTCTTGGCTTTCGGGTCAAATGACCAATGTTATGGCTAGAATCAAGGCATAGTTTGCAAGAGGAGTTTTCCTTTTTATCGCACCAAAAAGGCATTTTCCATTTTCGAGCATAAAAACAGACGGTTTTGTGAAGCAACCACCAAATGGCTAATTCAAAAACCACCAACACATTTTAGGTTCACAATATGCTATTTTATCAAAAACAATGCAAGTTGAGCGAGGCTTGGTGAGATTCAAGTGTATACAAAAGATGCGACATTTAAATATCCAATCAATTCAAAAATGTTAATACAAAAGATGCGGCATTAAAATATGATTTGATCTAATAAAAAATTTTAGATGCTTAATATTTCTTATGTTCAAAGTTTTAGGATTTAACAATTTATTTTGTTTGAATTGAATAATCAAAATTTATATGTAAGTGTTTAATTATTTTAAAAATTCATGTAAAGTAAATATAAAATGATTTACATGAATGGATAGATATTATTTTCTGAAAATTATGATATATTATTCATATTTTTGAGTTGAAATGAAAAAGATATGAATTTTCTAAATTCATATCATATTTTTGAATTAAAAAGCCCTTTAATGCATGAATAAATGCCCCCACTTTAACACGGTTCGACAGAACCGTGTTAAAGGGATTTATTTCGTTCATACAGCACCGCCCTTTAACACGGTTTGTGGCTGGAACCGTGTTAAAGAATAAATACATCTGGCAAGCGAATTCCCCTTTAACACGGTTCCTGCCACGAACGGTGTTAAAGGGGGGTATTAAATTCACCTTCCTTCCTTTCTTCCCCCGAGGCCAGATCGCCACCGCCGCCACAAGCGCCATCGGAGCAGAGAGAAGCCACCGCGCCGCCACCGCCACCTCTGCCCACCGCGTTGGAACGCCTCATCGAAGATCATCTCCACCGAAGAATCGACAGCGTGCTTCAATCCTCGCCATCGACCTCTTCTCTTCCTACGTCGTCCGCCACTCTCCGACGACGAATCCGACGCTTCTCGACCGCACCTCGCCTCGCCGACCCCTCCGTTGCATCCGTGGTGAGCCTGCGGTCCTCAGAAAACTCCTCTCTCGCCTCCTCTCGCTCTCTGTCGCTGGCGCCACGAGCATCTGCAAGCCCCGCCGCCGCGCGCCGCCGTGTGTCGTGCTCCGACGACCATTCCAGGGAGGCGCCGCCACTATCTGGCTCCCCGCGACGCCCTCTCTCTATCTCGCCCCTCCGCGCATCCAGGCGAGCACGGGATCATTGGATCCTTGCTCGATCTGAGAGGGTGAGCTCCATTGCTGATGTCATGCTAACATCAGCATGAGGCAATAACTCATTTTCTTTTATTAATTATTTTGTAAATAATTTCAGTAAATATTAAATATGACAGGTGGGCCATGCATGTCAGGGTTTTAATCAATTCTGTAAATATTTTCTGAAAATAATAAAAGTCTGACATGTGGGCCCAAGTTTGGAAATTAATTTAAATATTCCAAAAATGTTTAAAATGAATTAAAATTTGGGAAATTCATAACTAATTCATTTTAAATCAGAAAAATACAAATAATATACCAAAGTGTTCAGAAAAATGAAATCTATCTAACTAAGCTATAATTATACATTGTTAATCAACTTTGATATCAAGTTTAATTAGAAGAAGCAATTGAACCCCATAGGTGATTCTGATGATTCCCCTGTTTTAGGGTTTGGATCCTCGGAACCCCCTCTAAAGTGATCAAGCATGTTTTAGGATTCAATTCAACACCGTTTAACTTGTCATATCATCCATATTGTATGAGCATTGCACATGCCATGTGTTCAGAGTTGTTTTCTCTTTTCGGTGATTGGTTCGCGAATAGGAACCGAACCCCGAAGTCAAGTCAACGCCACCAAGAAGCGAGAACCAGTCCAACGGACAAGGCAAGAGAAGCCCTCATACATATGAATCCTATGATTATAAAGTATTTTATTCTCGTCATATGCATTCGGTTCAAACAGTCTTTTATTAGTAGACCGAGTAATCCTATCTGATGCATGTTATCCTTTGTGAACCGTGTTACCTGATCCACCGCTCCTAGCATAACTAGGGTTTTAATTTCATTTGTATATTTATTTGTGTATTTTGGTATGAATAATATGTATATTTGTGTATGAATCCTAGTCCACTTGAATGTTTACACTCTTACTCTAGATAATATTATTGTTTTAGAAACTATGGATCCACTTAGTAGAAACCTTGAAGAAGAAGAAATAATGGAGAACATTATTGATGAGGACACCTCACAATATCTGAACTTGGAGGGACATGATGGCGACAGCTCAAGTACTAGTCATGGAGAAGATGAAGACTCGGTGAGCATGATTTAATGGTTACAAAGTCCGGCGAGGTATATGCATTGATTAAGCCTCTGTGACTTCCACCAACAATCTTCTTCTACATGTATTAATTAACGCTTCTTTCTTCTTTTAGCCCTCGGATCGACCAGCCAAGCAACCATCTTCTTCTACGAAAAGAGCAAGCGGTAGCGAGCGGCGGTTGAAAGATCGTGCAAAGTTCACGATCAAGCGGTCCGTGTTGATGGCAGGCCGATGGAGCCAAGAAGGGCGAGCAAATTTGTACGTCGGGCTAGAGTTCTTGTTAGGGACCAAATCCCAATCACAATTGAAAATTGGAATAAGCCAAAGAAGGCGGCGGTACCTTTGTCGATGATGTATCCAAAAAGCGCTTTGGAATTCGTTGTTGGTAAATTTCACCCTTCCGCCAGAGGAGGATGCAAACAACCGGTTATAAAGGAAAAGGTCAAAGAGTGGACTCTAAAGAAGATGGCTGACGCTTTCCATATGGAAGACAAAATTGAACAAATTTGTCAAATCTGAGACTCAAATTTCAAGACGCATATTATGCGAAGATAAGACCTCACGACCCGAATTTGAGACATATAAAAAGTGCTATAGCTAAAAAGAGGTTGAAACCAATACGCTTAATGCCCTGAAGAAGGAATATCACCAGAGGACGGGTCGGTGGCTACATATCTCGAGAGGCCTAAGTGGGAGGAAGCTGAGAAGGCCTCAGTGAGAGAGGATCACACCCAGACAGATGGGTGGGACCTACGTGCAAAGACTTGGTTCTCTGGAATCGGGGCAAGGTTGGACCCGAAGCGATTGTGTATCTTCCCAACCATCCTTGCCAAACCCGTCCCAACTCATCACGACATACGAGGAAACATCCGCCAGACCTTCCATCCCGACAGAGAGAATGACCAGCTCACCGCGCCATCGGTAAAAAGAACACCCTGGACATGCACGAGGCACGGGGTATGACATGGAAGGATGGGTTTGCCGTGGGCGACTCTTACAGATGGCGCCGCAGACAAGAAAAAGCGTCTGAGCGGATGACAGATAGAACACGCACTTGCGGCCTGCAGCGCAAGTGAATGCACAACAGAGCCATCAAGCTACCGCCCATCTCAGCGAAGAGCACCATTGGAAGCTGCCCGCCGGACTCTGCGGAAGCGGTGTGGCTTCCACGGAGAACGTGCATCCCACGCTTGAAATGACGGGTCCTCGATACCCCATGGATGAGATCACTTAAGCGAACACGCTGAGCTGCATGTGAGATTAATGGGCTTATCCATTAAGGTGGTATCGGCTATGCCTTACCTCCGTAGCTGGTGGAACTTACCACCGACCGATTCGAGATGGCTATGCTATTGTCGGGTGGATGAGGTTGTGAAGGAATATGAGGAAGCACAGCTTGACCATGCTACAAGTGAAGGGGAAACTCAACTCAAATTTGCAGTGAAAACAACCATTCTTTGGAAGAAGGAACACATTGTGCTTCCAAATTGGAGGTCAACTGCACCTCCTCCAGCGTCGGTGATCCCGAGCTTCAGCTATCTCTCTGGCTGGCAGCCATCTCCGCGCGGCAGCCATCTCGCCGTCAGCCATCTCTGCTGCAGCCATCTCCGACCGTCACCATCTCTGCTGGCAGCCATCTCCGCCCGTCACCATCTCTCTGCAGCATCCATCTCCGGCCCGTCAGCCATCTCCGGTGCTTCATCCATATCCTCGGCATAATCGGAAGAGCACTGCCACGAGGAGCATCGATGTAACGCCACAAAGAAATCCGCAGGAAACCGTACGCCAAAGAGTTCAAAAAACTACGTCCCGCAGCCTTCCGCCAAGCCATTGCCGGTTTTACCGTGGAATCGCAGCGACAAGGAGACCAATAGGATCTCGGAAGAACAGGTCAAGAAATTCTTTGCACCTAGACGGGCCGAGCCAAAGGATAAAATAGATCCGGCGGTGGTGGAGAAGTTTTACAATAATCTTTTGAAACCTGAAACCCCACTTGTGCCGGACTACGAGCGCCAGATTTTGAAGGCGGATGCAAGGCGCCATAGGGAGACTGAAAGTAGCAGTCGTGAGGCACCCCAGAAAACAGTTCCCATGCTCGGAGAGCAGGGAAACCAATCATGTGCCCCGCTCCAAATGTTCGACACACGAGACGCTCCTCCCGTAAATGATTACGAGGCAGAGCTACAAAGAAAGGCCAATGTGATGGGGATGATTTACATTGCATACTTGAACGTCATGGGAGACAACTTGCCCAAATGCGATGCCAACCCCATACAGCCATGGAAGTATGGGAAGAATCTCGTCAAGAAAGAGGAGCTCAAGACTCTACCAACAAAGATGCGAAAATTGCACAAGTGGTACCTTCATTTCTGCAAGACGAGAAAGGTAGAATGGATCACGGCGCATATAAGAGATCAGATTTTCTTGTGCGGAGACGCATAATCGACTTCAACATTCAAGACTTGCATTTTTTATTCAATCAGAAGGAACTCGACAAATCTGCCATCAGCCTTTATTGTGTGTAAGTACTATTTCTGTAATTTTTATCTCATCTCATTCACTTCATTAATTGCATGTATATATATATATATGCTCACCATATATGTATATACTATTATGCAGGAAAAAGGTTATGGAATGCATGAAAGGAGGCCTTTTTGACATTGGGTTCGTTGACCCAAATAGAGTTCATGAAGAAGTGGTAAGAGACAAACCCGGGCAAACAGAAGATTACTTGCTAAAGTCTTTACTGAGACAACAAACCAAAAGGGAAATACTATTGCCTTACAACTTCTCGTGAGTCTGTTACCCTCTCTCTTGTACACATTCTGTTTGACTTACTCGATGTTAAGTGTAATTGATGATGAGTTATGCGTAGGTTCCACTTTATTCTGCTAGTCATTCAACCCGACTCGGAAAAGTCCTTGTCATGGACTCGTTCTGAAAAGAAAAAGAGCTATGGGCAGACTTTAGAGAGATGCTCCAGAGGTAATTTCAATCATATTATCACACTAGATCGGCAACTTTCGTGACAATAAGTAATTAATTACTCCTTTACCCATTTTCTTTGTCGGACAGGGTTTGGAAAATGTTCACGGGCAGGGCCGTGGGTGAATGGTCAGAAGAACTAAAATTTGTAGACCAAAATGTAAGTAATACTAGCTAGCTTCCAATTCCATTATATCATGCTTTATTGATTATTATTTTGATTGAACTCTCTATTCTCGTAAAGTGCGGCGCATCAGGGACACGGCAATAACTTATGTGGGTACTATGTTTGCGAATTCATTACAACCGATATGTCTGACAGGCCAAGCGCACTAGAACAACTTAGAGTAAGTAAACAAAGTCCACAACATTATTTTATTACCATCAATTGTGTTGAGTTTTATTCTTATATATATATTTACGGCCCATTCTTCATATATATTCAGATCGAGCGGATGCGGACCAACTCCTACCATTTGAGCATACGATCCATTCAAGAGGAATTGGCGGGGTTCATACTTGATGAGGTCGTCACGCCTGGCGGAGAACTCTTTAGATATCCACCAAAATGAGCGATGCCGATGTATGTATGCGATGGCGATGTATGTGCCGATGGCGATGTTTGTGTATAATAATAGCTGCTTAATTATTCATGTACTCGTATGTACCGATGACGATTTATGTATACCGCTCGATCGATTCCCCTTGCTCCCCCCTCCATGAAATCGCCCGAGCAGGCGGGCAGAAGTCTGCAGCGAGATTTAGGCCGTTTTCCTGCCACGGCAGAAAGCGGCCTAAATCTCTAACGGAAAAGAACTAACACCGGTTGCGAATCTGAACCGGTGTTAAAGAGAGGCTGAGGCCTGCGGCAGCCCCACGTGCGCCACCCTTTAACACCGGTTCGTATAAGAACCGGTGTTAAAGACCCCCCCCCCTTTAACACCGAACCCTCAACAGCGATTGGGGAACCGATGTTAGAGGGCCCTCCCAACCGGAGTTAAAGGGGGCTCTGCACTAGTGTTGGACCCGTTGGACATACTATACTTTTGGTTAGATGTCACAGGAAATGTGTTATCTAACAAGTTGTGTCACGTTAAGCCGGCCGTGCGCGTTATATGATATATACCCGTATGATCTGCATCTATTCCTTTCTTGTAAGAGCAGAGGCGTGATAAGGCACACGGTGGCGTTGTGTCCTTTGATACATTTCTTGCAAGGAGAGCAAAGTTAGGTACTCCTAATCAGTGTTACGTACCTGGTGGTGAAAAACTTAGGTGACTAGTTCTACTGCGTGTGCAACCCGGAAACAATAGTACGATGTGACATACCGCCCTTGGATGAATTGCAACAACAAAGGGATAGTTCTCGCTTTTGACCCGGCGGTGTCTCGGCACCACCAGGTGTTCTTGTTTCTCAAAACAACGATGGAATGGCGACCTAAGAAGGGGTGGTCCGGCCGCGCGATAGAGGTCGAAACAGAAGAGACATGGATGGAAATATCCTTGGAGCAGCTTACGTCCTTGCAATTTGTTTCATGAAGGCCAATAATTTGAAGAAGAGAAGATGGTGAAGGACAAAAGCTCAAGCAGCCACAAGATGATGTATGTACATGTCCACGAGCCACCGGCTCAGGAGCCGAAAGATGAGATCTTAT
The DNA here is from genome assembly GCA_030063025.1 of Avena longiglumis. Classification (NCBI taxonomy): domain Eukaryota; kingdom Viridiplantae; phylum Streptophyta; class Magnoliopsida; order Poales; family Poaceae; genus Avena; species Avena longiglumis. The sequence goes on from CP125975.1 coordinate 6,413,710, forward strand.
ATATATGGGTATTTTCGTAACGAACTAGCCATGGGGAGAACCGAGAATTTGTGCACAGGCATAGCGCTTCAGAAGCATCTTTGCGATGTATTGGCTGTTTCACGATTCAAATACAACAAGAAAATATAGAAGTCAACCGAGTACTGGCTCTATGTGCATTGTCACAACAACATTCTTATATGATCCTACTCAACTCACAATAGACATACGATATGATCCAGCGCTGCCCGGGGATGGAAGAACGTTGTAGCAAGTTTGACGACCTGCCCACAAGGTCTATCTTAGCAAACTACGAGAAAGGAATTCATTATGTAGAGATCGACAAGTTCCAACTAATGGAATTCGTCCACGGATCAATTACATCATATTAGACAAACACACAGTGGAATAACTTTCGGTCAGAGAAACCGGCTTCGAAAAAACGTGAAGGACCACTAGAGGAAAAGGGCCATCCGTTCGCCACCCCAGCATTAGTCCCGGTTGCGCCAGCAACGAGACTAATCTGGCACCGCCCGGTTGGAGCGGCGCAGGGCCAGGGGCATGGGTCCGGTTGGTAGGGGCGCGTCGGTTGGGCGACCAACGGGACTAAAGGTTTGCCACAGCCACGTGGCCTGGCAGCACTGCTAGTCCCGGTTGCTGGCTCCAACGGGACTAAACCAGCCCTCTATAAATGCAACGCCCCAGCCCCTCTGCCTCCACTCTGTTTTTTGAATGGTGTAAGCTGTGAGGTGTGTGCTAGTTTTTCTCATGCATGCATGGAAGGTGTTTGTTGAAATGTTTGAGTGAAAAATCCGTTGAATTTCTCATAGAACAAAATATAGAAGGTGTCCGGGCAGCTTGAGCTTATTTCCCTGTTCGAGGTTAGCAATCTTATCTTTTCTAGGTCATTGATACAATTCATGTCGGTGTGAATTGGTTATTTCACTATTTATGATGTCCTGTTTTTGATAAACTTACTTATATGATGCAGATGAGCGGTCGGGAATGGATGTACGGTGACGGCGGGTGGCAGTATATCAAAGCGTGGATAAATTTATCGATGTAGCTACGGCAAACAAAGAGAATGGATTTATCGTTGTCCATGTGTTCAATGTCGGAACAACAAGTACTCTTCCTCGAAAATCATTGCGCCACCTGATTATGAAAGGTTTCATGCCCAACTATAATTGCTGGACCAAGCACGGGAAAGAGGGGTTATGATGGAAGATGGTGAAGAAGAAGATGATGATAACAACTATCATCATATGTTTCCTGAATACAGTGATACGCAATGGAAGACAATGGAGGAAAAAGGTGAAGAACGGGCATCGGATGAGCTGATGAACTTGGTAGGGTCATTTCTGATGCAAAGCGACTGTGAACAGAAAATGAGAAGTTGAAGTTAGAGGGCATGTTAGAAGATCACAAGAAATTGTTGTACCCAAATTGTGAAGATGGCAGCACAAAGCTCGATGCGACCTTTGGAATTGTTGCGATGGAAGGCAGAGTGTGGTCTAACTGACTCCTCATTTGAAAAGATGCTGAAAATAATGAAGCGAAGTTTCCAAAACATAACGAACTTCCCGATAGTACCTCTGAAGCAAAGAAGACTCATCCTCTGGGATTAGATGTGCAAAAGATACATGCATGCATTAATGACGCATCCTCTACATGAGGAGTATGAGAATTTAGATAAATGCCGGTATGCAGCGTTGTATAAGATCAGACGAGATGACCCTGGTGATGTTGAGGGAGAGCCCCTCTGGAAGAGGGTTCCTGCTAAGGTTATGTGGTATGCTCCTATAATACCAAGGTTGAAACGCATGTTCAGAAACAAAGAGCATGCCAGGTTGTTGCGATGGCACAAAGAAGACCGTAAGAAAGACGGGGAGTTGAGACACCCTGCTGATGGGTCACAGTGGAGAAAATCGAGAGAGACTTCCCAGACTTTGCAGGTGACGCAAGGAACTTATGGTTTGGTCTAAGTACGGATGGCATGAATCCTTTTGGGGAGCAGATATGCAGTCACAACACCTGGCCCGTGACTCTATGTATCTACAACCTTCCTCCTTGGTTGTGCATGAAGCGTAAGTTCATTATGATGCCAGTGCTCATCCAAGGCCCGAAGCAACGAACGACATTGATGTGTACCTTAGGCCATTAGTTGAAGAACTCTTACAGTTGTGGGGCAAACCAGGTGTACGTCGTGGGATGAGAACAAGCAGGAGCCATTTAATCTCTGAGGGTTGTTATTCAGAACCATCAATGATTGGCCTGCTCTTAGTAACCTTCGTGACAGACAAACAAAGGATATAAGGCATGTACCTTGTTTAGATAAGACCGAAGGTACATATTTGCATAAATGCAAGAAGGTTGTGTACCTAGCGAATCGACGATTTCTTCCGACCAATCATCCCGTAAGAAAGAAAGGCAAGCATTTCAAAGGTGAGGCGATCACGGAAGAAGCCCTGAACTCCTGCTGGTGATGATGTATTTGGTATGGTCAAGGACATAGAAGTAATCTTTGGAAAGGGTCGGCGGTCAATCAGTTCGAGCAGCGTCGCTTCTAGGACACGCACCCATGTGGAAGAAGAAATCTATATTTTGGGAGCCGCCATATTGGAAAGTCCTGCGTGTCCGCTCTTCAATCGACGTGATGCACGTGGAAGAATCTCTGCGTGAACTGCTAGGATTCCTAGGCGTGTATGGGAAGACAAAAGATACACAGGCTAGCAGGAGGACCAACAAATTATGAAAGACCCAAAGAACATGCATACAGATAACAAAGACGGATAAAGGCGTCACTTAAGTCGTGCTATGCTCTTACCAAAGCGAGAAGGAAATCTTTTTGAAGTCCTTTACGTATCAAGGTGCCGTCGCTTCTCATCTAATATAAAGGGATAATAAATATGGCGGAGAAAAGTTCCAAAACCTGAAGTCTCATGAGCATCACGTGACTATGACGCAGATTGCTTCCGATTGCATTGAGGGGCTTCTACCGAAAATGTTCGAGTACCCATTGTGAAGTGTGTGCATTCCTCAATGCAATATCTCGGAAGGTAATCAATCCAGATATTCTGCCAAGGTTCTGAAGGATGTGGTACAATGTCTTGTTAGTTTTGAATTGGTGTTCCCACCATCCTTCTTCAATATTATGACGCATCTCTGGTTCATCTAGTGGAAGAGATTGCCATTCTCGGTCGGTATTTCTGCACAATATGTTCCCCTTAGAGAGGTTCATGGGAGTCTTAAAGAAATATGTTCATAACGTGCTAGACGAAGGAAGCATCTCCAAGGGATATGGAGCAGAGGAGGTCATTGAGTTTTGTGTTGACTTTATTCGACCTTAAGCGATTGGTGTTTACGACTCGCGGCATGAGGGAAGACTAAGTGGAAAAACCTGGGAAAGAAAGCACTGATATGTAGGGACGGGATTCTTTCACTAAAGCACACTACAGTTCTACATAATTCCACCTTGGCAGCTCCGTATATGGAGGAACACAAGAATATTGTACGCTCAAAAACCCGGGAAGCTGAATCATGGATTCTGAGATGAACACATGAAGTCTTCGGTGGTTGGATGCGGACACATCTCTTGAATGACACCACTGTTGGAGATCAGCTATACTTGTTGGCGCGTCACCATCTTCTCTGTATTGAATTTCCAAGTGCGAAATAAATGGGAATACATTCTACGATCGCCCAAGATAAAGAGCACCAACCAAAATAGTGGTGTCCGCTTTGATGCAATAGACGAGAATGGACAAAAGGACACATATTATGGTTACATAGAGGAGATATGGGAACTAGACTATGGAGTCTCTTTTAAGGTCCCTTTGTTTCCACTTGCAAATGGGTCAACTGAATGGGGAAGGGTAAAGATAGACCAGTTATACGAATGACAACGGTGGATCTCAACAATCTTGGTTATAGAGATGAACCATTCGTCCTAGCCAATGATGTGTCTCTGTTTTCTATGTGAAGGACATGTCCTCGGACGAAAAAAAGAAAAAATATGCAAACGAATACATCATATGATGATCCAAAGCGTCCATAGTTCTTTCAGGAAAAGAAACATCATTAGGAATCGAGGGCAAGATGACATATGTCGAAAGATTATAATAAGTTTGATGAAATTCCGCCCTTCACGGTGAAAACTGACCCAAGCATTCCGTTAAGTAAAGAAGATGCTCCATGGTTACGTCAGCGGTCATAAGGAATGACATATGCCAAGAAGTTCATGCTCATATTATGTAACTCTAGTTCATGTCTTTCGCGGTTTGTGGCTTGACGAAGGATATCTTTTGGTTTGTGGCCTTTAGTCCCAGCTTTGTAGTCTCGAGTTTTAATATTAATAAATGTCTTGAGTGTTAGTCCCATTTTGTGGCTGGACCGAGTGCCTCTATGACCAGTTTCTCGGAGATGCGAGGAGGCTCGTCGGCTTTATCTCCTGGAAACTGCGATGGTGTCCTCTCGAAAACCATCTTGCAGCTTGTAACTTCACTAACTAGATCAATACGCCTCGGAGCTAACTAATTTCACATATTAGGAGTGCCTCTATGAGTTTCTCGGAGATGCCGGAGGCTGGCTCTCGGCATCTCCAAACTGGCAGATGGTGTCCTGCTCGAAACCATCTTGCAGCTTGTAACTTCACTAACTAGATCAATACACCTCGGGCTAACTAATTTCACATATTAGGAGTGCCTCTATGACATTTCTCGGAGATGCCGGAGGCCCGGGCTCTCGGCATCTCCTCGAACTGGCGCAGATGGTGTCCTCGCTCTAAAACCATCTTGCAGCTTGTAACTTCACTAACTAGATCAATGCCTCGGAGCTAACTAATTTCATATTAGGAGTGCCTCTATGACCAGTTTCTCGGAGATGCCGGGAGGATCGGGCTCCGTCGGCATCTCCACAGGCTGCCGTAGTGGTGTCCTGCTCTCTAAAACCATCTTGGAGATGCCTCAAACTGGGCTGGAGGACTGGACTCACAAGGATGCATATTTATAGTACAAGCAGCTCGGCATAATGTACACTCACGACATAATGTCGACACTCACCCTATTATTAGTGCTGACTCATCTTTAGTCGGTTGGTGTCTCCAACCGGGACTAAATTCATCTTTAGTCCGGTTGGTGACACCATCCGGGACAAAAGTAAGACGACATAATGTCGACACTCACCCTATTATTAGTGTTGTGCCCACTGCCAAATCCCTTTAGTCGGTTTGTGACTACATCCGGGACTAAATGTGTCTTGAACAATGATCATGTGTGTGTGGACATTGGTATGTAGAACAATCGTTTTGTGAAGTAACCACCAAAATGCCGTTTAATGCTACCGTCCTATTTTCCTAAAATACTAGACCACCTTACATGGACTATATCCCATCCGGTACAAATCGGGACTAAATATGAACCTCTCTTTTATATAGGCATTTCTCTATTTATTAGGTAACACTTAAGACATTTATTAATATTAAAACCGGGACAAATCGGGACTAGCTAACACTCAGGCCTAAAGCCGCCCCTTTAGTCATAATCATAATCATGCCTAGTCCTATAGCAGCACTTGTGGTCTTCATAAATCGTCGTCATCATCATCGTCACATCGCCACTCCGGGATCCTCGGCCCATCCATGGCATATACCAGGGCCATTCCAGCCTTGGATTCACGGCGGGTGGGAGAGGTCTCTGGAAGACGATGCCGCCACCCCGACAGTGTGGGGCCTGTGGCGGGTGGACTCGTGGGCACCGTGGCGAGATGGTCTCCCCGCGATGTAGCGCATCACTTCGATGATAATCGGTTCTCCCACCACAGCGACGGCCGACTTCGTTGTTGTTCACCGGTGGCGGCCATCACCCTCGTACTGGCGAGCTCCCTTTCCCGCCTATTAGCGAAGAAGGCATTCAGTGTCATAGTTGTCGGGATCCCTGGGATCCATCCGCTGCTCCGGCGTGAGCTCGTGGTAAGTGGTTTGTGATGGCCGCTGGCGTCACGGAACCTTGAGGACAGAGAGGCAGAACCCCTCCGGCTCGATCCATCCAGTGGCGGTGGCGGTACCCCGTGGACAAGGGTAGTTGGGCGCTGGCGCCTGGTCTCCTCGAGGGTCGAATGGCCCGATGGCGTTGTCCATTGTTCTAAGAGAGGAAGGTGTGGATCTGTGGATAGCCATGGTGCGATCACCCTAAATATAGAGGGAAAGGGCGGGAAAACTTGGCATGAAGCTTTGGGAAATGGCGGGAAATATCTTTAGTCCCGGTTAGTGACTACATCCGGGACTAAAAGCTCTGGTAGAAAGGAAAGGGCGGAAAACTTGGCGGGAAGCGGTGGGAAATGGCGGGAAATATTTTAGTCGGTTTGTGACTACATCCCGGACTAAATGTGTGAACAATGATCATGTTTCAAAAACCTTCACAAAATGACCTATCATCTTGAGGTTTCATGGCTTTCGTCCAAATGACCGATGTTATGTCTTGAATCACGGCATAGTTTTTGATGTTGTGCCCATATTATGCATGTGTGTGGACATTGGTATGGAGAACAATGTTGCAGGAGGAAGTTTTCCTTTTTATGCATACGGAAAAGCCCTTTTCCATTTTCCGGCGCAAAAAGCGGGTTTTGTGAAGTAACCACCAAAATGCCGTTTGAGAATGCTACCGCCCTATTTTCCTAAAATACTAGACCACCTTACATGGACTATATCCCAACGGTACATCTCAAACCTTTTCGTCATCCACGGTAAAAAGGACAAATGTCCGAATCGGCGGAAGTGGGTCGGTTTGTACTACAGTACATGATCTATCGCCGTGATTTTTGAAAAAATCGTTTTAGACTAATATGTGGTTTCTTGAGAGATCCAATGCAAGTTCTAACGATGCCGTCCCTATCTTCATGCACACGGTTCGACCATAGTTAGAAATTCAAATAATTCAAAGCAGGCATAATAAATTCAAAAAAATCCGAACAATGAAAATCCTTCGTGGTGTCATATTATGTTACATAGTTGGAAGGAAAATACCAGACTTGGTATATTGATCATGTTTGAAAAACCTTCACAAAATGACCTATCATGTTCGAGGTTTCATGGCTTTCGGTCCAAATGACCGATGTTATGTGCTGAATCACGGCATAGTTTGTGATGTTGTGCCCATATTATGCATGTGTGTGGATATTGGTATGGGGAACAATGTTGCGGGAGGAAGTTTTCCTTTTCGCATGCGGAAAAGCCCTTTTCCATTTTCGGCGCAAAAAAGCGGGTCGTTTATTGAAGTAACCACCAAAATGCCGTTTGATGCTACCGTCCTATTTTCCTAAAATACTAGACCACCTTACATGGACTATATATCCCAGGTACATCTCAAACCTTTTCCATCCCTGGTAAAAAGGACAAATGTCCTTGGGAATCGGAGAAGTGGGTCCGGTTTGTACTACAGTACATGATCTACCGCCTGTGATTTTTGAAAAATCGTTTTAGACTACTTAATATGTGGTTTCTTGGAGATCCAATGCAAGTTCTAACGATGCGTCCCTATCTTCATGCACACGGTTCGACCATAGTTAGAAATTCAAATAATTCAAAACGGGCATAATAAATTCAAAAAATCCGAACAATGAAAATCCTTCGTGGTGTCATATTATGTTACATAGTTGAAAGGAAAATACCAGACTTGGTATATTGATCATGTTTGAAAAACCTTCACAAAATGACCTATCATGTTTAGGTTTCATGGCTTTCGGTCCAAATGACCCGATGTTATGTGCTGAATCACGGCATAGTTTGTGATGTTGTGCCCATATTATGCATGTGTGTGGACATTGGTATGGAGAACAATGTTGCAGAGGAAGTTTTCCTTTTTGTGTACGGAAAAGCCCTTTTCCATTTTCCGGCAAAAAAGCAGTCGCGTTTTGAAGTAACCACCAAAATGCCGTTTCGAATGCTACCGTCCTATTTTACTAAAATACTAGACCACCTTAAATGGACTATATCCCAACGTACATCTCAAACCTTTTCGTCCATCCTGGTAAAAGGACAAATGTCTGAATCGGCGGGAAGTGGTCCGGTTGTACTACAATTACATGATCTACCCGTGATTTTTTGAAAAATCATTTTAGACTACATATATGGTTTCTTCAGAGATCCAATGCAAGTTCTAACAATATGAAAGGAAAAATACAGACTTGGTATATTGATCATGTTTGAAAGGAAAAATCCGAACAATGGCCGCCCCTATCACTTCTTATGTTTATAGTTTTCTAAATTCCAAATTGATATTAAAAAATATAAGTTAATTCATTTTAATTGTAAATGGTTCATATTTTAAATGGTTACATTAATTATTTTTAAAGCAGAAAATGTTTTGAATTATTTATTTAAATCCAAACACTTTTTATGTTTAAATTTTTTCTAAATTCAACTTAATATTCAAAAATATAAGTTAATTAACTTTAAAAGGTTACATTAATTATTTTTAGAAATAGAAAATGGTTTTGGATTATTTATTCAAATCCATACACTTCTTATATTTAAAGTTTTCTAAATTCCAAATTAATATTAAAAATATAAGTTAATTCATTTTAAAGGTTACATTAATTATTTTCTAGAAATAGAAAATGGTTTTGGATTATTTATTCAAATCCATACACTTTTATGTTTAAAGTTTTCTAAATTCCAAATTGATATTAAAAAATATAAGTTAATTCATTTTAATTGTAAATGGTTCATATTTTAAATGGTTACATTAATTGTTTTTTAAAGCAGAAAATGGTTTTGAATTATTTATTCAAATCCAAAACAC
>CP125975.1:6422586-6599016 GCA_030063025.1 Avena longiglumis
TATGAGCAAAAAACTCGTCGTTTTCGCATTTTATTGCCGTTTTCATGAGCTATTGCCCATAGTTTTAGGGTTCCACGGTGATTTACACGACTCGTAACACCCGATACATGTTTGAGAGTTATGACCAAAAACTCGTCGTTTCACGAGTTATGGACGTTTTCATGAGCTATTGGCCACATTTTGGGATTCTAGGGAAATTTACAGGAGTCGTAACACCTGATACGTGTTTGAGAGTTAGAAGCAAAAACTCGTTGTTTTCGCGTTTTATGGCCATTTTCATGTGGTATTGTCCACAGTTTGGGGGTCCTAGGGCGATTTACACGACTCATAACAACAGATACACTTTTTAGAGTGATGACCAAAAATTCAATGTTTTTGCGTTTTTTGGCCGTTTTCATGAGTTATTGCCCACAGTTTTGGTATTACAGGGCGATTTTCACTACCCATAAGACCTGATATATTTTTGAGAGATATGACTAAAAATCATTGCTTTCGCATTTATAGACGTTTGCAATAGCTATTGCCCACGATACTAGGGATGAATAGGGATTTGTGTGGCCAATAAAACCGATACATGTTTGAGAGTTATGACTAAAAACTCGTCGTTTTGACGATTACTGGACGTTTTCATGAGCTATTGGCCGCAGTTTTGGGATTCCAGGGAAATTTACAGGAGTCGTAACACCTGATACGCGTTTGAGAGTTATGAGAAAAAACACGTCGTTTTCGCGTTCTATGGCCGTTTTCATGTGCTATTGCCCACAGTTTTGGGGTTCTAGGGTGAATTACATGACTTGTAACACCAGATAAACGTTTGAGATTTATGACAAAAAATCGATGTTTTCGCGTTTATGGACATATTCATGAGCAATTGATAAAACTTTGATGTTAAAGGGCGATTTGCACTACCCCTAAGACCAGATACATGTTTGAGAGATATGACCAAAAATCATTATTTTTGTGTTTATGGACCTTTTCAATAGCTATTGCCCACAGTTTTCGGGTCAATGGGGATTTGCATGGCCAACAAAATTCGGATACATGTTTGAGAGTTATGACCAAAAACTCGACGTTTTCGCCTTTTATGGCTGTTTTCATGAGCTATTGCCCATAGTTTTGATATTACAGGGTGATTTGCACGGCCCATTAGACATGATACATGTTTGAGAGATATGAATAAAAATCATTGTTTACGCATTTACGGACGTTTTCATGAGCTATTGCCCATAGTTTCGGGGTTCAATGGGGATTTGCATGGCCAGTAAAATTGGATACATGTTTTGAGGGATATGACCAAAACCTCGTCATTTTCACGATTTATGGTCGTTTTCATGAGCTATTGGCCACACTTTTGGGATTCTAGGGAGATTTACAGGACTCGTAACACCCGATACGCGTTTGAGAGTTTTGAGCAAAAACCCGTCGTTATCGCGTTTTATGGCCTTTTTCATCTGCTATTGCCCACAGTTTGGGGGTCCTAGGGTGATTTACACGACTCGTAACACCATGTACACTTTTCAGAGTAATGACCAAAAAATCAATGTTTTAGCATTTTATGGCCGTTTTCATGAGCTATTGCCCATAGTTTTCGTGTTACATGGCGATTTTCACTACCCATAAGACCTGGTATATTTTGGAGAGATATGACTAAAAATCATTGCTTTCAAGTTTATAGACGTTTTCAATAGCTATTGCCCACAGTATTGGGGATCAATAGGGATTTGTGTGGCCAGTAAAACCGATACATGTTTGAGAGATATGACTAGAAACTCGTCATTTTCACGATTTATGGACGTTTTCATGAGCTATTGGCCATAGTTTTGGGATTCCCGAGTGATTTATAGGACTCGTAACACCTTATACGCGTTAGATAGTTATGAGCAAAAACTGATCGTTTTCGCGATCTATGGCTATTTTCATGTGCTATTGCCCACAGTTTTGGGGTTCTAGGATGATTTACACGACTCGTAACACCAGATAAAAGTTTGAGAGTTATGACCAAGAAATCGATGTTTTTGCGTTTTATGGACATATTCATGAGTTGTTGCCCAAAATTTTGATGTTATAGGGCGATTTGCACTACCCATAAGACCCGATACATGTTTGAGAGATATGACCAAAAATCGTTGTTTTCGTGTTTATGGACGATTTCAATAGCTTTTGCCCCTAGTTTTGAGGTTCAATAGGGATTTGCAAGGCCAGTAAAACGAGATGCATGTTTGAGAGTTATGTACAAAAACTCGTCGTTTTTGCGATTTATGGACGTGTTCATCAGCTATTACCCACCGTTTTGGTTTTCTAGGGCGATTTACACGACTTGTAACACGCGATACACGTTTGAGAGTTATGAGCAAAAAATCGTTCTTTTCATGTTTTATGGCCCTTTTCATGAGCTATTGCCCACAGTTTTGGGGTTCTAGGGCTATTTACACAACTCGTAACACCCGATACATGTTTGTGAGTTATGACCAAAAACTCGTCGTTTTCACAATTTATGGATGTTGTCATGAGCTATTCGCCACAGTTTTGGGATTCCCGAGCGATTTACATGACTTGTAACACCTGATACGCGTTTGAGAGTTATGAGTAAAAACACGTCGTTTTCGCGTTCTATGGCCGTTTTCATGTACTATTGCCCACAGTTTTGGGGTTCTAGGGTAATTTACACGACTCGTAACACCAGATAAACGTTTGAGAGTTATGACAAAAAAATCGATGTTTTCACCTTTTATGGACATATTCATGAGCTATTGCCCAAAATTTAGATGTTACAGGGCGATCTGCACTACCCCTAAGACCAGATACATGTTTGAGAGATATGACCAAAAATTATTGTTTTCGCGTTTATGGACATTTTCAATAACTATTTCCCACAGTTTTAGGGTTCAATAGGGATTTCGAGGCTAGTAAAATCGGATACATGTTTGAGAGTTATGACCAAAAACTCGTCGTTTTTGCGATTTATGGACGTTTTCGTCAACTATTACCCACCGTTTTGGTTTTCCAGGGCGATTTACACGACTTGTAACACCCGATACACATTTGAGAGTTATGAGCAAAAAACTCGTATTTTTCATGGTTTATGGCCCTTTTCATGAGCTATTGCCCACAGTTTTGAGGTTCCAGGGCGATTTACACGACTCGTAACACCCGATACATGTTTGAGAGTTATGACCAAAAAATCGTAGTTTTGACGATTAATGGACGTTTTCATGAGCTATTGGCCGCAGTTTTGGGATTCCAGGGAAATTTACAGGAGTCGTAACACCTGATACGCATTTGAGAGTTATGAGAAAAAACACGTCGTTTTCGCGTTCTATGGCCGTTTTCATGTGCTATTGCCCACAATTTTGGGGTTCTAGGGTGAATTACATGACTCGTAACACCAGATAAACGTTTGAGATTTATGACAAAAAATCGAAGTTTTCGCGTTTTATGGACATATTCATGAGCTATTGATAAAATTTTGATGTTAAAGGGCGATTTGCACTACCCCTAAGACCAGATACATGTTTGAGAGATATGACCAAAAATCATTATTTTTGTGTTTATGGACGTTTTCAATAGCTATTGCCCACAGTTTTCGGGTCAATGGGGATTTGCATGGCCAACAAAATCCGGATACATGTTTGAGAGTTATGACCAAAAACTCGACGTTTTCTCCTTTTATGGCTGTTTTCATGAGCTATTGCCCATAGTTTTGATATTCCAGGGTGATTTGCACGGCCCATTAGACATGATACATGTTTGAGAGATATGAATAAAAATCATTGTTTACGCATTTACGGACGTTTTCATGAGCTATTGCCCATAGTTTCGGGGTTCAATGGGGATTTGCATGGCCAGTAAAATTGGATACATGTTTTGAGGGATATGACCAAAAACTCGTCATTTTCACGATTTATGGTCGTTTTCATGAGCTATTGGCCACACTTTTGGGATTCTAGGGCGATTTACAGGACTCGTAACACCCGATACGCGTTTGAGAGTTTTGAGCAAAAACACGTCGTTTTCACGTTCTATGGCCTTTTTCATGTGCTATTTTCCCACAGTTTTGGGGTTCTAGGGTAATTTACACGACTCAAAACACCAGATACACGTTTGAGAGTTATGACAAAAAAATCGATGTTTTCGCGTTTTATGGACATATTCATGAGCTATTGCCCAAAATTTTGATGTTTTTGCACTACCCCTAAGACCAGATACATGTTTGAGAGATATGACCAAAAATGATTGTTTTCGTGTTTATGGACGTTTTCAATAGCTATTGCCCACAGTTTTGGGGTTCAATGCGGATTTGCATGGCGAACAAAAACCGGATACATGTTTGAGAGTTATGACCAAAAACTCGACGTTTTCGCCTTTTGTGGCTATTTTCATGAGCTATTGCCCATAGTTTTGATATTCCATGGTGATTTGCACGGCCCATAAGACATGATACATGTTTGAGAGATATGAATAAAATTCATTGTTTTCGCATTTATGGACGTTTTCATGAGCTATTGCCCATAGTTTAGGGGTTCAATGGGGATTTGCATGGCCAGTAAAATCGGATACATGTTTGAGAGTTATGAACAAAAAATCGACATTTTCACGATTTATGGTCGTTTTCATGAGCTATTGGCCACAGTTTTGGGATTCCAGGGCGATTTACAGGACTCGTAACACCCGATACGCGTTTGAAAGTTATGAGCAAAAACACGTCGTTTTCGCGTTCTATGGCCTTTTTCATGTGCTATTTTCCCACAGTTTTGGGGTTCTAGGGTAATTTACACGACTCGAAACACCAGATAAACGTTTGAGAGTTATGACAAAAAGATCGATGTTTTCGCGTTTTATGGACATATTCATGAGCTATTGCCCAAAATTTTGATCTTACAGGGCGATTTGCACTACCCCTAAGACCAGATACATGTTTGAGAGATATGACCAAAAATGATTGTTTTCGTGTTTATGGACGTTTTCAATAGCTATTGCCCACAGTTTTGGGGTTCAATGCGGATTTGCATGGCCAACAAAAACCGGATACATGTTTGAGAGTTATGACCAAAATCTCGACGTTTTCGCCTTTTATGGCTGTTTTCATGAGCTATTGCCCATAGTTTTGATATTCCAGGGTGATTTGCACGGCCCATAAGACATGATACATGTTTGAGAGATATGAATAAAATTCATTGTTTTCGCATTTATGGACTTTTTCATGAGCTATTGCCCATAGTTTATGGGTTCAATGGGGATTTGCATGGCCAGTGAAATCGGATACATGTTTGAGAGTTATGAACAAAAACTCGACATTTTCACGATTTATGGTCGGTTTCATGAGCTATTGGCCACAGTTTTGGGATTCTAGGGCGATTTACAGGACTCGTAACACCCGATACGCGTTTGAGAGTTTTGAGCAAAAACTCGTCGTTATCGCGTTTTATGGCCTTTTTCATGTGCTATTGCCCACAGTTTGGGGGTCCTAGGGTGATTTACACGACTCGTAACACCATGTACACTTTTCAGAGTAATGACCAAAAAATCGATGTTTTAGCATTTTATGGCCGTTTTCATGAGCTATTGCCCATAGTTTTCGTCTTACATGGCGATTTTCACTACCCATAAGACCTGGTATATTTTTGAGAGATATGACTAAAAATCATTGCTTTCGTGTTTATAGACGTATTCAATAGCTATTGCCCACAGTATTGGGGATCAATAGGGATTTGTGTGGCCAGTAAAACCGATACATGTTTGAGAGATATGACTAGAAACTCGTCATTTTCACGATTTATGGACGTTTTCATGAGCTATTGGCCATAGTTTTGGGAATCCCAAGTGATTTACAGGACTCGTAACACCTTATACGCGTTAAATAGTTATGAGCAAAAACTGATCGTTTTCGCGATCTATGGCTATTTTCATGTGCTATTGCCCACAGTTTTGGGGTTCTAGGATGATTTACACGACTCGTAACACCAGATAAAACTTTGAGAGTTATGACCAAGAAATCGATGTTTTTGCGTTTTATGGACATATTCATGAGTTGTTGCCCAAAATTTTGATGTTACAGGGCGATTTGCACTACCCATAAGACCCGATACATGTTTGAGAGATATGACCAAAAATCGTTGTTTTCGTGTTTATGGACGATTTCAATAGCTATTGCCCCTAGTTTTGAGGTTCAATAGGTATTTGCGAGGCCAGTAAAACGAGATGCATGTTTGAGAGTTATGAACAAAAACTCGTCGTTTTTGCGATTTATGGACGGTTTCATCAGCTATTACCCACCGTTTTGGTTTTCCAGGGCGATTTACACGACTTGTAACACCCGATAAACGTTTGAGAGTTATGAGCAAAAAATCGTTCTTTCATGTTTTATGGCCCTTTTCATGAGCTATTGCCCACAGTTTTGGGGTTCTAGGGCTATATACACAACTCCTAACACCCGATACATGTTTGTGAGTTATGACCAAAAACTCGTCGTTTTCACAATTTATGGACGTTTTCATGAGCTATTCGTCACAGTTTTGGGATTCCCGAGCGATTTACATGACTCGTAACACCTGATACGCGTTTGAGAGTTATGAGCAAAAACACGTCATTTTCGCGTTCTATGTCCGTTTTCATGTGCTATTGCCCACAGTTTTGGGGTTCTAGGGTAATTTACACGACTCGTAACACCAGATAAACGTTTGAGAGTTATGACAAAAGAATCGATGTTTTCGCATTTTTTGGACATATTCATGAGCTATTGCCCAAAATTTTGATGTTACAGGGCGATCTGCACTACCCCTAAGACCAGATACATGTTTGAGAGATATGAACAAAAATTATTGTTTTCGTGTTTATGGACATTTTCAATAACTATTTCCCACATTTTTAGGGTTCAATAGGGATTTGCGAGGCTAGTAAAATCGGATACATGTTTGAGAGTTATGACCAAAAACTCGTCGTTTTCACAATTTATGGACGTTTTCATGAGGTATTCGCCACAGTTTTGGGATTCCCGAGCGATTTACATGACTCGTAACACCTGATACGCGTTTGAGAGTTATGAGCAAAAACACGTCATTTTCGCGTTCTATGGCCGTTTTCATGTGCTATTGCCCACAGTTTTGGGGTTCTAGGGTAATTTACATGACTCGTAACACCAGATAAACGTTTGAGAGTTATGACAAAAGAATCGATGTTTTTGCATTTTTTGGACATATTCATGAGCTATTGCCCAAAATTTTGATGTTACAGGGCGATCTGCACTACCCCTAAGACCAGATACATGTTTGAGAGATATGACCAAAAATTATTGTTTTCGTGTTTATGGAAATTTTCAATAACTATTTCCCACATTTTTAGGGTTCAATAGGGATTTGCGAGACTAGTAAAATCGGATACATGTTTGCGAGTTATGACCAAAAACTCGTCGTTTTTGCGATTTATGGACGTTTTCATCAACTATTACCCACCGTTTTGGTTTTCCAGGGCGATTTACACGACTTGTAACACCCGATACACATTTGAGAGTTCTGAGCAAAAAACTCGTAGTTTTCATGGTTTATGGCCCTTTTCATGAGCTATTGCCCATAGTTTTGAGGTTCCAGGGCGATTTACACGACTCGTAACACCCGATACATGTTTGAGAGTTATGACCAAAAACTCATCGTTTTGACGAATTATGGACGTTTTCATGAGCTATTGGCCGCAGTTTTGGGATTCCAGGGAAATTTACAGGAGTTGTAAAACCTGATACGCGTTTGAGAGTTATGAGAAAAAACACGTCGGTTTCGCGTTCTATGGCCGTTTTCATGTGCTATTGCCCACAATTTTGGGGTTCTAGGGTGAATTACATGACTCGTAACACCAGATAAACGTTTGAGATTTATGACAAAAAATCGATGTTTTCGCGTTTTATGGACATATTCATGAGCTATTGATAAAATTTTGATGTTAAAGGGCGATTTGCACTACCCCTAAGACCAGATACATGTTTGAGAGATATGACCAAAAATCATTATTTTTGTGTTTATGGATGTTTTCAATAGCTATTGCCCACAGTTTTCGGGTCAATGGGGATTTGCATGGCCAACAAAATCCGGATACATGTTTGAGAGTTATGACCAAAAACTCGACGTTTTCGCCTTTTATGGCTGTTTTCATGAGCTATTGCCCATAGTTTTGATATTCCAGGGTGATTTGCACGGCCCATTAGACATGATACATGTTTGAGAGATATGAATAAAAATCATTGTTTACGCATTTACGGACGTTTTCATGAGCTATTGCCCGTAGTTTCGGGGTTCAATGGGGATTTGCATGGCCAGTAAAATTGGATATATGTTTTGAGGGATATGACCAAAAACTCGTCATTTTCACGATTTATGGTCGTTTTCATTAGCTATTGGCCACACTTTTGGGATTCTAGGGCGATTTACAGGACTCGTAACACCCGATACGCGTTTGAGAGTTTTGAGCAAAAACTCGTCGTTATCGCGTTTGAGAGTTTTGAGCAAAAACTCGTCGTTATCGCGTTTTATGGCCTTTTTCATGTGCTATTGCAAACAGTTTGGGGGTCCTAGGGTGATTTACACGACTCGTAACACCATGTACACTTTTCAGAGTAATGACCAAAAAATCGATGTTTTAGCATTTTATGGCCGTTTTCATGAGCTATTGCCCATAGTTTTCGTCTTACATGGCGATTTTCACTACCCATAAGACCTGGTATATTTTTGAGAGATATGACTAAAAATCATTGCTTTCGTGTTTATAGACGTTTTCAATAGCTATTGCCCACAGTATTGGGGATCAATAGGTATTTGTGTGGCCAGTAAAACCGATACATGTTTGAGAGATATGACTAGAAACTCGTCATTTTCACGATTTATGGACGTTTTCATGAGCTATTGGCCATAGTTTTGGGATTCCCGAGTGATTTACAGGACTCGTAACACCTTATACGCGTTAGATAGTTATGAGCAAAAACTGATCGTTTTCGCGATCTATGGCTATTTTCATGTGCTATTGCCCACAGTTTTGGGGTTCTAGGATGATTTACACGAATCGTAACACCAGATAAAAGTTTGAGAGTTATGACCAAGAAATCGATGTTTTTGCGTTTTATGGACATATTCATGAGCTGTTGCCCAAAATTTTGATGTTACAGGGCGATTTGCACTACCCATAAGACCCGATACATGTTTGAGAGATATAACCAAAAATCGTTGTTCTCGTGTTTATGGACGATTTCAATAGCTATTGCCCCTAGTTTTGAGGTTCAATAGGGATTTGCGAGGCCAGTAAAACGAGATGCATGTTTGAGAGTTATGAACAAAAACTCGTCGTTTTTGCGATTTATGGACGTTTTCATCAGCTATTACCCACCATTTTGGTTTTCCTGGGCGATTTACACGACTTGTAACACCCGATACACGTTTGAGAGTTATGAGCAAAAAATAGTTCTTTTCATGTTTTATGGCCCATTTCATGAGCTATTGCCCACAGTTTTGGGGTTCTAGGGCTATTTACACAACTCGTAACACCCGATACATGTTTGTGAGTTATGACCAAAAACTCGTCGTTTTCACAATTTATGGACGTTTTCATGAGCTATTCGCCACAGTTTTGGGATTCCCGAGCGATTTACATGACTCGTAACACCTGATACGCGTTTGAGAGTTATGAGCAAAAACACGTCAGTTTCGCGTTCTATGGCCGTTTTCATGTGTTATTGCCCACAGTTTTGGGGTTCTAGGGTAATTTACACGACTCGTAACACCAGATAAACGTTTGAGAGTTATGACAAAAGAATCGATGTTTTCGCATTTTTTGGACATATTCATGAGCTATTGCCCAAAATTTTGATGTTACAGGGCGATCTGCACTACCCTAAGACCAGATACATGTTTGAGAGATATGACCAAAAATTATTGTTTTCGTGTTTATGGACATTTTCAACAACTATTTCCCACATTTTTAGGGTTCAATAGGATTTGCGAGGCTAGTAAAAGCGGATACATGTTTGAGAGTTATGACCAAAAACTCGTCGTTTTTGCGATTTATGGACGTTTTCATCAACTATTACCCACCGTTTCGGTTTTCCAGGGCGATTTACACGACTTGTAACACCCGATACACATTTGAGAGTTATGAGCAAAAAACTCGTAGTTTTCATGGTTTATGGCCCTTTTCATGAGCTATTGCCCACGGTTTTGAGGTTCCAGGGAGATTTACACGACTCGTAACACCCGATACATGTTTGAGAGTTATGACCAAAAACTCATCGTTTTGACGAATTATGGACGTTTTCATGAGCTATTGGCCGCAGTTTTGGGATTCCAGGGAAATTTACAGGAGTTGTAACACCTGATACGCGTTTGAGAGTTATGAGAAAAAATACGTCGTTTTCGCGTTCTATGGCCGTTTTCATGTGCTATTGCCCACAATTTTGGGGTTCTAGGGTGAATTACATGACTCGTAACACCAGATAAACGTTTGAGATTTATGACAAAAAATCGATGTTTTCGCGTTTTATGGACATATTCATGAGCTATTGATAAAATTTTGATGTTAAAGGGCGATTTGCACTACCCCTAAGACCAGATACATGTTTGAGAGATATGACCAAAAATTATTATTTTTGTGTTTATGGACGTTTTCAATAGCTATTGCCCACAGTTTTCGGGTCAATGGGGATTTGCATGGCCAACAAAATCCGGATACATGTTTGAGAGTTATGACCAAAAACTCGACGTTTTCGCCTTTTATGGCTGTTTTCATGAGCTATTGCCCATAGTTTTGATATTCCAGGGTGATTTGCACGGCCCATTAGACATGATACATGTTTGCGAGATATGAATAAAAATCATTGTTTACGCATTTACGGACGTTTTCATAAGCTATTGCCCATAGTTTCGGGGTTCAATGGGGATTTGCATGGCCAGTAAAATTGGATATATGTTTTGAGGGATATGACCAAAAACTCGTCATTTTCACGATTTATGGTCGTTTTCATGAGCTATTGGCCACACTTTTGGGATTCTAGGGCGATTTACAGGACTCGTAACACCCGATACGCGTTTGAGAGTTTTGAGCAAAAACTCGTCGTTATCGCGTTTTATGGCCTTTTTCATGTGCTATTGCCCACAGTTTGGGGGTCCTAGGGTGATTTACACGACTCGTAAAACCATGTACACTTTTCAGAGTAATGACCAAAAAATCGATGTTTTAGCATTTTATGGCCGTTTTCATAAGCTATTGCCCATAGTTTTCGTGTTACACGGCGATTTTCACTACCCATAAGACCTGGTATATTTTTGAGAGATGTGACTAAAAATCATTGCTTTCGTGTTTATAGACGTTTTCAATAGCTATTGCCCACAGTATTAGGGATCAATAGGGATTTGTGTGGCCAGTAAAACCGATACATGTTTGAGAGATATGACTAGAAACTCGTCATTTTCACGATTTATGGACGTTTTCATGAGCTATTGGCCATATTTTTGGGATTCCCGAGTGATTTATAGGACTCGTAACACCTTATACGCGTTAGATAGTTATGAGCAAAAACTGATCGTTTTCGCGATCTATGGCTATTTTCATGTGCTATTGCCCACAGTTTTGGTGTTCTAGGATGATTTACACGACTCATAACACCAGATAAAAGTTTGTGAGTTATGACCAAGAAATCAATGTTTTTGCGTTTTATGGACATATTCATGAGCTGTTGCCCAAAATTTTGATGTTACAGGGTGATTTGCACTACCCATAAGACCCGATACATGTTTGAGAGATACGACCAAAAATCGTTGTTTTCGTGTTTATGGACGATTTCAATAGCTATTGCCCCTAGTTTTGAGGTTCAATAGGGATTTGCGAGGCCAGTAAAACGAGATGCATGTTTGAGAGTTATGAACAAAAACTCGTCGTTTTTGCGATTTATGGACGTTTTCATCAGCTATTACCCACCGTTTTGGTTTTCCATGGCGATTTACACGACTTGTAACACCCGATACACGTTTGAGAGTTATGAGCAAAAAATCGTTCTTTTCATGTTTTATGGCCCTTTTCATGAGCTATTGCCCACAGTTTTGGGGTTCTAGGGCTATTTACACAACTCGTAACACACGATAAATGTTTGTGAGTTATGACCAAAAACTCGTAATTTTCACAATTTATGGACGTTTTCATGAGCTATTCACCACAGTTTTGGGATTCCCGAGCGATTTACATGACTCGTAACATCTGATACGCGTTTGAGAGTTATGAGCAAAAACACGTCGTTTTCGCGTTCTATGGCCGTTTTCATGTGCTATTGCCCACAGTTTTGGGGTTCTAGGGTAATTTACACGACTCGTAACACCAGATAAACGTTTGAGAGTTATGACAAAAGAATCGATGTCTATTGCCCAAAATTTTGATGTTACAGGGCGATCTGCACTACCCCTAAGACCAGATACATGTTTGAGAGATATGACCAAAAATTATTGTTTTCGTGTTTATGGACATTTTCAATAACTATTTCCCACATTTTTAGGGTTCAATAGGGATTTGCGAGGCTAGTAAAATCGGATACATGTTTGAGAGTTATGACCAAAAACTCGTCGTTTTTGCGATTTATGGACGTTTTCATCAACTATTACCCACCGTTTCGGTTTTCCAGGGCGATTTACACGACTTGTAACACCCGATACACATTTGAGAGTTATGAGCAAAAAACTCGTAGTTTTCATGGTTTATGGCCCTTTTCATGAGCTATTGCCCACAGTTTTGAGGTTCCAGGGCGATTTACACGACTCGTAACACCCGATACATGTTTGAGAGTTATGACCAAAAACTCATCATTTTGACGAATTATGGACGTTTTCATGAGCTATTGGCCGCAGTTTTGGGATTCCAGGGAAATTTACAGGAGTCGTAACACCTGATACGCGTTTGAGAGTTATGAGAAAAAACACGTCGTTTTCGCGTTCTATGGCCGTTTTCATGTGCTATTGCCCACAATTTTGGGGTTCTAGGGTGAATTACATGACTCGTAACACCAGATAAACGTTTGAGATTTATGACAAAAAATCGACGTTTTCGTGTTTTATGGACATATTCATGAGCTATTGATAAAATTTTGATGTTAAAGGGCGATTTGCACTACCCCTAAGACCAGATACATTTTTGAAAGATATGACCAAAAATCATTATTTTTGTGTTTATGGACGTTTTCAATAGCTATTGCCCACAGTTTTCGGGTCAATGGGGATTTGCATGGCCAACAAAATCCGGATACGTGTTTGAGAGTTATGACCAAAAACTCGACGTTTTCGTGTTTATGGACGATTTCAATAGCTATTGCCCCTAGTTTTGAGGTTCAATAGGGATTTGCGAGGCTAGTAAAATCGGATACATGTTTGAGAGTTATGAACAAAAACTCGTTGTTTTTGCGATTTATGGACGTTTTCATCAGCTATTACCCACCGTTTTGGTTTTCCAGGGCGATTTACACGACTTGTAACACCCGATACACGTTTGAGAGTTATGAGCAAAAAATCATTCTTTTCATGTTTTATGGCCCTTTTCATGAGCTATTGCCCACAGTTTTGCGCTTCTAGGGCTATTTACACAACTCGTAACACCCGATACATGTTTGTGAGTTATGACCAAAAACTCGTCGTTTTCACAATTTATGGACGTTTTCATGAGCTATTCACCACAGTTTTGGGATTCCCGAGCAATTTACATGACTCGTAACACCTGATACGGGTTTGAGAGTTATGAGCAAAAACACATCGTTTTCGCGTTCTATGGCCGTTTTCACGTGCTATTGCCCACAGTTTTGGGTTCTAGGGTAATTTACATGACTCGTAACACCAGATAAACGTTTGAGACTTATGACAAAAGAACCGATGTTTTCGCATTTTTTGGACATATTCATGAGCTATTGCCCAAAATTTTGATGTTACAGGGCGATCTGCACTACCCCTAAGACCAGATACATGTTTGAGAGATATGACCAAAAATTATTGTTTTCGTGTTTATGGACATTTTCAATAACTATTTCCCACATTTTTAGGGTTCAATAGGGATTTGCGAGGCTAGTAAAATCGGATACATGTTTGAGAGTTATGACAAAAAACTCGTCGTTTTTGCGATTTATGGACGTTTTTATCAACTATTACCCACCGTTTCGGTTTTGAAGGGCGATTTACACGACTTGTAACACCCGATACACATTTGAGAGTTATGAGCAAAAAATCGTAGTTTTCAACGTTTATGGCCCTTTTCATGAGCTATTGCCCACAGTTTTGAGGTTCCAGGGCGATTTACACGACTCGTAACACCCGATACATGTTTGAGAGTTATGACCAAAAACTCATCGTTTTGACGAATTATGGACGTTTTCATGAGCTATTGGCCGCAGTTTTGGGATTCCAGGGAAATTTACAGGAGTCGTAACACCTGATACGCGTTTGAGAGTTATGAGAAAAAACACGTCGTTTTCGCGTGCTATGGCCGTTTTCATGTGCTATTGCTCACAATTTTGGGGTTCTAGGGTGAATTACATGACTCGTAACACCAGATAAACGTTTGAGATTTATGACAAAAAATCGATGTTTTCGCGTTTTATGGACATATTCATGAGCTATTGATAAAATTTTGATGTTAAAGGGCGATTTGCACTACCCCTAAGACCAGATACATGTTTGAGAGATATGACCAAAAATCATTATTTTTGTGTTTATGGACGTTTTCAATAGCTATTGCCCACAGTTTTCGGGTCAATGGGGATTTGCATGGCCAACAAAATCCGGATACATGTTTGAGAGTTATGACCAAAAACTCGACGTTTTCGCCTTTTATGGTTGTTTTCATGAGCTATTGCCCATAGTTTTGATATTCCAGGGTGATTTGCACGGCCCATTAGACATGATACATGTTTGAGAGATATGAATAAAAATCATTGTTTACGCATTTATGGTCGTTTTCATGAGCTATTGCCCATAGTTTCGGGGTTCAATGGGGATTTGCATGGCCAGTAAAATTGGATATATGTTTTGAGGGATATGACCAAAAACTCGTCATTTTCACGATTTATGGTCGTTTTCATGAGCTATTGGCCACACTTTTGGGATTCTAGGGCGATTTACAGGACTCGTAACACCCGATACGCGTTTGAGAGTTTTGAGCAAAAACTCGTCGTTATCGCGTTTTATGGCCTTTTTCATGTGCTATTGCCCACAGTTTGGGGGTCCTAGGGTGATTTACACGACTCGTAACACCATGTACACTTTTCAGAGTAATGACCAAAAAATCGATGTTTTAGCATTTTATGGCCGTTTTCATAAGCTATTGCCCATAGTTTTCGTGTTACATGGCGATTTTCACTACCCATAAGACCTGGTATATTTTTGAGAGATATGACTAAAAATCATTGCTTTCGTGTTTATAGACGTTTTCAATAGCTATTGCCCACAGTATTGGGGATCAATAGGGATTTGTGTGCCCAGTAAAACCGATACATGTTTGAGAGATATGACTAGAAACTCGTCATTTTCACGATTTATGGACGTTTTCATGAGCTATTGGCCATAGTTTTGGGATTCCCGAGTGATTTATAGGACTCGTAACACCTTATACGCGTTAGATAGTTATGAGCAAAAACTGATCGTTTTCGCGATCTATGGCTATTTTCATGTGCTATTGCCCACAGTTTTGGGGTTGTAGGATGATTTACACGACTCGTAACACCAGATAAAAGTTTGAGAGTTATGACCAAGAAATCGATGTTTTTGCGTTTTATGGACATATTCATGAGCTGTTGCCCAAAATTTTGATGTTACATGGCGATTTGCACTACCCATAAGACCCGATACATGTTTGAGAGATACGACCAAAAATCGTTGTTTTCGTGTTTATGGACGATTTTTCAATAGCTATTGCCCCTAGTTTTGAGGTTCAATAGGGATTTGCGAGGCCAGTAAAACGAGATGCATGTTTGAGAGTTATGAACAAAAACTCGTCGTTTTTGCGATTTATGGACGTTTTCATCAACTATTACCCACCGTTTTGGTTTTCCAGGGCGATTTACACGACTTGTAACACCCGATACACGTTTGAGAGTTATGAGCAAAAAATCGTTCTTTTCATGTTTTATGGCCCTTTTCATGAGCTATTGCCCACAGTTTTGGGGTTCTAGGGCTATTTACACAACTCGTAACACACGATAAATGTTTGTGAGTTATGACCAAAAACTCGTCATTTTCACAATTTATGGACGTTTTCATGAGCTATTCACCACAGTTTTGGGATTCCCGAGCGATTTACATGACTCGTAACACCTGATACGCGTTTGAGAGTTATGAGCAAAAACACGTCGTTTTCGCGTTCTATGGCCGTTTTCATGTGCTATTGCCCACAATTTTGGGGTTCTAGGGTAATTTACACGACTCGTAACACCAGATAAACGTTTGAGAGTTATGACAAAAGAATCGATGTCTATTGCCCAAAATTTTGATGTTACAGGGCGATCTGCACTACCCCTAAGACCAGATACATGTTTTAGAGATATGACCAAAAATTATTGTTTTCGTGTTTATGGACATTTTTAATAACTATTTCCCACATTTTTAGGGTTCAATAGGGATTTGCGAGGCTAGTAAAATCGGATACATGTTTGAGAGTTATGACCAAAAACTCGTCGTTTTTGGATTTATGGACGTTTTCATCAACTATTACCCACCGTTTCGGTTTTCCAGGGCGATTTACACGACTTGTAACACCCGATACACATTTGAGAGTTATGAGCAAAAAAACTCGTAGTTTTCATGGTTTATGGCCCTTTTCATGAGCTATTGCCCACAGTTTTGAGGTTCCAGGCCGATTTACACGACTCGTAACACCCGATACATGTTTGAGAGTTATGACCAAAAACTCATCGTTTTGACGAATTATGGACGTTTTCATGAGCTATTGGCCGCAGTTTTGGGATTTCAGGGAAATTTACAGGAGTCGTAACACCTGATACGCGTTTGAGAGTTATGAGAAAAAACACGTCGTTTTCGCGTTCTATGGCCGTTTTCATGTGCTATTGCCCACAATTTTGGGGTTCTAGGGTGAATTACATGACTCGTAACACCAGATAAACGTTTGAGATTTTTGACAAAAAATCGATGTTTTCGTGTTTTATGGACATATTCATGAGCTATTGATAAAATTTTGATGTTAAAGGGCGATTTGCACTACCCCTAAGACTAGATACATGTTTGAGAGATATGACCAAAAATCATTATTTTTGTGTTTATGGACGTTTTCAATAGCTATTGCCCACAGTTTTCGGGTCAATGGGGATTTGCATGGCCACCAAAATCCGGATACGTGTTTGAGAGTTATGACCAAAAACTCGACGTTTTCGTGTTTATGGACGATTTCAATAGCTATTGCCCCTAGTTTTGAGGTTCAATAGGGATTTGCGAGGCTAGTAAAATCGGATACATGTTTGAGAGTTATGAACAAAAACTCGTCGTTTTTGCGATTTATGGACGTTTTCATCAGCTATTACCCACCGTTTTGGTTTTCCAGGGCGATTTACACGACTTGTAAAACTCGATACACGTTTGAGAGTTATGAGCAAAAAATCGTTCTTTTCATGTTTTATGGCCCTTTTCATGAGCTATTGCCCACAGTTTTGGGGTTCTAGGGCTATTTACACAACTCGTAACACCCGATACATGTTTGTGAGTTATGACCAAAAACTCGTCGTTTTCACAATTTATGGACGTTTTCATGAGCTATTCACCACAGTTTTGGGATTCCCGAGCGATTTACATGACTCGTAACACCAGATACGCGTTTGAGAGTTATGAGCAAAAACACGTCGTTTTCGCGTTCTATGGCCGTTTTCATGTGCTATTGCCCACAATTTTGGGGTTCTAGGGTAATTTACACGACTCGTAACACCAGATAAACGTTTGAGAGTTATGACAAAAGAATCGATGTCTATTGCCCAAAATTTTGATGTTACAGGGCGATCTGCACTACCCCTAAGACCAGATACATGTTTGAGAGATATGACCAAAAATTATTGTTTTCGTGTTTATGGACATTTTCAATAACTATTTCCCACATTTTTAGGGTTCAATAGGGATTTGCTTGGCTAGTAATATCGGATACATGTTTGAGAGTTATGACCAAAAACTCGTCGTTTTTGCGATTTATGGACGTTTTCACCAACTATTACCCACCGTTTTGGTTTTCCAGGGCGATTTACACGACTGGTAACACCCGATACACATTTGAGAGTTATGAGCAAAAAACTCGTAGTTTTCATGGTTTACGGCCCTTTTCATGAGCTATTGCCCACAGTTTTGAGGTTCCAGGGCGATTTACACGACTCGTAACACCCGATACATGTTTGAGAGTTATGACCAAAAACTCATCGTTTTGACGATTTATGGACGTTTTCATGAGCTATTGGCAGCAGTTTTGGGATTCCAGGGAAATTTACAGGAGTCGTAACACCTGATACGCGTTTGAGAGTTATGAGAAAAAACACGTCGTTTTCGCGTTCTATCGCCGTTTTCATGTGCTATTGCCCACAATTTTGGGGTTTTAGGGTGAATTACATGACTCGTAACATCAGATAAACGTTTGAGATTTATGACAAAAAAATCGATGTTTTCGCGTTTTATGGACATATTCATGAGCTATTGATAAAATTTTGATGTTAAAGGGCGATTTGCACTACCCCTAAGACCAGGTACATGTTTGAGGGATAGTGTTTATGGACGTTTTCAATAGCTATTGCCCACAGTTTTCGGGTCAATGGGGATTTGCATGGCCAACAAAATCCGGATACATGTTTGAGAGTTATGACCAAAAACTCGACGTTTTCGCCTTTTATGGCTGTTTTCATGAGCTATTGCCCATAGTTTTGATATTCCAGGGTGATTTGCACGGCCCATTAGACATGATACATGTTTGAGAGATATGAATAAAAATCATTGTTTACGCATTTACGGACGTTTTCATGAGCTATTGCCCATAGTTTAGGGGTTCAATGGGGATTTGCATGGCCAGTAAAATTGGATACATGTTTTGAGGGATATGACCAAAAACTCGTCATTTTCACGATTTATGGTCGTTTTCATGAGCTATTGGCCACACTTTTGGGATTCTAGGGCGATTTACAGGACTCGTAACACCCGATACGCGTTTGAGAGTTTTGAGCAAAAACTCGTCGTTATCGCGTTTTATGGCCTTTTTCATGTGCTATTGCCCACAGTTTGGGGGTCCTAGGGTGATTTACACGACTCGTAACACCATGTACACTTTTCAGAGTAATGACCAAAAATCGATGTTTTAGCATTTTATGGCCGTTTTCATGAGCTATTGCCCATAGTTTTCATGTTACATGGCGATTTTCACTACCCATAAGACCTGGTATATTTTTGAGAGATATGACTGAAAATCATTGCTTTCGCGTTTATAGAAGTTTTCAATAGCTATTGCCCACAGTATTGGGGATCAATAGGGATTTGTGTGGCCAGTAAAACCGATACATGTTTGAGAGATATGACTAGAAACTCGTCATTTTCACGATTTATGGACGTTTTCATGACCTATTGGCCATAGTTTTGGGATTCCCGAGTGATTTATAGGACTCGTACCACCTTATACGCGTTAGATAGTTATGAGAAAAAACTGATCGTTTTCGCGATCTATGGCTATTTTCATGTGCTATTGCCCACAGTTTTGGGGTTCTAGGATGATTTACACGACTCGTAATACCAGATAAAACTTTGAGAGTTATGACCAAGAAATCGATGTTTTTGCGTTTTATGGACATATTCATGAGCTATTGCCCAAAATTTTGATGTTACAGGGCGATTTGCACTACCCATAAGACCCGATACATGTTTGAGAGATATGACCAAAAATCGTTGTTTTCGTGTTTATGGACGATTTCAATAGCTATTGCCCCTAGTTTGAGGTTCAATAGGGATTTGCGAGGCTAGTAAAACGAGATGCATGTTTGAGAGTTATGAACAAAAACTCGTCGTTTTTGCGATTTATGGACGTTTTCATCAGCTATTACCCACCGTTTTGGTTTTCCAGGGCGATTTACACGACTTGTAACACCCGATACACGTTTGAGATTTATGAGCAAAAAATCGTTCTTTTCATGTTTTATGGCCCTTTTCATGAGCTATTGCCCACAGTTTTGGGGTATTAGGGCTATTTACACAACTCGTAACACCCGATACATGTTTGTGAGTTATGACCAAAAACTCGTCATTTTCACAATTTATGGACGTTTTCATGGGCTATTCGCCACAGTTTTGGGATTCCCGAGCGATTTACATGACTCGTAACACCTGATACGCGTTTGAGAGTTATGAGCAAAAACACGTCGTTTTCGCGTTCTACGGCCGTTTTCATGTGCTATTGCCCACAGTTTTGGGGTTCTAGGGTAATTTACACGACTCGTAACACCAGATAAACGTTTGAGAGTTATGACAAAAAAAATCGATGTTTTCGCATTTTATGGACATATTCATGAGTTATTGCCCAAAATTTTGATGTTACACGGTGATCTGCACTACCCCTAAGACCAGATACATGTTTGAGAGATATGACCAAAAATTATTGTTTTCGTGTTGATGGACATTTTCAATAACTATTTCCCATTGTTTTAGGGTTCAATAGGGATTTGCGAGGCTAGTAAAATCGGATACATGTTTGAGAGTTATGACCAAAAACTCATCGTTTTTGCGATTTATGGACGTTTTCATCAGGTATTACCCACTGTTTTGGTTTTCTAGGGCGATTTACACGACTTGTAACACCCGATACACATTTGAGAGTTATGAGCAAAAAACTCGTCGTTTTTGCGTTCTATGGCCGTTTTCATGTGCTATTGCCCACAGTTTTCGGGTTCTAAGGTAATGTACACGACTCGTAACACCAGATAAACGTTTGAGAGTTACGACAAAAAAAATCGATGTTTTTGCGTTTTTTGGACATATTCATGAGCTATTGCCCAAAATTTTGATGTTACAGGGCGATTTGCACTACCCCTAAGACCACGTACATGTTTGAGATGTATGACCAAAAAACATTGTTTTCGTGTTTATGGACATTTTCAATAGCTATTGCCCATAGTTTAGGGGTTCAATGGGGATTTGCATGGCCAGTAAAATCGGATACATGTTTGAGAGTTATGACCAAAAACTCGTCATTTTCACGATTTATGGTCGTTTTCATGAGCTATTGGCCATAGTTTTAGGATTCCAGGGCGATTTACAGGACTCGTAACACCCGACACGCGTTTGAGAGTTATGAGCAAAAACACGTCGTTTTTGCGTTCTATGGCCGTTTTCATGTGCTATTGCCCACAGTTTTGGGGTTCTAGGGTAATGTACACGACTCGTAACACCAGATAAACGTTTGAGAGTTACGACAAAAAAATCGATGTTTTTGCATTTTATGGACATATTCATGAGCTATTGCCCAAAATTTTGATGTTATAGGGCAATTTGCACTACCCCTAAGACCAGATACATGTTTGAGATGTATGACCAAAAATCATTGTTTTCGTGTGTATGGACATTTTCAATAGCTATTGCCCACGGTTTTGGGGTTCAGTTGGGATTTGCGAGGCCAGTAAAACCGGATACATGTTTGAGAGATATGACCAAAAACTCGTCGTTTTATGCGATTTATGGACGTTTTCATGAGCTATTACCCACCGTTTTGGTTTTCCAGGGCGATTTACATGACTTGTAACACCCGATACATGTTTGAGAGTTAAGAGCAAAAAACTCGTCGTTTTCGCATTTTATGGCTGTTTTCATGAGCTATTGCCCATAGTTTTAGGGTTCCAGGGCGATTTACACGACTCGTAACACCCGATACATGTTTGAGTGTTATGACCAAAAACTCGTCGTTTCATGAGTTATGGACGTTTTCATGAGCTATTGGCCATATTTTTGGGATTCTAGGGAAATTTACAGGAGTCGTAACACCTGATACACATTTGAGAGTTATGAGCAAAAACTCGTTGTTTTCGCGTTTTATGGCCGTTTTCATGTGGTATTGTCCACAGTTTGGGGGTCCTAGGGTGATTTACACGACTCATAACACCAGATACACTTTTTAGAGTAATGACCAAAAAATAGATATTTTAGCGTTTTATGGCCGTTTTCATGAGTTATTGCCCACAGTTTTGGTATTAAAGGGCGATTTTCACTACCCATAAGACCTGGTATATTTTTGAGAGATATGACTAAAAATCATTGCTTTCGCGTTTATGGACGTTTTCAATAGCTATTGCCCACGGTACTAGGGATGAATAGGGATTTGTGTGGCCAATAAGACAGATACATGTTTGAGAGATATGACTACAAACTCGTCGTTCTTATGATTTATGGACGTTTTCATAAGCTATTGGCCATAGTTTTGGGATTCCCGAGCGATTTATATAACTCGTAACACCCGATAAGCGTTAGATAGTTATGAGCAAAAACTCGTTGTTTTCGCGATCTATGGCCATTTTCATGTGATATTGCCCACAGTTTTGGGGTGCTAGGATGATTTACACGACTCATAACACCAGATAAACGTTTGAGAGTTATGACCAAAAAATCGATGTTTTCACGTTTTATGGACATATTCATGAGCTATTGCCGAAAAATTGATGTTATATGGCGATTTGCGCTACCCGTAAGACCCGATACATGTTTGAGAGACATGACCAAAAATCATTGTTTTCGCGTTTATGGACGATTTCAATAGCTATTGCCCACAGTTTTGGGGTTGAATAGGGATTTGCGAGGCCAGTAAAACCAGATACATGTTTCAGAGTTATGAACAAAAACTCGTCGTTTCTGCGATTTATGGACGTTTTCATGATCTATTACCCACCGTTTCGGTTTTCTAGGGAGATTTACACTACTTGTAACACCTGATACACGTTTGAAAGTTATGAGGAAAAAACTCGTTGTTTTCATGTTTTATGGCCCTTTTCATGAGCTATTGCCCACAGTTTTGGGGTTCCAGGGCGATTGACACGACTCGTAACACTCGATACATGTTTGTGAGTTATGACCAAAAACTCGTCGTTTTCACAATTTATGGACGTTTTCATGAGCTATTGGCCACATTTTTGGGATTTCCGAGCGATTTGCAGGACTCGTAACACCCGATACACGTTTGAGAGTTATGAGCAAAAACAGGTCGTTTTCGCGTTCTATGGCCCTTTTCATGTGCTATTTGCCCACGGTTTTGGGGTTCTAGGGTAATTTACACGACTCGAAACACCAGATAAACGTTTGAGAGTTATGACAAAAAAATCGATGTTTTCGCGTTTTATGGACATATTCATGAGCTATTGCCCAAACTTTTGATGTTACAGGGCGATTTGCACTACCCCTAAAACCAGATACATGTTAGAGAGATATGACCAAAAATCATTGTTTTCGTGTTTATGGACATTTTCAATAACTATTTCCCACAGTTTTAGGGTTCAATAGGGATTTGCGAGGCTAGTAAAATCGGATACATGTTTGAGAGTTATGACAAAAAACTCGTCGTTTTTGCGATTTATAGACGTTTTCGCGTTTTATGGCCGTTTTCATGTGGTATTGTCCACAGTTTGGGGGTCCTAGGGTGATTTACACGACTCATAACACCAGATAGACTTTTTAGAGTAATGACCAAAAAATCGATGTTTTAGCGTTTTATGGCCGTGTTCATGAGTTATACCCCACAGTCTTGGTATTACAGGGCGATTTTCACTACCCATAAGACCTGATATATTTTTGAGAGATATGACTAACAATCATTGCTTTCGTGTTTATGGACGTTTTCAATAGCTATTGCCCACAGTACTAGGGATCGATAGGGATTTGTGTGGCCAGTAAAACCGATATATGTTTGAAAGATATGACTAGAAACTCGTCGTTCTCATGATTTATGGACGTTTTGAAGAGCTATTGGCCATAGTTTTGGGATTCTCGAGCGATTTACAGGACTCGTAACACGCGATACGTGTTAGATAGTTGTGAGCAAAAACTCGTCATTTTCATGATTTTTGGACGTTTTCATGAGCTATTGGCCATAGTTTTGGGATTCGGCGATTTACAGGGACTCGTAACACCCGATACGTGTTAGATAGTTGTGAGCAAAAACTCGTCGTTTTCGCGATCTATGGCCATTTTCATGTGCTATTGCCCACAGTTTTGGGGTGCTAGGGTGATTTATACGACTTGTAACACCAGATAAACATTTGAGAGTTATGACCAAAAAATCGATGTTTCCGCCTTTTATGGACATATTCATGAGCTATTGCCCAAAAAATTGATGTTATAGGGCGATTTGCGCTACCCATCAGACCCGATACATGTTTGAGAGATATGATCAAAAATCGTTGTTTTCGTGTTTATGAACGATTTCAATAGCTATTGCCCACAGTTTTGGGGTTCAATAGGGATTTGCGAGGCCAGTAAAACCAGATACATGTTTGAGAGTTATGAACAAAAACCAACCGTTTTGATTTTCCAGGTCGATTTACACGACTTGTAACACCCGATACACGTTTGAGAGTTATGAGCAAAAAATCGTTCTTTTCATGTTTTATGGCCCTTTTCATGAGCTATTGCCCACAGTTTTGGGGTTCTAGGGCTATTTACACAACTCGTAACACCCGATACATATTTGTGAGTTATGACCAAAAACTCGTTGTTTTCACAATTTATGGACGTTTTCATGAGCTATTCGCCACAGTTTTGGGATTCCCGAGCGATTTACATGACTCGTAACCCCTGATACGCGTTTGAGAGTTATGATCAAAAACACGTCGTTTTCGCGTTCTATGGCCGTTTTCATGTGCTATTGCCCACCGTTTTGGGGTTTTAGGGTAATTTACAAGACTCGTAACACCAGATAAATGTTTGAGAGTTATGACAAAAAATCGATGTTTTCGCATTTTATGGACATATTCATGAGTTATTGCCCAAAATTTTGATGTTACAGGGCGATCTGCACTACCCCTAAGACCAGATACATGTTTGAGAGATATGACCAAAAATTGTTGTTTTCGTGTTTATGGACATTTTCAATAACTATTTCCCACAGTTTTAGGTTCAATAGGGATTTGCGAGGCTAGTAAAATCGGATACATGTTTGAGAGTTATGACCAAAAACTCGTCGTTTTTGCGATTTATGGACGTTTTCATCAGCTATTACCCACCGTTTTGGTTTTCCAGGGCGATTTACATGACTTGTAACACCCGATCCAATTTGAGAGTTATGAGCAAAAAACTCGTAGTTTTCATGGTTTATGGCCCTTTTCATGAGCTATTGCCCACAGTTTTGACGTTCCAGGGCGATTTACACGACTCGTAACATCTGATACATGTTTAAGAGTTATGACCAAAAACTCGTCGTTTTGACGAGTTATGGACGTTTTCATGAGCTATTGGCCGCAGTTTTGGGATTCCAGGGAAATTTACAGGAGTCGTAACACCTGATACGCGTTTGAGAGTTATGAGAAAAAAAACGTCCTTTTCGCGTTCTATGGTCCTTTTCATGTGCTATTGCCCACAATTTTGGGATTCTAGGGTGAATTACACAACTCGTAACACCAGATAAACGTTTGAGAGTTATGACAAAAAATCGATGTTTTCGCGTTTTATGGACATATTCATGAGCTATTGCCCAAAATTTTGATGTTAAAGGGCGATTTGCACTACCCCTAAGACCAGATACATGTTTGAGAGATATGACCAAAAATCATTATTTTCGTGTTTATGGACGTTTTCAATAGCTATTGCCCACAGTTTTGGGGTCAATGGGGATTTGCATGGCCAACAAAATCCGGATACATGTTTGAGAGTTATGAGCAAAAACTCGACGTTTTCGCCTTTTATGTCTGTTTTCATGAGCTATTGCCCATAGTTTTGACATTCCAGAGTGATTTGCACGGCCCATTAGACATGATACATGTTTGAGAGATATGAATAAAAATCATTGTTTACGCATTTACGGACGTTTTCATGAGCTATTTCCCATAGTTTCGGGGTTCAATGGGGATTTGCATGGCCAGTAAAATTGGATACTTGTTTTGAGGGATATGACCAAAAACTCGTCATTTTCACGATTTATGGTCTGTTTCATGAGCTATTGGCCACACTTTTGGGATTCTAGGGCGATTTACATGACTCATAACACCCGATACGCGTTTGAGAGTTTTGAGCAAAAACTCGTCGTTATCGCGTTTTATGGCCTTTTTCATGTGCTATTGCCCACAGTTTGGGGGTCCTAGGGTGATTTACACGACTCGTAACACCATGTACACTTTTCAGAGTAATGACCAAAAAATCGATGTTTTAGCATTTTATGGCCGTTTTCATGAGCTATTGCCCATAGTTTTCGTGTTACATGGTGATTTTCACTACCCATAAGACCTGGTATATTTTTGGGAGATATGACTAAAAATCATTGCTTTCGCGTTTATAGACATTTTCAATAGCTATTGCCCACAGTATTGGGGATAAATAGGGATTTATGTGGCCAGTAAAACCTATACATGTTTGAGAGATATGACTAGAAACTCGTCATTTTCACGATTTATGGAAGTTTTCATGAGCTATTGGCCATAGTTTGGGGATTCCTGAGTGATTTACAGGACTCGTAACACCTTATACGCGTTAGATAGTTATGAGCAAAAACTGATCGTTTTCCCGATCTATGGCTATTTTCATGTGCTATTGCCCACAGTTTTGGGGTTATAGGATGATTTACACGACTCGTAACACCAGATACACGTTTGAGAGTTATGAGGAAAAAACTCGTTGTTTTCATGTTTTATGGCCCTTTTCATGAGCTATTGCCCACAGTTTTGGGGTTCCAGGGCGATTGACACGACTCGTAACACCCGATACATGTTTGTGAGTTATGACCAAAAACTCGTCGTTTTCACATTTTATGGACGTTTTCATGAGCTATTGGCCACATTTTTGGGATTTCCGAGCGATTTACAGGACTCGTAACACCCGATACGCGTTTGAGAGTTATGAGCAAAAACACGTCGTTTTCGCGTTCTATGGCCTTTTTCATGTGCTATTTGCCCACAGTTTTGGGGTTCTAGGGTAATTTACACGACTCGAAACACCAGATAAACGTTTGAGAGTTATGACAAAAAAATCGATGTTTTCGTGTTTTATGGACATATTCATGAGCTATTGCCCAAACTTTTGATGTTACAGGGCGATTTGCACTACCCCTAAAACCAGATACATGTTAGAGAGATATGACCAAAAATCATTGTTTTCGTGTTTATGGACATTTTCAATAACTATTTCCCAAAGTTTTAGGGTTCAATAGGGATTTGCGAGGCTAGTAAAATCGGATACATGTTTGAGAGTTATGACCAAAAACTCGTCGTTTTTGCGATTTATAGACGTTTTCATCAGCTATTACCCACCGTTTTGGTTTTCCAGGGCGATTTACACGAGTTGTAACACTCGATACACATTTGAGAGTTATGAGCAAAAAACTCGTCATTTTGATGTTTTATGGCCATTTTCATGAGCTATTGCCCACAGTTTTGAGGTTCCAGGGCGATTTACACGACTCGTAACACCCGATACATGTTTGAGAGTTATGACCAAAAACTCGTCGTTTTCATGATTTATGGACGTTTTCATGAGCTATTGGCCACATTTTTGGGATTCCAGGAAATTTACAGGAGTCGTAACACCTGATACGCGTTTGAGAGTTATGAGCAGAAACACGTCGTTTTCGTGTTCTATGGCCGTTTTCATGTGCTATTGCCCACAATTTTGGGGTTCTAGGGGGAATTACACGACTCGTAACACCAGATAAACGTTTGAGAGTTATGACAGAAAAAATCGATGTTTTCGCGTTTTATGGACATATTAATGAGCTATTGCCCAAAATTTTGATGTTACATGGCGATTTGCACTGCCCCTAAGACCAGATACATGTTTGAGAGATATGACCAAAAATGATTGTTTTCGTGTTTATGGACGTTTTCAATAGCTATTGCCCACAGTTTTGGGGTTCAATGGGGATTT
Source organism: Avena longiglumis (assembly GCA_030063025.1). Lineage (NCBI taxonomy): Eukaryota > Viridiplantae > Streptophyta > Magnoliopsida > Poales > Poaceae > Avena > Avena longiglumis. The sequence continues at coordinate 6,450,651 of CP125975.1, forward strand.
GCATGGCCAACAAAAACCGGATACATGTTTGAGAGTTATGACCAAAAACTCGACGTTTTCGCCTTTTATGGCTGTTTTCATGAGCTATTTCCCATAGTTTTGATATTCCAGGGTGATTTGCACGACCCATAAGACATGATACATGTTTGAGAGATATGAATAAAAATCATTGTTTTCGCATTTATGGACGTCTTCATGAGCTATTGCCCATAGTTTAGGTTTTCAATGAGGATTTGCATGGCCAGTAAAATCGGATACATGTTTGAGAGTTATGACCAAAAACTCGTCATTTTCACGAATTATGGTCCTTTTCATGAGCTATTGGCCACAGTTTTGGGATTCCAGGGCGATTTACAGGACTCGTAACTCCCGATACGCGTTTGAGAGTTATGAGCAAAAACACGTCGTTTTCGCGTTCTATGGCCGTTTTCATGTGTTTTTGCCACAGTTTTGGGGTTCTAGGGTAATGTACACGACTCGTAACACCAGATAAACGTTTGAGAGTTACGACAAAAAAAATCGATGTTTTCGCGTTTTATGGACATATTCATGAGCTATTGCCCAAAATTTTGATGTTACAGGGCGATTTGCACTACCCCTAAGACCAGATACATGTTTTAGTTGTGTGACCAAAAATCATTGTTTTCATGTTTATGGACATTTTCAATAGCTATTGCCCACAGTTTTGGGGTTCAATTGGGATTTGCGAGGCCGGTAAAACCAGATACATGTTTGATAGTTATGACCAAAACCTCGTCGTTTTATGCATTTATGGACGTTTTCATGAGCTATTACCCACCGTTTTGGTTTTTCAGGGCGATTTACACGAATTGTAACACCCGATACATGTTTGAGAGTTATGAGCAAAAAACTCGTCGTTTTCGCATTTTATGGCCGTTTTCATGAGCTATTGCCCATAGTTTTTAGGGTTCCAGGGCGATTTACACGACTCGTAACACCCGATACATGTTTGAGAGTTATGACCAAAAACTCGTCGTTTCACGAGTTATGGACGTTTTCATGAGCTATTGGCCACATTTTTGGGATTCTAGGGAAATTTACAGGAGTCGTAACACCTGATACGCGTTTGAGAGTTATGAGCAAAAACTCGTTGTTTTCGCGTTTTATGGCCGTTTTCATGTGGTATTGTCCACAGTTTGGGGGTCCTAGGGTGATTTACACGACTCATAACACCAGATAGACTTTTCAGAGTAATGACCAAAAAATCGATGTTTTAGCGTTTTATGGTCGTGTTCATGAGTTATTCCCCACAGTCTTGGTATTACAGGGCGATTTTCACTACCGATAAGACCTGATATATTTTTGAGAGATATGACTAACAATCATTGCTTTCGCGTTTATGGACGTTTTCAATAGCTATTGCCCACAGTACTAGGGATCGATAGGGATTTGTGTGGCCAGTAAAACCGATATATGTTTGAGAGATATGACTAGAAACTCGTCGTTCTCATGATTTATGGACGTTTTGAAGAGCTATTGGCCATAGTTTTGGGATTCCCGAGCGATTTACAGGACTCGTAACACGCGATACGTGTTAGATAGTTGTGAGCAAAAACTCGTCATTTTCATGATTTTTGGACGTTTTCATGAGCTATTGGCCATAGTTTTGGGATTCCCAAGCGATTTACAGGACTCGTAACACCCGATACGTGTTAGATAGTTGTGAGCAAAAACTCGTCGTTTTCGCGATCTATGGCCATTTTCATGTGCTATTGCCCACAGTTTTGGGGTGCTAGGGTGATTTATACGACTTGTAACACCAGATAAACATTTGAGAGTTATGACCAAAAAATCGATGTTTCCGCCTTTTATGGACATATTCATGAGCTATTGCCCAAAAAATTGATGTTATAGGGCGATTTGCGCTACCCATCAGACCCGATACATGTTTGAGAGATATGATCAAAAATCGTTGTTTTCGTGTTTATGAACGATTTCAATAGCTATTGCCCACAGTTTTGGGGTTCAATAGGGATTTGCGAGGCCGTAAAACCAGATACATGTTTGAGAGTTATGAACAAAACCAACTGCGTTTTGATTTTCCGTCGATTTACACGACTTGTAACACCCGATACGTTTGAGAGTTATGAGCAAAAATCGTTCTTTTCATGTTTTATGGCCCTTTTCATGAGCTATTGCCACAGTTTTGGGTTCTAGGGCTATTTACACAACTCGTAACACCGATACATATTTGTGAGTTATGACCAAAACTTCGTTGTTTTCACAATTTATGGACGTTTTCATGAGCTATTCGCCACAGTTTTGGGATTCGGCGATTTACATGACTCGTAACCCCGAGCACGTTTGAGAGTTATGATCAAAAACACGTCGTTTTCGCGTTCTATGGCCGTTTTCATGTGCTATTGCCCACAGTTTTGGGGTTTTAGGGTAATTTACACGACTCGTAACACCAGATAAATGTTTGAGAGTTATGACAAAAAATCAATGTTTTCGCATTTTATGGACATATTCATGAGTTATTGCCCAAAATTTTGATGTTACAGGGCGATCTGCACTACCCCTAAGACCAGATACATGTTTGAGAGATATGACCAAAAATTGTTGTTTTCGTGTTTATGGACATTTTCAATAACTATTTCCCACAGTTTTAGGTTCATTAGGGATTTGCGAGACTAGTAAAATCGGATACATGTTTGAGAGTTATGACCAAAAACTCGTCGTTTTTGCGATTTATGGACGTTTTCATCAGCTATTACCCACCGTTTTGGTTTTCCAGGGCGATTTACATGACTTGTAACACCCGATACACATTTGAGAGTTATGAGCAAAAAACTCGTAGTTTTCATGGTTTATGGCCCTTTTCATGAGCTATTGCCCACAGTTTTGACGTTCCAGGGCGATTTACACGACTCGTAACACCTGATACATGTTTAAGAGTTATGACCAAAAACTCGTCATTTTGACGAGTTATGGACGTTTTCATGAGCTATTGGCCGCAGTTTTGGGATTCCAAGGAAATTTACAGGAGTCGTAACACCTGATACGCGTTTGAGAGTTATGAGAAAAAACACGTCCTTTTCGCGTTCTATGGTCCTTTTCATGTGCTATTGCCCACAATTTTGGGATTCTAGGGTGAATTACACAACTCGTAACACCAGATAAACGTTTGAGAGTTATGACAAAAAATCGATGTTTTCGCGTTTTATGGACATATTCATGAGCTATTGCCCAAAATTTTGATATTAAAGGGCGATTTGCACTACCCCTAAGACCAGATACATGTTTGAGAGATATGACCAAAAATCATTATTTTCGTGTTTATGGACGTTTTCAATAGCTATTGCTCACAGTTTTGGGGTCAATGGGGATTTGCATGGCCAACAAAATCCGGATACATGTTTGAGAGTTATGACCAAAAACTCGACGTTTTCGCCTTTTATGTCTGTTTTCATGAGCTATTGCCCATAGTTTTGACATTCCAGAGTGATTTGCACGGCCCATTAGACATGATACATGTTTGAGAGATATGAATAAAAATCATTGTTTACGCATTTACGGACGTTTTCATGAGCTATTTCCCATAGTTTCGGGGTTCAATGGGGATTTGCATGGCCAGTAAAATTGGATACTTGTTTTGAGGGATATGACCAAAAACTCGTCATTTTCACGATTTATGGTCGTTTTCATGAGCTATTGGCCACACTTTTGGGATTCTAGGGCGATTTACAGGACTCGTAACACCCGATACGCGTTTGAGAGTTTTGAGCAAAAACTCGTCGTTATCGCGTTTTATGGCCTTTTTCATGTGCTATTGCCCACAGTTTGGGGGTCCTAGGGTGATTTACACGACTCGTAACACCATGTACACTTTTCAGAGTAATGACCAAAAAATCGATGTTTTAGCATTTTATGGCCGTTTTCATGAGCTATTGCCCATAGTTTTCGTGTTACATGGCGATTTTCACTACCCATAAGACCTGGTATATTTTTGAGAGATGTGACTAAAAATCATTGCTTTCGCGTTTATAGACATTTTCAATAGCTATTGCCCACAGTATTGGGGATAAATAGGGATTTGTGTGGCCAGTAAAACCTATACATGTTTGAGAGATATGACTAGAAACTCGTCATTTTCACGATTTATGGAAGTTTTCATGACCTATTGGCCATAGTTTGGGGATTCCCGAGTGATTTACAGGACTCGTAACACCTTATACGCGTTAGATAGTTATGAGCAAAAACTGATCGTTTTCGCGATCTATGGCTATTTTCATGTGCTATTGCCCACAGTTTTGGGGTTCTAGGATTATTTACACGACTCGTAACACCAGATAAAAGTTTGAGAATTATGACCAAGAAATCGATGTTTTTGCGTTTTATGCACATATTCATGAGCTATTGCCCAAAATTTTGATGTTATAGGGCGATTTGCACTACCCATAAGACCCAATACATGTTTGAGACATATGACCAAAAATCGTTGTTTTCGTGTTTATGGACGATTTCAATAGCTATTGCCCCTAGTTTTGAGGTTCAATAAGGATTTGCGAGGCCAGTAAAACGAGATGCATGTTTGAGATTTATGAACAAAAACTCGCCGTTTTTGCGATTTATGGACGTTTTCATGTGCTATTACTCACCGTTTTGGTTTTCCAGGGCGATTTACACAACTTGTAACACCCGATACACATTTGAGAGTTATGAGTAAAAAACTCGTTGTTTTCATGTTTTATGGCCCTTTTCATGAGCAATTACCCACAGTTTTGGCGTTCCAGGCCGATTTACACGACTCGTAACACCCGATACATGTTTGTGAGTTATGACCAAAAACTCGTCGTTTTCACAATTTATGGACGTTTTCATGAGCTATTCGCCACAGTTTTGGGATTCCCGAGCGATTTACAGGACACGTAATACCCGATACGCGTTTGAGAGTTATGAGCAAAAACACGTCGTTTTCGCGTTCTATGGCCGTTTTCATGTGCTATTGCCCACGGTTTTGGGGTTCTAGGGTAATTTACACGACTCGTAACACCAGATAAACGTTTGAGAGTTATGACAAAAAAATCGATGTTTTCGTGTTTTATGGACATATTCATGAGCTATTGCCCAAAATTTTGATGTTACATGGCGATTTGCACTACCCCTAAGACCAGATACTTGTTTGAGAGATATGACCAAAAATCATTATTTTCGTGTTTATGGATATTTTCAATAAATATTTCCCACAGTTTTAGGGTTCAATAGGGATTTGCGAGGCTAGTAAAACCGGATACATGTTTGAGAGTTATGACAAAAAACTCGTCGTTTTTGTGATTTATGGACGTTTTCATCAGCTATTACCCACCGTTTTGGTTTTCCAGGACGATTTACACGACTTGTAACACCCGATACACGTTTGAGAGTTATGAGCAAAAAACTCGTCGTTTTCATGTTTTGTGGCCCTTTTCATGAGGTATTGCCCACAGTTTTGGGGTTCCGGGGCTATTTACATGACTCGTAACACGCGATACTTGTTTGAGAGTTATGACCAAAAACTCGTCGTTTTCACGATTTATGGACGTTTTCATAAGCTATTGGCCACATTTTTGGGATTCCAGGAAAATTTACAAGAGTCGTAACACCCGATATGCGTTTGAGAGTTATGGGGAAAAACTCGTCATTTTCGCGTTTTATGGACGTTTTCATGTGCTATTGCCCACAATTTTGGGATTCAATGAAGATTTGCATGGCCAGTAAAACCGAATACATTTTTGAGATTCATGACCGAAAACATAGCGTTTTCTTGTTTTATGCCTGTTTTCTTGTGAGGCTCCCAAATACAAGCAAGCTGCGAAAACAATCAAAGACAAGATTGTAAGAACCAAATCAAAGCTAGGGTTTCCAAAGAAACACTAGATCGAGCATGGGGGCCCTCAAGTGAATGAGGGGGAAATGAAGATCTCTCTTGGTGAAGCTGTAGATCAAGGCCTCCTCCTTTGATTCTGCAACTATCAATGACTTTGGATGGTTGGATGAAGAGATCTTGTCGATTTGGTGGCTCTAATGGAGGTAGTGTTCTTGAGTGGGTCGAGTAGCTGGAGGACGGAGATAAGGGTCCCATTTATAAGCAGCCCCCTCCACGAACCGTTTTCTGAATGTTGGAGAAAGGTCAGACCGGAGACTCTGGCCTGCACACCGGAGACTCTGGTCTACACAGGAGATTCTGGTCCATCTCCGGTCCAGCCTCCGGACCAGCCTACTGATTGACCAGGCCGAGTCACGAGCCAAGTGGGACGGAGACTCCGGTCCAACAGCACCAGAGACTCTGGTCGAAGGCCCACACCGGAGACTCCGGGGTAGTCTCCGGACTTGGCTCCAGACCCCCTCACAGATTGTCCTAGCTAGGATCCTGATGCCTCCACCGGGGACGCCTGCGGAAACTGCGGTCCACACCGGAGACTCCGGTCCAGCAATACTGGAGACTCCAGTCTGGAATTTCTAGAACCATGTCAAACTTGCAGGAATCTTTTTAAAGTGTGAGGGTACTTTTCACTTAGCATTATAACAACCTCTGGACAATGACAAACTGTAAAATGATCTACTTGTTATTAATGAACACCAAAAGTGATTATGACAGTAAATGTCCTTTCAATCTCCCCCTTTTTGATGTTCGATGACAACAAGTGATTTTGCATGAAATAATTTGTATGAAGCTCCCGCTGACTATGTGCATTATGGTAAACAAGTAAATTATGCAAGATAGATGGTATCACAGATAAAGCACATAATTCTCACATGAGTTACATTAATAGGTGCACAAGCACACAGTCACACACATAAGTGTCAAATAACACATAGAAGTTAAAATATGGAAAATAAAGGCAAAGAACAGCGAATCCAAAGCCCAAGCCCATGCAAATCGATGAAAATGTCTTCTGCCCCTTTGGCATCGAAACGCCGAAAAGAGAAAATACCTAAGATAGCGCCCCAACAACTCAGTAGTCCTCATCATCCTCGTCATCCTCATCCTAATCCTCACTACCCTCATCATAGTCATCATCATCATCCTCAGGGACTGCAAGCCCTTTGCCGTGAGGGCGAGAAGAGGAGGTACCCTGGTACCCGTATCTAGATGTGACATCCGCCAAAGTCTTCCAGTCCACCAGGATATCATGTTGGGCATTCCATGCCCCAAACGAGAGTGTGTGATCTGACTCTTTAGAGTGCTGAGCACCATGCTCATCTTTGTAATCGCCCTCTCCTGCCTCATCATCCCCTTCACCCTGTTCCTTAATTTTCTTGAGGATCTTCTCAATGCATCGGTTGCTTTTGTAGGAGGCATGTTGTTGCTTATGGATGTCTACATTCATGCAACATAGGTTCTTCTCCCAGAAAGTGGCCTTCTTGACCTTCTCATGTATATAGTCGCAGGTCATAGGAGTCATAGGGGCATTGGAGTCATTCTTCCTCCAATCTCTAGGAGGAGAGGAGGCCCTTTCAATCTTATCCATCTCCTCATCATCATTCCCATAGCAACGCCTAGGAGGAGGCCCCATGCGCCCCTTCTCCTGCAGTGAAACCAGGGTGTGCTCAGTGAGATTGGGAGCCATGCTAAGAGGTGAACCATGCTCCTTGGAGTTGATGAGCCTCATAACTAATGGTGCATATGTAGGAGACTTCTTGAAGAGAATGGCATGGAACATCTCCCCAAAAATGTCCATCACATCAATAGGATCAGCATCTGTCTCTTGGCCAGCATTGTAGATCCAGTGGGTATGATAGAGTAGGTTTACAAGCCCACACCTAATACCATCGTCATTCCCAGCACTTGGTGATATGGTATGACAAAATATCCTCAACATCAAGTTGTAGAGAGGCTTGAGTCCCTTGGACCCCCCTACAGCACCCTCGATGTCATACAAAGGTGCAAGCTTCATCTTGTTCTCACCAAGTGATGCTAAGTGCATGCGCATCCCAACAGGAGTGGATACACCATGGAAGCTCTCGAAAATGACATTGGCAAAGTCATAGAGAGTAGCTGAGCAGAGGGTGGTGCCAGTAATCCAAGTCATGGTCATGTCTTGGTCAGATCCAAACACTACAGTGGCATAGAATTATTGCACGAGAGTGATGTTGTAATCTTTATGGAGCTCCATCAAGTTGAACAGCCCCAACTTCTCACAGATCCATAGAGCATCATTGAAGTAGGGGCTGAGCCTCATCTGCTCAACACTCATGAACTTCTGAGGACACACAGGTGATTTCGTGAGCACACCATACACATCCTTCATGAACACAGCCTGCTCCTTCCTCCAGTAACGAGGGTCATCGCTGGTACGTGGCAGGGCATAGAAGTCAGTCTTCCTCAGCTCACGGAACTCCTCCTTTGACATGCGGGCCAAAGACTGAAGATTGTCATATTTGGCCTTCTTGGCGCGGTTCTCTTGCTCAATCCTTTCTTGCTCGCTCCTCATATAAGATGCATCATGGGCCTACTGTCTGCGGTTGGAAGGGGCACAATAAACTGACCCTGGGATTCATCATAGCGAGGATTGGCCCTTCTTGACTTGGCCTTGGTGAGACGAGGACGACGAGAACCATCACCTCTGAACAGCAGTGAGGGAGATAGCATGGAGATGAGTATATATGTCCCAAAGATGCAGTACAAGAGCTTTGATGCATTACTGAACCGTTTTGAGTCACCCCACACCAGAGTCTCCACAACTCATACCGTAGTCTCCGGTTCTGTGGACCGGAGTCTCCAACCCAGGGGCCGGAATCTTCGGTCGGGAGGCTCGGGCATGAGCTAGGAGGGTGCTGTTGGGGGTGAAACTAATAGATCGGGCAATGCAACAAGGCTAAAGTACTAGAGTGCACGCATACAAGTGATTTCAATGGACAAATCAGTACCAATGCTCAAAAAAACATATCTAGAGATGAACTGTAGGAGAAAAAAAGGAGGAGAGGTACCAGATCTGTCCATGGGGTCGATTCCTCTGGTGGGAATGACCCAATGGAGGAGAGGAGAAGGTTGGCTGGTGGCACGGTGGATCTCGGGGGCTTCTTGACCTCCGGGGAGGAGTTTTGGAGGTGGGGCGACGGGTTGGAAGGAGGGGAACAAGGGTGGAAGAATGAAACTACTGTTTCAGGTCACCAAGTCCGCTCCCTTTAAGTGGCAGAAATCGTCTGGACCGGAGACTCCGGTCTACACTGGAGTCTCCGGTGTAGGTGCACCGGAGACTACGGTCCTCCTCGACCAAAAACTCCAGGTTTAGGTGTTTGGGGACATATATGAGGGATAGAGAGTTTTAAGATAGGGTATAGGCTTGGGTTAAGATATCAATCTGTGAAGAATCAATAAGAGCCATATATAGAAATTCACAAAAATGTTCAAGAAAGCTCCAAAAAAACACGGACCAACAAATGACAAACACGAGCAAGCACCAACCTCTCGAATGTGAGAGGGCGGTGGCCTAGGCCACCATATTTGAGTATACTCGGCTTGGAACCACGAAGATATATCTTGTGTCCATTATCAAAACTCATCATTTATGCTCACATATCACAAAATGATATTAAGAGAAATGATTTTGATTACTTTGGGCATAATGGGGGGAGGGATAGTCCAATCAATTAGGACCGCACCCCCCTATATCCATGCCTACACCTAAACCAAATAAGGATTAAGACATAGGTGAGTATGCAAGGTGATCAATTCAAGCTCCTTGAATATATGATATTTAGTTCATTCCTCAAATAGCAAAACCTTTCTTCATCAAGTGGATTCGTGAAGATGTCGAGAAGTTGGTCTTTGGTTGACACATAAGATAAATCAATATCACCTCAAGCAACATGATCTCTAATGAAGTGATGGCAAATCTCAATATGCTTTTTCCTTGTGTGATCCACCGGGTTGAGGCAATCTTGATAGCATTTTCATTGTCACATAGAAGAGGCACTTTGTCACAATGGACACCGTATTCTTTTAAAGTTTGCCTCATCCATAGCAATTGAGTGCAAGCACTAGCAGCTGTCACATACTCGGCTTCGGCGGTGGAGAGAGATATACAATTTTTCTTCTTAGAAGACCAACATACCAAGGACCTACCAAGGAATTGGCAAGCCCCGAATGTTGATTTTCTATCATCCTTATCACCAGCCCAATCCGAATCCGTGTATCCACAAAGAGCAATTGTTGTCCCTCGAGGATACCAAAGACCATAATGTGGGGCATGAACTAAATACCGAAAGATTCTCTTGACCACCATCAAGTGGCTTTCTTTAGGAGCCGCTTGATATCTTGCACACACACCTGCACTCAACACAATATCGGGTCTAGATGCACAAAGGTAAAGCAAAGAACCAATCATAGACCGGTATACTTTTTGATCCACATCTTTACCATTTGGATTTTGTTCTAGCTGAGTCTTTGTAGCCATGGGAGTAGGAGCTCCATTTAAATCTTCAATATTGAATCTTTTGAGCATATCTTGAGTACACTTGGCTTGGTTGAAGAATATCCCTCCTCTAACTTTCTTGATCTCAAAGCCAAGAAATACCCTCAACTCCCCCATCATAGACATCCGGAACCTACTAGTCATAAGCTTTGAGAATTCATCATTAAAATCTTTGTTAGATGAGCCAAAGATAATATCATCAACATATATTTGGCATACAAAAAGCTCCCCATTAACCTTCTTAGTAAAAAGAGTGGGATCAATTTTCCCATCCTCAAACCCACGGTAAAACAACAACTCTCTAAGGTGCTCATACCACATGCGTGGGGCTTGTTTGAGCCCATAGAGCACCTTGTCAAGTTTGTAGACATGGTTTGGGAATTTGGGATCCTAAAATCCCGGGGGTTGATTTACATATACCAACACATTTAAGGGACCATTAAGAAATGCACTTTCTACATCCATTTTTTGCAACTTAAAGTTATGATGTGCCGCATAAGCAAGAAGGATACAAATGGACTCAAGGAGAGGCACGGGTGCATACGTCTCTCCATAATCAATGCCTTCAATTTGAGAGAACCCTTGTGCAACCAAACTTGCCTTGTTCCTTACTATAATTCCATGCTCATCTTTCTTGTTCTTGAATATACACTTGGTGCCTATAACATTGCGGCAATCCTTTGGCTTCTCAACTAAATTCCATACTTTGTTCCTCTGAAAGTTGTTGAGCTCTTTGTGCATTGCTTCCAACCAATCCGAATCTTCAAGAGCTTCCCATACTTTCTTTGGTTCAATCATGGAGATGTGTTTTTGGTGTTCACTAAACCTCTTCAATTATGCTCTTGCGGAAATGCCTCTCCTTAGGTCACCAACCACATTTTCTAGAGACTGGTCTCTTAATTCCAACATCCTATCCGTTCTAGCTTCGCGACGAGTGTTGATCTCCTTGTTGTTTCTTGGAGGACCCTCTTCATCATTTTGGTCCTCGTCTTGACCATCAACTTGACCTTGATCATCACAGGAATCATTTTCTTCATTAAGAGGCAAAGATTGACCTTGGTCTTAATCAGACACTCTTCTAGCATTGATTTGAGCTTGCCTCAAGGAAGTTTGTATGGATCTTCCTTGAGTAATTGACTTGGCACCACTTGACATCCTGGATAATGAATCAAGCTCCTCCTCACTAGAGATGTCACCTTGATCAACATGTTGAGGGTCCACAGCTTGTCTTTGTCTTGGGTCATTGTTCACCTCGGTAGATGGAACATGTTGTTATTGTGAAGATGAGGGCTCCACTTGAGTAGAGCATAGTTCTTCTTGATCCTCCACACGGGGTTCCTCAATGGGGCGGATATATCCCACACCCATTCTTCCTATGGCATCCTGAGGCATTTCATCATCTGCATCACAAGCATCAACATTGCCCCCTTGGGGACCATCATATTCTTCGAATGTCACACTACAAGATTCTATGATGGCTCCGGAGAGCTTATCATAGATTCTATAAGTGTGAGATTCGAGACCATAGCCAACAAAAATACCCTCTAATGTTTTAGACTCGAATTTGTACAAACGAACACCTTTTATGAGATAGAAACACTTACAACCGAACACCCGGAAGTAAGATATGTTGGGCTTGTTACCGATAAGTATTTCATATGGAGTCTTGTTGATTTCTTTGTGAAGGTAGAGCCGGTTTGATGCATGTCAAGCGGTGGAGATGGCTTCGACCCAAAAGTTGTATGGAGATTTAAACTCCACCAACATGGTCCTAGCCATCTCAATAAGAGTCCAGTTATTCCTCTCGGCAACACCATTTTGTTGAGGGGTATATGCAGTGGAATATTGGTGTTTTATCCCCTCATCACTAAGGAAATCATTCAAGGTGTAGTTATTGAACTCGGTGCCGTTGTCGCTTCTTATTATCAACACGGGAACATTGTATTAACGTTGAACCAAGTTGATGAAGTCAACGAAGGTCTTTTGGGTCTCACTTTTCAACTTGAAGAACTAAACCCATGAGTATCTTGAATAGTCATCAACAATCACCAAACAATATTTCTTCCCACCAAGACTTGCATGAGATGGAGGACCAAAGAGATCCACATGAAGGAGCTCCAAGATATTTGTTGACTTGATGCGGTTCTTTGGCTTGTGGGGAGCATCATGCATCTTTCCTAGTACACAAGCCCTGCAAACACGATCTTTGGCAAAGGAAACATTTTCTTTTAGTCCAACAATATGGCCCTCCTTGTGGAGACTTTGCAAAGTTCCCATATTGACATGGGCTAGTCGGCGATGCCATAGCCAACCCACATCGGCATTTCCGAATAAGCACATCGCACTTGTAGTGTCTTGCCCCGAAAAGTCCACCACATACAAGTCATTTTCGACATACCCAACAAAAGCGACCTTGAGAGACTTGCTCCACATGAGTACCACAATATCATCATCAATAAACACGGCAAAACCCATCATTCCAAGAGCACTAACTGAAATTAAATTGTAACCAAGGGTCTCAAAAAGCATGAACTCTACGAGTGTAATATCGTAGGCAACCACAACCTTGCCAAAACCCATTACCTTAGATTTTGACTTGTCGGCATATGTCACTGATATTTGATCATCATTTGGCCTTAATTCCTTGACAATAGAAGAGCTTCCGGTCATATGAATTGTGCGACAACTACCAAGCACCCATTTTGACCATCGGAAGCATATGTCTACAAAAGATCAATCTAATTTTTAGGTACCCATTTTTTAATGGGTCCTCTTTTGTTAGCAACAAGGATCTTGGGGACCCAAATAGACCATCATATGGTCAAACATATTGAGCATACACATCACCATAATAATCACGCATTAGAACATAGTGAGGGTTTGCAATTCCCGCAAAATCATCATGAGACATAGTTTTACCACTTGTGGTCTTACTATCCACAATGGTCTTGTTTTTATCTTGTGCAGGCTTGGCCTTCTTCTTCTTGTTGTTCTTCTTATTAGCTTTGGAGACAAAACCAATGACTCCTTTCTCACCATTTGACCTTTTCTTACTCAAAAGGTCATCAATGGACTTGTTACCTTTTGGAAATGTGGCCTTGGCTAGCCTCCCCTTCAACCTAACATTTTCTTCAATAATAGTTGTACTACTAGAAGGAATGAAATTACTAGGTGAAGGAATATTGGTTAATTGAGTTTGAAGCATTTCATAGGACTTTGTGAGTGACAAGAGTTCACTTTCCACTGCCTTGTGAGCCTTGTTAAGTAAACTAAAGTTCTCGGCAAGTTTTTCATGAACCACACCAAACTCAATCTTGTCCCTTTTAGCCCTTTTATATTTACCAATAGCATGATCACGTTCCTTGATGAGTCTATTAACAATTATGACATTGGCATCATCAAGCCCTTCAAGTTTTAGTTCAAGAGACATCATAGTCTCTTGTTCTTCTTCTAGAGCATTATTTAGGGCTTCTATCTCAATCATGTGTTCATTCCCAAGTTTATATCTTGCATCTAGAAGCTCTTGCGTGTGGGAAGTTGATCTAAGATGTTCCCAAAATGTATCTTGGCCTCCCCTTGTAAGTTAGTCACAAACTCACGAAAAGAAATTAATTCCCTTTTTACTTCAAGAGACATCTCATCATCAATTTCATCATTAGGTAAGGGTGTGGAGTGAGATGATGAGGATACCTCCGTTCCTCTTGCCATAAGGCAAGTGACGTTCTTGTTGGGAGTATTCTCATTTGGAGAATCGAAGAGTGAGAATGTAGGAGTAGATGTAGTGGCTAGAGCAGCCACACCACTTGATGTTTCCTCTTCCTCATCTTCATCATCTTCATTGTCGGAGGAGAATTCTTCATGAGTGATCAATACAATTTCGTCCTTCTTCTTATTGATTGGATTCTTCTTGATGAAGGGTTTCTTGTAAGGAGCTTTGGAAGTTGTCTTTGGCACAAGTTTACCCTATGATCTTCTCTCTTCTCATGTGGAAAACCCGCCACAAAGTGATAGCGGTCACCACAATTGAAGCAAGTTCTCAATTTAGTGACATTTTCTCTTCTTCCATTTGCGTTGCTTCTTCTTTGCATTTCCATCTTGGCCTTGGCGGGGTTCTTCCAAAAGTTCTTTGCATAGAAAGCCATATATTGACCATGAGCAATCTTGACATCATCGGGTGGCTCATGGAGAGGCCTTCATCACTATCATCTTCATCCACATGTTCCACAACTTTGGCCTTCAATGCAAGGTTGACAACATTGCTCATTCCAAGGGCTCGAGCACGGGCATCTTTGGCATTCTTGGCGGCAACCTTGAAAGAGGCCATCTCTTGAATAACTTCATTGGAGGTAATAAGGTGGTAGTTGTGTCTTCCTTGTAGGCTCTTCAAGTCGATGGGCTCAAAAGGCATGAGTGCACTCACATATTTCCTTTTTATCCAAGCATCATCCACATGTGAGGCACCCACATTCCTAAAAGCGGTGGTGGTGGTCTTGAGCCTACGGTACATGTCTTTATGATCTTCACCTTCCTTCATGTAGAAGCCTTTGGCTTCATTGCTTAGTGCATCATACCGGTTCCTTCTCAATGTCTCATTCCCAACAAACAACATTGTGAGAGCATCCAAAGCTTCCTTGGCAGTGTTGAGGTGCTCAATGTATGGGTAATTCTTTGTACGCAATCCTTGTTGAATCATGTGAAAGGAGGTGGCATTGAGTTGACTATTGACAACTTCTCTTCTTGTCAAGTTGTTTGGATCCCCAATATAGAGTCCTTGTTCAATGATGTTCCATAGTTCAATGCAAGAGCTGCGCACATGAGTTTTCAATAGAGATTGCCATTGAGCGGAAGTAGTAGATGCTTCAAGCTTTGGTGGGTCTCCTCTATTGTTTACATGAGGGTGAGGAATTGGAGGGTCGGTAGTGTACCATCCATGATAGTCATGGTGCTATCCCTTCTCACCAACCCTTTTTGTGGAGGAATTAATATTGTCTTGATTATCCCCCACCTCCTTACCCGTGGGTGATGTCGGGGCATTCTCCTTGGGTAACGGTGGAAGTTCCTCTTGAGGAGACGGGGATGATGAGCCACCTTTATCTTTAACAAGTTGCTCAAGTAACTTGTGCAATTATTTGATCTCGTTGGCCATGGTGGATCTCAATCTTGTTTCCAAGTTATTGAGATCCTCCATGGTCACCGAGGCAGTAGTCTCACCATCCACTTCCCCTTCTTTGCTATCCATATACTCTTAGGCGGTAAATCCCGAATAAATAGCCGAGGCGCTGATACCAAATGAAAGGATCATATGGGCACCTAGAGGGGGGGTGAATAGGTGCTACTTCAAATTTTCTTCTTTTTCAAATTAGGGTTTGATAAAAAGTAAATTCTCTAGATTATGCAACTAAGGTGAATTTACTTATATGTCAAACAAGCAACAACTAGCACAACACTAAGAAAGAACAAGTAAGTAAAGTGCGGTAAAGGATGGAAGTAACCAAAGTGGTGGACGCGGAGACACAAGGATTTGGTTCCCGTAGTTCCTTCCTTTTAAGAGGAAGTACCTCTACGTTTGGAGAGGGGGTGGTTTCAAACCACCAATGCCATGAGAGGCCTCCCTTATTCTCCGATGAACCTCACCCCAAGGGGTTCGATTCACCTTCCACTATATCGGCAACCTTCGAGGTGGAAGCCGACACCTTTACAACGAGTTCGGGGCACACATCCACAACTTAATTGGAGGCTCCCAAATACAAGCAAGCTGCCAAAACAATCAAAGACAAGCTTGTAAGAACCAAACCAAAGCTAGGGTTTCCAAATAAACACTAGAGCATGGGGGCCCTCAAGTGAATGAGAGGGAAATGAAGATCTCTCTTGGTGAAGTTGTAGATTAAGGCCTTCTCCTTCGATTCTCCAAAGATCAGTGAATTTGGATGGTTGGATGAAGATATCTTGTTGATTTGGCGTCTCTAATGGAGGTAGTGTTCTTGAGTGGGTCGAGCAGCTAGAGGAAGGGGATAGGGGTCCCTATTTATAAACAACCCCCTCCACGAACCGTTTTCTGACCGTTGGAGAAAAGTCAGACAGGAGACTCTGGCCTGCACACCGGAGACTCCGGTCTACACCGAAGATTCCGGTCCATCACCGGACCAGCCTACTGATTGACCAGGACCAGTCACGAGCCAAGTGGGCCGGAGACTCGTCAGAAGACTGGAGACTTGTCAAAGGCCCACAATCAAGACTCGGTAGTCTCAGGACTGGCGGACGGACCCCCTCACAGATTGTCCCAGCCAGGATCCTGATGCCTCCACCAGGGACGCCTGCGGAAACTCCGGTCCACACCGGAGACTCCGGTCCAGCCAGACCGGAGACTCCAGTCTGGAATTTCCAGAACCATGTCAAACTTGCAGGAATCTTTCCAACGTTTGAGGGTACTTTTCACTTAGCATTATAATAACCTGTGGACAGTGACAAACTGTAAAATGATCTACTTGTTGTCAACGAACACCAAAAGTGATTATGATAGTAAATGTCCTTTCAGTGTACCTGAGTTTTGGTTTTTGTTATAAATAATTTGGTGCTTCAAGCATGTTTTTTTCCTGGGTGATGTGATCTATGAATGTCTACGAGAAACAACTATACATTACTTGTTTGCTAGAGTATTTTACATCCTTTATTCATAAATTGATAAGATGCATGGAATGAAAGGACACTGACATAATGGAAAGACATGGTTCAGTCATCTTGGAAAGACATGGAACAAAACAAAACTGATATGTTTCTAGAGTCCACCTTTACTTTCAGTATGACAAAATAAACAAGTTATTTTTTCCTCTAGCATGGTTGATCACACAAGCATTGTGACCTTGTTAGTGTTTACAAAGAAACATAGATCAGGAACCTATGCCTTCCAAGCTCAATAGTTGAATCACAACGTGAATCACTTTCCATCCGCACTACTATCAAAATGCGTAAGCAACTGAAAACAATGTGAATCACTAATTTACAAAGAGTGATGAAATTTCAAGTATGATCTTGAATTGCATAAATTGATTTATTTAAACCTAAAATCCATCTAATGAGGTGTAATAACTCATACACATACATAAAGATAAATACTAAAGAACACCAAACTTAAATACAAGAATTTGAACTTAAAATGGATATTTGACTTAGTCAAACTTGAGTTTAGATTACAAAGTAATAATGAATTGAAATAAGTTCATCATAACACAAAGTGAATCTGAATTGAATCTTTATTCATGTCAACATGATTACAACATTTGTTACAAGTCAAATTAAAAAGAAAAATTACAACATAGGAGAAGAAAACCCTAGTACGAACTAAAAAGGAAATGACCTAAACTAAACCTATCTAAAATCCCTATTTTGATCTTCTTATTATGTTCAACTCATTCCATATTCTTATCTTATGTTGAATCTGCCAACAAAAAAACAAGTTAATGGTTAAAATGTAGGTTTTACCCTAAGGTAAAACCCTTTCTATGAAATTCGAAGTATAATTCTAGGAACCTGTCCTGAAATTCTTGTGCCTAGGGGTGTTATTGAAATACGAACGATAGAGTGTAGAAACAAAATTAGATCATGTTCCACAAAATAAACCAAGCAAGAAGTAGAAGTCACCAGTAGAAACATAGGAATCAACAAGCATATAGACAGACCGATATGTCCAATTGATCCCTGTAGGTCAAGCCAGCATAGTGATAAAATTTCACTATGTTAATCATCCACACACCCGTATTCAGTTACAATGTCAATCACCAAATTCGTTAGAAACGACAAAAAGATCAGTTTCAGGGAACATGCCCGTCAGTTGGGATGGAGGACAAGGGAAGGGCCTTGTTTGGAGGGCGAGCACTCCGCATGCTAGCTGGAGATAGAACGAAGGACGGAAAATTGTAATCACGATATAGGAGGTTCATCGCCATTGTTTGTCGACAGCTGAGTTGTGACGCCGCCTTTGTGTGTTTGCCATCAAGTTGGAATATTGAAACCGACAAGGACTGGAACAAAGAGGTGTGGGGGGGAGGGGGGGTGTCATGTGTGATGGAGGGTCGAAGCTTTGCTTGTAATCAAGCAAACAACAACAAGTACTCGACGGCACCATCTCTGTGAACTCCATGAGACGAATAAGCTATTTGGGGAGATTTTACTTTTATTTTACTGGTTGTTTTCGGTAAAGTGTCCTTAAGTAGCTAGAGTGCCATCCCAAGCGTCCACTCACAATCTGATGGCATAGATTTTCACCAAATAGAGGTTTTCCCATGATACTTTGACTAGACCTAATTCGATGCTATATATTCAATCAGCAATCAACTAGGATTATCATATACTACTTCGACCGTCCCATTATTTAAGGCGTGTCAACCTTTCTATTTTTTTCCAAAATATAAGGCGCCCAAGCTATTTTATCTTATTTCTTCCATTTTTGCCCTCGCATGCATGCAGCCGTAGCATCATCTCTGTTATTTGGAGCCAGCTGCCCCCGATCAGTTTCCTATTGAAATCGTGATGCAATTATGATTTGATTCCCGCATCCTGGCATGCTGCTTGTGGATGGGTGCAAATCCCGATAGTTACGGTCCTAGTTATGCATCAATAAGCGTGTGTCGGCAATCAGATTACACATTTTCGTGAAGAAATCCTTGCATGCCTTACATAATGGGATGGAGGCAGTAAAAATCCATTACGATTACGTCATACAATTCAATCAGAAATCAACCACGATTTGATTATACAAGTCATTTGCAAAGAAGATAATGTTCCATTTCAAGATAGTATTACAATTATACATATATATATATATATATGCTCCCCCGCACATCAATCATACATTGGTATCCATCCACAGGAAATTCCCTGACGCATTGGGTAGGAGCACCATGACATGATAAACGAGATTACAATGACTAGGATTACCTTAATTACATTGGTTTTTAGTGGATACTACACGTACAAACATACTTACTAACATAATTTGATGCTAAATCACCAATCAACTAGGATTACCAGATAGTACTTCCTCCATCCTATTATGTCAGGCCCTGTAAACCCTTCTCATTTTCCCCAAAATATAAGGCGTGTATGCCGTATGCGGAAATGCACTTTGGCTCATATATATAAGTGCAGGTCCATCCAGCGTCTAAAATAATATTTTGAAATGTCGAATTCTGGAAAAACAAATCTAGATACACATGTGAAAATGTGATTCGAATTTTTTTGACATTTCAAAATGCATTATTCATAATGGGAGATCTTATGAGCCAAAACCGTGCGTGTAAGCCATTTTCCCCTCTTTCTTCCGTTATTGCCCTCACATGCATGCAGCCGTACGTAGCTTCAGTTATGGTACGCAAAATATGGGATTTGGAGCCAGCTACCCACCATCATTATTCCCGCATCCCAATATATACAGCACGCACGGCTCCAATTTTCTGGATTTGTTGACCCTATCCCATTTTCAGCACGCACGACCGAGAATCGATCGCAGGTGGACACATGTGCAAATCCCTATAATTACGTTAATAATTATGACACATGTGTGTCGGCAATCAGATCACACATTTCGTGCAAAAATCCTTACAGGCCTTATTACATACTTCCTTTGTTTCAAAATATAAGATGTTTTAGGTTTGTAAAAAAATGTATCTAAAATTTTTATAGTGTCTAGAATTGCTCCAAACCTGAGTGAACCTATATATATACTAAAAATAGTCTAGATACATTTGCTAAACAAAACTAAAACATCTTATATTTTGAAACGGAGGGAGTAATTCTATAGGATGGAGCCGGGGGTAGAAATCAATCACCAATGAACCAGGATTACCCCCATACAATTCAATCACAGATCAACCATGATAAGATCGTGCAATTCATTCGCGAAGATGATACATAAATTGATGCAAACATAAATAGGTTTCATATATGTACAATCATCGACCATATGATGCTCCCCCGCACATAAATCAGACCTTGTTATCCATCCATAGGAAATTCCTATAATGACAAATTAATTGGGTAGGAGCACCATGACGAAATATCTTACAATGACGAAATATCTTACAATGATGGTCTAGGATTATACTAAAAGAAACATGAATAAAAACATAACTAAACATTAAGCAGAAATGCCAGTAGTAGCGGTACTATTCTCTTATTCAAGAGGCAGCGATTCCATGTTTGGTCTCTTGGAATACTCCGGCAGGCTCAGAACGGGAACGCGTCGGCCATGTCCGTAGCAGCTGCAAGCTGCTGCGCGAAGGTCGACTGGGACGGGCAGAGCGGCGGGTCGACGGGGATCTCCGGGATGATGTCGACGGTCGGACCGTCCATCTGGAACAACTCCAGGACGTCCTCGACGGCCTGCAGCTTTCCGGCGAGCTCGCCGTTTTGTGCGCGGAGCACGGTGTTCTCGGCTTCCGCCTTGGCGAGGTTGGCCTTGTAGATGACGATCTGAGCCTCGGCGCGCGTTTTCTGTGCCTTGAAGTGGGTGGCGTCGGCGAGGGCGTCCATCAGCTCCTGCTGCTTGCGATCGCGGGACCGCTTCGCGCTCTCCTTGTTCGTCAGCCTCCTCTTGAGCTTGCGCTCGTCCTCGGCGACGCCGCTGCCGCCCTGGATGTTGATTTCCGGGCTGGATCTCTTGCGCGATGGCGCCGACATGGTCGGAACGGATGCTTGGTGGAAGGACCAGAAAAGATGTCTGTTTTTTAGGGGGGTGGGAGGAAGAAGAAGACGATCCGAAGAAAAACCAAGAAACTAGTAGAGGGGAAGAGAGAGAGAGAGATCTAATGAAGTAGAGGCTAGATGGAGTTCTTGAGAAGGGGCGAGTAGTAGTTCATGACAAGTCGTAGAACCAGTAGAGGAAGGCGACGGAGAAGGAATGCGAGCGGCAGCGCACGCGCAGCCTCATCGTCGGACGGACGGCGGCCGTCAGGTAAACATTGGGATCAGGGAGCAGGGGGGTTGTTTAGACGAGATCGACCTGATCAACTCGTACCAAGGAGGAAGAAGATTGTTGTCAGGGGAATGGAAGGCACGTAAAGAAGATGGGGGAGGATTCTGATCGCAGCTAGAACGTCAATTTATAGCGGCAGCCGAGGGCATTTTCGGTATTGGGAAAATGGGGAAATTAATGGCACATTACAACCAGCCTGTCCGTCCAACACGGTTTTATCCGGTTTGTAGGCAGAATCAGAATCGTATCAAAGGAATTTAATGACCGCGCTGCCATGCCACCGAAATCATCATCTGATTTTAACCGACGCGGCATGCCGAAATTTTTTGACCGACGCGGCATGCCTATATATATATGCGACGAATCCGTGCGGACTATGTTGAATTATTAGATAGAATTTGTATAGTAATTAATTTTAGAATATAAATCATGACTACACAATTTACGATCACATGAAACTTTAATATACTAGATATACTAATCAACCACGTGCACAGCCATAGTAAATTAATAGATCAGACCACACTGCGCGTGCACATACTGATCTTTTGTAGATGGACAAGCGGATGGTGCAGAGGTTGCAGAGAGTGGTCGAAAAAGACCTGACGACCCGGAAGACCCTCATGTGGTTGAAGAATGAAAGGAATTTAATGAGCCCACTCCATGCCGTCTATATTTCCTCTCATGTTCACGGTGCCATCTCTAGTTTGTCCCTGCATGAGCATCTTCTAGCAAATCCTTTCCACGCCCGTGATTATTACATCAAGATGGGATTTGGCAGGGTCGACCGGACGGGTCACTGACCCAACCAACCCAACCAAAATTTGCGGCCATTGGGACATGCGGGTCAGCCTTGAACGCATTTTGGGCCAATAGAGCTGGCTTTGACCGGCTCACTGGGTCGACGGGGTGGACCCATCAGTTTGATCTAGAACACACTCTGCATGCCCTAGTCGCCGCCCCTGCCTCGTCCCATCTCTACTGCCTATGGTGCTTCCTTTCGCTCCGGTCGACATCCCTCTCCTCGTGTGTCCATGCCTGAGCACCTTCCAACCAATTGTGCCCGTGAGTACTACACCACACGGTGGTGGTCATAGGGCCCACCGGGTGTTTGTGTAAATGTTCGGTGGTCTCTCCATGTAATGCACGTCCCCCTAAACCTCGTGTCCATGTGATTCTAGCTTAGACCAGCGAGTCGCTCGCCTTCCACGACAACGTCTAAAGCATCCACTTGGGTTTGCAACATTGCGACCGTGGTGTAGGCCATCTTCCGAAGCTGTCCGCCACAGATAGCTGGGAGGGCGTAGAAGTCGGCCAGGTCCCAGAGCCATCGCGAAGTTGTGCGGCCCATAGCAAAAACTCGTTAAGTGAAGAACAGAGAAGACGAGCCAGATGATCAGCAGAGTCCGCCCCGCAAACACGGCACTGGTGTTGATCACGCTAAGCCTACTGTCCACGATGCAGGCATGTGTTGACGACCATGTGGTCGACGCCTTTGGACTTGTCTACCATGAGTTCTTGCGCTGGGAGCAGGACCCTCGCCCCGCAATCAAGAGCATCATATGCATCTCATCAGGGATGTCGCGGAGGTGGACACAATTTCAACCGAGTGAAACTAGTAACACCCACTACAGGAATAGGAAGCTACGCCAACGGTCAAACGTCAGGGCCGTCGGCATAGCCATCGTCTAGGCCAGCCCCGCCAAGCAGCCGTCAGCGTATCCTATGTTACGCCGACGGCTGCCCTCGGCGTAGCTATTTTTTATTTTACCTCATTAAACTTTGAAAATCATAACTAAATCATTCTAATTCTGAAAAATACAAATAATATATCAAAATTTGCAGAAAAATAAGATCTATTTATCTACACTCAAATATTACACATATTAAAATAGAAATTAAGTGAAACATAAAACATTATATATAGTTTAAAACGGGCATAAAAAAAATTCAAAAAATGATCGAAACAATGCGAAACCTTCGCGTGGTGTCATATTATATGACATAGTTAGAAGAAAAAATATCAAACTTGGTATATTAATTATGTCTCAAAAAAAACTTCACAAAATGACCTATCTCATTCGAGATTTCTTGGTTTTCAGGTCAAATGACCAATGTTATGGATAGAATCAAGGCATAGTTTGTGATAATGTGCCCATATTGTGCATACATGTGCATAATGGGATGACGAACAATGTTGCAGGAGGAAGTTTTCCTTTTCGTTGCACCAAAAATCTATTTTCCATTTTTCGAGCAAAAAAACGGACGGTTTGTGAAGCAACCACCAAATGGCTAATTCAAAATGCTACCACCAAATTTTACAAAAATACTATACCACCTTATATGGACAATGTCCCAACAGGTAGATCTGAAACCTTTCTGTCCACCTCTGGTGAAAAAGAAAAATTCCTGCCAAATCGGTAGAAAGTGGGTCTGATATGAACTACAAGTACATGATCTGATGCTCATATTTTTTACAAAAATCATTTTTAGGTTCACAATATACTATGTTATCAAACATCCAATGCAAGTTTATCGAGGATCAACCCCGAGCTAGGAATCTTCATGCCCGTCGTTCGACAAAGTTTGATGATAGTTTAAAACGGATATAAAAAATTCAAAAACGATCGAAACAATGCAAAACCTTCGCGTGGTGTCATATTATGTGACATAGTTACAATGAAAAATATCAAACTTGATATATTGATTATGTATCAAAAAAACCTTCACAAAATGACCTATCTCATTCGAGATTTCTTGGCTTTCGGGTCAAATGACCAATGTTATGGCTATAATCAAGGCTTAGTTTATGATAATGTGCCCATATTGTGCATGCATGTGCATCATGGGATGGCAAACAATGTTATAGGAGGAAGTTTTCCTTTTCGTCGCACCAAAAAAATATTTTCCATTTTCCGAGCATAAAAACCGGACGGTTTTGTGAAGCAACCACCAAATGGGTAATTCAAAATGCTACCACCACATTTTACAAAAATACTACACCAAGACAATGTCCCAACAGGGGGATCTGAAACCTTTCCGTCCACCTCTGATGAAAAAGACAAATTTCTGTCGAATCGGTAGGAAGTGGGTCAGATATGAACTACAGGTACATGATCCGATGCTCATGTTTTTTACAAAAATCATTTTTAGATTCACAATATGCTATTTCATCAGATATCCACTTCAAGTTTATCAAGGATCAGCCTCAAGCTAAGAATCTTCATGCCCGTCGTTCGACAAAGTTTAACGATAGTTTAAAACGGACATAAAAAATTCAAAAACGATTGACACAATGCGAAACCTTCGCGTGGTGTCATATTATGTGACATAGTTACAAGGAAAAATATCAAACTTGGTATATTAATTATGTCTCAAAAAACCTTCACAAAATGACCTATCTCATTCGAGGTTTCTTGGCTTTCGGGTCAAATGACCAATGTTATGGCTAGAATCAAGTCATAGTTTATGATAATGTGTCTATATTGTGCATACATGTGCATCATGGGATGACGAACAATGTTGCAGGAGAAATTTTTCCTTTTCGTCGCACCAAAAAGCCATTTTCCATTTTCCGAGCACAAAAAACGGACGGTTTTGTGAAGCAACCACCAAATGGCTAATTCAAAATTCTAGCACCACATTTTACAAAAATACTAGACCAAGACAATGTCCCAACAGGGGGATATGAAACCTTTCCATCCACCTCTGGTGAAAAAGACAAATTCCTGCCGAATCGATAGTAAGTAGGTCAGATATGAACTACAGGTACATGATCTGATGCTCATGTTTTTTTACATAAATCATTTTTAGGTTCACAATATGCTATTTCAACAGAGATCCACTTCAAGTTTATCGAGGATCAGTCCCGAGCTAAGAATCTTCATGCCCGTCGTTCAACAAAGTTTGACGATAGTTTAAAATAGGCATAAAAAATTCAAAAAACGATCGAAACAATGCGAAACCTTCGCGTAGTGTCATATTATGTGACATAGTTAGAAGCAAAAATATCAAAATTGGTATATTGATTATGTCTAAAAAAACCTTCACAAAATGACCTATCTCATTCGAGATTTCTTGGCTTTCGGGTCAAATGACCAATGTTATGGCTAGAATCAAGGCATAGTTTGTGATAATGTGCCCATATTGTGCATACATGTGCATCATGGGATGGCGAACAATGTTGCAGGAGGAAGTTTTTCTTTTTATCGCACCAAAATCCATTTTCTATTTTTCGAGCACAAAAACGGACGGTTTTGTGAAGCAACCACCAAATGGCTAATTCAAAATGCTACCACCAAATTTTACAAAAATACTATACCACCTTATATGTACAATGTCCCAACAGGGAGATCTAAAACCTTTCCGTCCACCTCTGGTAAAAAAGAAAAATTCCTGCCAAGTCGGTAGAAAGTGGGTCAGATATGAACAACAGGTACATGATCCGATGCTCATCTTTTTTTTACAAAAATGATTTTTAGGTTCACAATATACTATGTTATCAAAGATCCAATGCAAGTTTATCGAGGATCTTCCCCGAGCTAAGAATCTTCATGCCCGCGGTTCGACAAAGTTTGATGATAGTTTAAAACGGGTATAAAAAATTCAAAAACGATCGAAACAATGCAAAACCTTCGCGTGGTGTCATATTATGTGACATAGTTAGAAGGAAAAATATCAAACTTGATATATTGATTATGTCTCAAAACAACCTTCACAAAATGACCTATCTCATTTGAGATTTCTTGGCTTTCGGGTCAAATGACCAATGTTATGGCTAGAATCAAGGCATAGTTTGTGATAATGTGCCCATATTGTGCATACATGTGCATCATGGGATGGCGAACAATGTTGTAGGAGGAAGTTTTCCTTTTCGTCGCACCAAAAAACCATTTTCCATTTTCCGAGCACAAAAACCGGACGGTTTTGTGAAGCAACCACCAAATGGCTAATTCAAAATGTTACCACCACATTTTACAAAAATACTAGACCAAGACAATGTCCCAACAGGGGGATCTGAAACCTTTCCGTCCACCTCTGGTGAAATAGACAAATTTCTGCCGAATCGGTAGGAAGTGGGTTAGATATGAACTACAAGTACATGATTCGATGCTCATGTTTTTTTAAAAAAAATCATTTTTAGAATCACAATATGCTATTTCATCAGATATCCACTTCAAGTTTATCGAGGATCAGCCCCGAGCTAAGAATCTTCATGCCCGTCGTTCGACAAAGTTTAACGATCGTTTAAAACGGCCATAAAAAAATCAAAAATGATTAACACAATGCGAAACCTTCGTGTGGTGTCATATTATGTGACATAGTTATAAGGAAAAATATCAAACTTGGTATATTGATTATGTCTCAAAAAACCTTCACAAAATGACCTATCTCATTCGAGGTTTCTTGGCTTTCGAGTCAAATGACCAATGTTATGGATAGAATCAAGTCATAGTTTATGATAATGTTTCTATATTGTGCAGACATGTGTATCATGGGATGACGAACAATGTTGCAAGAGGAAGTTTTCCTTTTCGTCGCACCAAAAAAACATTTTCCATTTTCCGAGCACAAAAAACGGACGGTTTTGTGAAGCAACCACCAAATGGCTAATTGAAAATTCTACCTCCACATTTTACAAAAATAATAGAACAAGACAATATCCCAACAGGGGGATATGAAACCTTTTCATCCACCTCTGGTGAAGAAGACAAATTCATGCCGAATCGATAGTAAGTAGGTCAGATATGAACTACAGGTACATGATCCGATGCTCATGTTTTTTTACAAAAATAATTTTTAGATTCACAATATGCTATTTCATCAAATATCCACTTCAAGTTTATCGAGGATCAGCCCCGAGCTAAGAATCTTCATGCCCGTCGTTTGACAAAGTTTAACGTTAGTTTAAAATGGCCATAAAAATTTCAAAAACGATTGACACAATGCAAAACCTTCGCGTGGTGTCATATTATGTGACATAGTTACAAGGAAAAATATCAAACTTGGTATATTGATTATGTGTCAAAAAACCTTCACAAAATGACCTATCTCATTCGAGGTTTCTTGGCTTTCGGGTCAAATGACCAATGTTATGGCTAGAATCAAGTCATAGTTTATGATGATGTGTCTATATTATTCATATAATTGCATCATGGGATGATGAACAATGTTGCAGGAGGAAGTTTTCCTTTTCGTCGCACCAAAAAGCCATTTTCCGATCACAAAAAACGAAAGGTTTTGTGAAGCAACCACCAAATGGCTAATTAAAAATGCTACCACCATATTTTACAAAAATAATACACCAAGACAATGTCCCAACAGGGGGATATGAAACCTTTCCATCCACCTTTGGTGAAAAAGACAAATTCCTGCCGAATCGATAGTAAGTAGGTCAGATATGAACTACAGGTACATGATCTGATGCTCATATTTTTTTACAAAATCATTTTTAGGTTCACAATATGCTATTTCATCAGAGATCCACTTCAAGTTTATCGAGGATCAACCCCGAGCTAAGAATCTTCATGCCCGTCGTTCGACAAAGTTTGACGATAGTTTAATACGGGCATAAAAATTCAAAAACGATCGAAACAATGCAAAACTTTCGCGTGGTGTCATATTATGTGACATAGTTACAAGGAAAAATATCAAACTTGGTATATTGATTATGTCTCCAAAAAACCTTTACAAAATGACCTATCTCATTCGAGGTTTCTTGGCTTTCGGGTCAAATGACCAATGTTATGACTAGAATCAAGGCATAATTTGTGATAATGTACCCATATTGTGCATGCATGTGCATAATGGGATGGTGATTAATGTTGCAGGAGGAAGTTTTCCTTTTCGTCGCACCAAAAAGCCATTTTCTATTTTTTGAGTGCAAAAAACGGACGGTTTTGTTAAGCAACCACCAAATGGGTAATTAAAAATGCTACCACCACATTTTTATAAAATACTATACCACCTTACATGGAAAATGTCCTAATAGGGAGATCACAAACCTTTTCGTCTATGCTTGGTGAAAAAGACAAATTCCGGCCAAATCGGTAGGAAGTGGGTCAAATATGAACTATAGGTACATGATCCACTTCATGCTCATGATTTTTTATAAAATCATTTTTAGGTTCAAAATATGCTATTTCATCAGAGATCCACTTCAAGTTTATCGAGGATCAGCTCCAACGAGGTGTCCATCTCAGTATTCCGTGATCAGCGATAAAACCCTGTTGTCCTAGGACCATGGGGTCTGACCGCCTAATTGATTCGGATCTGTATCTCTCTCTGAGCGAGATGGAGGTTAGGGTTTTGGAGAGTGCGGCGATGGCGGCGGCTTCTCCATCTTTGAGTTCTGCTAGTCAAACGAGAGAGGGATCTGGCATAAGGAAGGAAGAGCGGTTAGGAGACGTGCTGGAGAGATTGGGTTTTGATGACGACGAGATCGACGACCTTGTTTTTGAAGATCAGGAGGATGCTCCAAAGGAAGGAATAAAGTGCATGGACTTTGCTAAGATTCATACGATGAATTACTTCACTTCACAGACGTTTGAACAGCATATGCGTATCGCTTGGAGCCCGGCGAGGGAGGTGAAATTTAGGGCTTTGGAAAACAACCTGTTTACAATTCAATGCTTCGGCTTGGTGATTGGCTGAAAGTTACAGAGGGAGGCCCTTGGTTATTTCGACAGTGTGTGATCACCATCGAGGAGTATGATGGGCTGACGTATCCTGGTATGATTGACCTGAATTTCTTGGTTGTATGGGTTCAGATCCATAGGCTGCTAGAGGGCTATCGTGGTGTCTATTTGCTGAAGAATCTAGCTGAACGACGAATAGGACAAGTTGAAGAAGTTGATTTAACACCACATGGATTGGGGGATTTCATAAGGGTCAGAGTTAAGCTGGATGTTCGTAAACCCCTGGCACGTTTCGTTACAATTTCACGTGAGGGGAACAGAGAATTCTTTAAAATTCAGTTTGAGAATATACCCAAGTTTTGTGGTGCGTGTGGTATGCTTGGTCATTCTCATCTGGAATGCGGTACTAGTGAACATGATACTGAGAAGCTAAAGTGGGGTGAGATTCTTGAAGCAGAGAGAGAGACTTGGCATGGTCGATTTGCTGCTGGTCGTGGCGGCTTTCGTGGTGGAAGGGGTGGTGATGGCGGTGGCCATGGGCGAACTGATGCTGGAGGTAGAGGCCGTGGGTGGGGTGCATATCCTGCCCCTGGCCGTGGAGTGATTCCTCCGTACCGGGGGGCATTACCAATGCTCAACCGAACAAGGACAACATTGAAACTGATGAGGATATTATGGATATGGCCTGGAGCCCAATGAAACAAGGGGATACCGCTATGACTGATAGGCAGGTGATACGTTGCAAACGTATCTATAATTTTTGATGCTCCATGCTTGTTTTGCACCACTATATTATGTTTTTGTCTATACTTTGTGGCATTTTTATAAATTTTCTAGAACTAATATATTAACAAGTGCCACAGAGCCAGTTTCCTATTTTCTGTTGTTTTTGGTTTCAGAGAAACTAGTAAAGAAATATTCTTGGAATTGGACAAAACAAAAGCCAAAGTTCCTATTTTTTCCGACACGACACGGAGTCCAAAGGAGAGGGGGAGATGCACCCTAGGGTGGCCACACCTGGCCTAGGCGCGGCTAGGGGGCGTGCCGCCCTAGGGTGTGGCCTCCCTGGCGCTCCATCGATCTCGCATCTTCGCCTATATAAACCCCCCGAGACGAAAACCCTAATTGTCCAATCAGAATTTCACGAAAAAGTCCATAGCCGCCGCCACCATCGTCCCTAGATCGAGAGGGATATGAGGCTCTTCCCGACACCCTGCCGGAGAGGGGAGATCATCCCGGAGGCCTCCTTCATCACCATGTCAGCCTCCGGAGTGATATGTGAATAGTTCATCATTGGACTACGGTCTATACAGTAGCTAGATGGTTGTTTTTCTCCTATTTTGTGCCACCATGTTTAGATCTTGTGAGCTGCCTAACATGATCAAGATCATTTTATTGTAATGCTACAGGTTGTGTTTGCAAGGATTCGATCAATATTGAGTATTACATCAAGATTGATCGTGTCTATGTTATTTGTGATCTTGTATGCTCTCCGTGTTAGTAGTTATTTTGGCCAGGTATTTGCTTGTGACTTCAAGAGGGAGTATGTATGCTCGATAGTAGGTTCATGCTCTATTAATCCGGAGGAGTGACAAAAACTTCTAAGGTTATAGATGTGTTGTTGTTATTAGGAAGAAAACAAGAATCTTTTATCCAAGGGAAATTGTATAGTTTACTTTATAAGCAAATCTCTACTAGTGCATATTGCACGTGCGTGCTCTTAGGATTCCCCGCAGTCCTTGCCTTTGAGATTTTTCATATTCTTATAAAAAATGCATTTTTCTACTTTTTTTAGTGCTTGGAATAATTTTCCCGAAACATAAGGCGTGTAAGCGGAAGTGCACTTTAAGTCAGCTGCAATTGCATCCATATTATGTACAACAATATTTTAAAATATCAAAAGAATTAAATCATATATACGTGGTAACGTCCGTACATTATATGTTCGGACACAAATTTCAGTGAAAAACTAACATTTTTTGTGACTTGTGAAAAAGAAAATTTTGATGCTCAAATATGACTTCACGAGATATTTCTAGCCTTTTTTAGACAATCTTCAGAAAATGTAGTTTTTGCAAAACTTTGCGTGCGAACATAAAATGTAGTTTTAGGCATTTTTTTATGCTTAGGTATGACTATTCTGTCTTTAAATGTATCTTTTGCAAAACTTTGCGTGCGAACATAAAATGTCCAGGACATTTCGAAATGCATTTTTATGCGTTTTTCATAATGGGTGAGCCAAAACCGTGTAAGCTATTTTACCTTGTTTCTTCTGGTTTTGCCCTCGCATGCATGCAGCTGTAGCGTCGTTTATGGTCTCCGCAGAATCTGGTATTTGGAGCCAGCTGCCTAGGACGCACGCGCCGGCGGCGAGATAGATGAGTGGAAATCCCGATAGTTACGCTCGTAATTATGGGATAGGTGTATCGGCAGTCAGATCATACATTTTCATGCAATAATCCTTGCCCGTCTTACATACATATAATGGGATGGAGGGGGTAGAAGTCAATCACCAATCAACCAAAAGGATTATCTCATACCATTCAATCACAAATTAAACCAACCATGTAGAATCATATCCATTCACAAAAATGGAACACATAATTCATTCGCAAAGAAGATAAATTGATGCAGAAATATATTACAATCATCCATATGATGCTCCCCGAACATCAATCAGACAGTAACCCCTATGACAATATATTACAATCATCCATATTATCCATCTATAGGAAATTCCTATGACACCATATAACATGATAGACGACGAGATAACAACTAAAGACGAAATACTTGACACTGACGGACGGTCTAGAAATACCAAAAGAAAACATGAATCAAACCATAACTAAACATTATTATTAAGCAGAGAAGAAGCCAGCAGTAGAAAGCAATTCCATGCATGTCATGTCTTGGCTCAGAACGGGAACGCGTCGGCCATTGCACTAGCAGCAGGATGCAGCTGCTGCGCGAAGGGCGGCTGGCCTGGGCAAGGCAGCGGGTCGACGGCGACCTCCGGGATGATGATGTCGACAGCGGCCGGATCCGGAGCGTCCTCCTGGAACAACTCGAGGGCGTCTTCAAGGGCCTGCAGCTTCCTCGCGAGCTGGCCGTGGAGCGCGCGGAGCTCGGCGTTCTCGGCGTCCACCTTGGCGAGTTGGGCCGTGTAGGCGGCGATCTGAGCCTCGGCGATTTCGTTCTCGGCCTTGAAGCGGGTGGCGTCGTCGAGGAGGTCCAGCAGCTTCTGCTGCTTGCGCTCGCGGCACCGCCTCGAGCTCTCCCTGTTCGCCAGCTTCCTCTTCAGCTTGCGCTCGTCCTCGACCTCCGGGGTGGAGGTCCGGCGCGATGGCGGCGACATGGTCGGATGCTTTGGTTCAAGGACAGGAAAAAGATGTCTGTTTTCTGGTAGTGGGAGAAAAAGAGAAGACGATCCGATCCAAGAAAAACCAAGAAACTAGTAGAGGGGATCGAAGAGAGCGAGATCTAATCAACTAGAGGGCGTGGGTAGATGGATGCGGCGCCGTTGTGGAGTTCATGACAAGTCGTAGAACCAGTAGAGGAAGGTGACGGAGAAGGAGTGGGCGCGGCAGCGCACGCGCAGCCTCATCGTCGGACGGCGGCCGTCACGCAACCATGGGGGGAGGGGGGGAGCGAGGTTCTCTAGAGGTACGAGATCTGAGGAAGTTGTTCCAAGGAGGAAGAAGACAGAGAATGGAAGGCAACTCCTCGGTGGGCACGTACGTAGGAGTAGTAGGGGAGATGGGGCGGAGGATTCTAATCGCAGCTAAGAGGCCGGGTCAATTTATAGCGGCAGCCGAGGGCATTTTCGGGATTCGGGAAAATGGGCAAATTAATGAGCGCGCTAGCTGTCCAACACGGTTTAGCCGGTTTGTAGGCAGAATCGTATCGTATCAAAGGAACTTAATGAGGGCACTGCATGCCTGCCGCCGAAATTATCCGACCGACGTGGCATCCCTATGCGACGATCCGTGAGAACTAGTATGTTGAATTATTATAGTAGAATTTTTATAATTAATTTAGAATATAAATTATGACTACATAAATTACGATCATGTGAAACTTTAACATACTGGATGTATATATTAATCAACATGAACCGTAGAAATACAGAACTCTAGATCAGACCACACTACGTTCACATATTGATCGTTTTGTAGATGGACAAACCAATGGTGCAGAGGTTGCATAGATTGCTTGAAGAAGACGACATCAATGACGACGCGTACGTCACCTTACGGCTCGAAAGATGCGCATGTGGTCAAAGAATGAAAGAAATTTAATGAGCACGTTGCATGAGAATCTTTCAACAATCGATCTATGTTCCTTGAATACGCTGATACCGCAATGAAAGAAGAGAACGATGATAACAACTATCGATCTATGTTCCTTGAATACGCTGATACCGCAAAGGAAGACAATGAAGAAGGAGGTGAAGAACGGAAACCAGATGAGCCCGCTGATGACCTTGGTCGGGTCATTTCTGATGCAAAGAAAGACTGACACAGAAAAGAAGAGGTTGCAGTTTGAGCAGATGTTACAGGACCACAACAAATTGTTGTACCCAACTTGTGAAGATGGCCAGAAGAAGCTGGGTAGCACACTGAAATTGGGATAATGCAATTTCCCCCGTAGGAGGGGCCCCCGGCACCATCTCTACTCTCCATTTTTTGGAAATTCGTGTTATGCGTTTTACAAAATAACCCTCCCACCTCACTTCTCAGGCCTGCTGCAATTTTTCTATCTAACTCCTAACGTTTTTGGATATTATTAAAAAAATCGCTTGTTTGTCTCCTTACAATCGATAGTCTTCTACACGTTCCTGTTTCTTTTTCACCTTATTTTTCTCGTACAATTTCAGGAATATTCAACAATTTTTTATGTATATTTTTAGTTCTAAAAATAAAACATGCATAATTTATTTTTTCAACAATCTCTTTTAATAATTTTTATTTTTCTACTTTTTATTTAATAATATTTAGACATTCTTACTTTGTTTCATCCTAGATTCAGAAGTTTCATATAAGATTCACACCATTTACAAACTTTTATTCTGCCAAGAGATATTCATATAATTTTTTCACAAAATACTTGCATAATGTTTGTATCTTTTTCACCTCATTATTTCACAGAATACATATTTCGTTGCTATATAAAACCCTACACATGTTATACCGAGAACATGTTTCTTCAAACAATCTGCATAATGTCTGTATCTTTTTCACCTCATTTTTTCTTGTAAAATTTCAGAAATATTCAACTTTTTATGTACATTTTTTATTCTAAAAATAGAACATGTATAATTTGTTTTTTTAACAATCTCATTTAATAATTTTTATTCTTATACTTTGTATTTAACAATATTTAGACACTCTTACTTTGTTTCATCCTAGATTCAGAAGTTTCATACAAGATTCACATGTTTTACAAACTTGTCTGCCAATCGAACTTGTACACTAATTTTTAAAGATTTATAAATATTAATATATATTTATTATTCACTAAACATTCCAGATTCATAAATTTAATCAACAATTTTTCTACACACACGTTTCTTTTCTTTTCACCTCATTTTTCTCTTAAATTTTTTGGAATATTCAACAATGTTTTTATGTACATTTTTTATTCTAAAAATGAAACATGCACAATTTGTTTTTTGAACAATCTTATTTGATAAATTTTATTCTTGTACTTTTTATTCAACAATATTTAGACACTCTTACTTTGTTTCATCATAGATTCAGAAGTTTCATACAAGATTCACATGTTTTATAAACTTGTTTCTGCCAAGTACAGAACTTGTACACTGAATATTTTAAAGATTTATAAATATTAATATATATTTATTATTCACTAAATATTCCAGATTCATAAATTTAATCAAAAAAAATTCTACACACACGTTTCTTTTTCTTTTTCACCTCAATTTTTTCTCTTAAAATTTCAGGAATATTCAACAATGTTTTTTATGGACTTTTTTATTCTAAAAATGAAACATGCACAATTTTTTATGGATATTTATACAGTGTAGATCATACATACAAAATTCAAAAAACATTAAATATTCATACAAATTTTAGTAGATTATTACACACATGATTTAGTCTAGCTACAAGCAAGATCAAACATCAGTTTCATACATGTGTCACCTGTCAAGATAAAACAAGTAGTCTCACGACCTTAATCTAATATTAAAAATCATTCAAGAAATCATACAAGTTTCATCCATGAACAGAATCTGGAAAGAGGAAATACATGTTTCATCCATGAACTAGATATGGTTATTTTTCATACACGTTTCCAACATCACTTTTTAAAAGATTCATCCAAACAAGAAACTCAAATCAAGATCCAAGCACAAATGAAAATAAAGGATCCAAACATGAACAAAATCCATACAAGATCCGTGTCGAAAACTTGATAATACATTATACCATGAATTTAATCAAGATTCAATAAAGGAAAAGTAGGGGCCCCAGATCCATGAATTTAAATAAAATCCATACAAGATTCAATAAAGATTCAATCAGGATTCAACCACGAATTTAATCCAAAAAAAATCCCTTCAGTTGCGGTTGGTTTCTCCAACCGAGACTAAAGATGAACCCTCTTTATAGGCATTTCCCTCTATTTTTAAATTATTTATTTGGATTTTTACAATAAAAGATATGATTTTCCAAAGTTTTATATTCCATTTGAATTAAAAAAAGAAATTTACGAATGAAATAATTTATAAATGATGCAGACAGATATATGGATATTATATTAAGATTCTTTATATTTTTTAATAATAATAGACATATTATTTGTTTTATTTGGATTTTACAATAAAAGATATGATTTTCCAAAGTTTTATATTTGATTTGAATTAAAAAAGAAATTTACAAATGAAATAATTTATAAATGATGCAAACAGATATATGGATATTATATTCAGATTCTTAATATTTTTCTGATAATAATAGACATATTATTTGTTTTATTTGGATTTTTACAATAAAAGATATGATTTTCCAAAGTTTTATATTTGATTTGCATTAAAAAGGAAATTTATAAATGATGCAAACAGATATATGGATATTATATTAAGATTCTTTATATTTTTTCTAGTAATAATAGACATATTATTTGTTTTATTTGGATTTTTATAATAAAAGATATGATTATCCAAAGTTTTATATTTGATTTGAATTAAAAAAAGAAATTTACAAATGAAATAATTTATAAATGATGCAAAAAGATATATGGATATTATATTAAGATTCTTTATATTTTTCTGATAATAATAGACATATTATTTGTTTTATTTGGATTTTTACAATAAAAGGTATGATTTTCCAAAGTTTTATATTTGATTTGCATTAAAAAAGGAAATTTACAAATGAAATAATTCATAAATGATGCAAAGAGATATATGGATATTATATTAAGATTCTTTATATTTTTTTGATAATAATAGACATATTATTTGTTTTATTTGGATTTTTACAATAAAAGATATGATTTTCCAAAGTTTTATATTTGATTTGAATTAAAAAAGAAAATTTACAAAAAATAAACTAGTCGTGGGTCGTGGCTGGACCCGGGACTAGAGGGTGCATGCGCGCGCGACTAAAGGGGCCGAAAAAACACATTAGTCCCGGGCCGCTTAACCCGCGACTAAAGGGGGGTCTTTAGTCGCGGGTTAAGCCACGGCCAGCGACTAATGACCCTCTAGTCCCGGGTGATGGCTTAGCCAGGGACTAAAGGGTGGGGGTATAAATAAACTGCGCCCGTCCCTGGCCTCCCCCACCCAGCACTAGGCGAAATCGACCAGGTGGAGACGAACAAACGACGGCGAGCTCGATCGACGCAGGGGAGGTGATGCCCGATTCCACCGCGCCGACGCCCTCGTCTCCGGCCGCCCCGCGTCGTGTCTCCGCCCACACCGTGCTTCAGCCATGCGTAGCCATGCTAGCGTCACCGCCTCGTCGTGCGTCGATCTTAGCATTTTTTATATAATTGTGTATATAATTGTTTTTAGTTGTTTGTAGGAATATATATATAATTTTTTTTAGTTATTTTTAGGAATATATAATTGTTTTTAGTTTCTTTTTTTCGGAATATATAATTGTTTATATAATTGTTTTTAGTTGTTTTTAGGAATATATAATTGTTTATATAATTGTTTTTAGTTTCTTTTTTTAGGAATATATAATTGTTTTTAGTTGTTTTTAGTTATATATAATTCTTTATATAATATTTTAGGAATATATAATTGTTTACATAATTGTTTTTAGTTGTTTTTTGAGGAATATATAATTGTTTATATAATTTTTTTAGGAATATATAATTGTTTATTAGGTTTATTAGGAATATTAATTGTTTTTAGTTG
This sequence comes from Avena longiglumis, assembly GCA_030063025.1. Classification (NCBI taxonomy): domain Eukaryota; kingdom Viridiplantae; phylum Streptophyta; class Magnoliopsida; order Poales; family Poaceae; genus Avena; species Avena longiglumis. The sequence continues at coordinate 6,488,070 of CP125975.1, forward strand.
TTTTTAGGAATATATAATTGTTTATATAATTGTTTTTAGTTTTTTTTAGGATTATTAATTAGTGTTATTAGGGTTATTAATTAGTGTTATTATGGTTATTAATTATATAATTATTAGGGTTATTAATTTGTGTTATTAGGGTTATTGTTTTTTTGTTTTAGTTATTAGGGTTATTGTTTTTTCTAACCTGTTTAAATCTCTTTTTGTTATAGTTAATTAAGTCATGGATCCATCCGAAGATCCTGATCGCATTGTTGAAGGTTTTCTTTAGGGCATGATAAGAGGTGAAATTCCTCTTAATATTAATACCGGTGAAGATATTTGGCTCGAGGAAGAGATATCCTCATATCTGAATCCATCCGGTGATGGACTAGAGGAAAACCTAATGTACCAAGGGGAAGACCTGATGGACGAAGGGCAAACAAATAACAACAATAATGATGACCCCTCGACAGGATCCAGCGAGGTACATATATATATAAAGTATCATGTTACCTCTATTCATTAACTGATCTAGATATATATTAATCACTCTCTCTTATTCTTTTAGCCCACCGGATCGAAGCAATCGACAGCTCGAACGAAACAAGGGCCAAACAAAAAGTTGGATGGTAATCAGAGGTTCTCCATCGAAGAAATAGATGATGATGGTGAACTGATTGCTCCAGAAAAGCACCGGAGGATGTTTATAAATCAATGCGGGGTGCTTGTTAGGGACAACCTGCCGATCACCATCCAAGAATAGAATCAGTTAAAGCAACCCGGTGAAGAATCCAATAGCTATGTCATCGATGATGCCAAAGATGACCTTTGGCAGAAGCTCATAGCGCATTTCATACTACCTCCAGAGTATGAAGAATTTGAGGTAGATGGTATTACCCCAAGGCCGGGTGGGCATGAAAATAGAGCGAAAGTCAAGGAGTGGGCTCTGAGCAAGATGGTTGAACTGTACCGGAACCACAAGAAAAGTTTATACGCGAAATATGTCGCGAAAATGAAAACTCCAGACTTCAAAGGAGTAAACGAGAAGTTGAGAGAATAGCGGCCCGATTTTGTATAGTACATGCAATCTGATAAAGCAAAGGCAAAGTCGGCAAAGAACGCGTTAAATGCTGCCCAAAATAAATACCATCATAAAATAGGACAGGTGGCTACAAGAGTGTCGTCCCTAAGTGGGAAACTATGGAGAAGAAAATGAGGGCTAGAGGCGTCACTCCTGGTACAGATGGATGGCCCGAGAGGTCAAAGCACTGGTGGTACGGGCACGGGGGATCCTTGAACCTAGAAACAGGGAAGACATTATTTCATGAAAAAATTCTAAAACCCTCCCAAGACCTTATTCAAGCAATGAACGATGCTCAATTGAGATTGTTCCGTCCCGAGAGAGAGAACGATGAGCTGACACGCGCCCTAGGGAATCCTGAAAAGGGAGGACGGACATGAGGCAAAGGCACCGGTGTCTCGTGGAAGAAAGGGTTTCCTCAGTACGATGCCAGTTACAGAAGCCGTCAGAGAAAGAAGGACCGGGATGTAGAATGGATCTCCAGGGTAGAGCAGGACCTAGCTGATTTGAAGAACCTAATGCATGAAATTAGCCAAAGGCCGCCATCGCCAACTCACCCGCGGGCTGATGATCCTACATTGGATCTTAGCCAACGGAGAAGCAGCGTGGCTTCCACGGAGGTCCGGGCTGATGATCAAGCACTGCTGGATGATGCACCGGCTCCTCACTACCCCATGGATGATGTCAGAGAGATGGCACAATGTGAGCTACATCAGCCAATGAACAACCTGTCCTTCAAGGTGGCGATTGGCACTGCTTTACCTTGTCTACCTAGAGCACTCCACCATTCACTTCCGATTCCACCAGGCTATGCTCGTGTCACGGTGGATGACATAGTGGAGGATTTTGCGGACCTAGAGATTGAAATCGCTATGCCTGAAAGCCTTACGGAACTAGGAGATGTCAAGCGCAACATCATTCTATGGAATAAGAAGTACGTCAAGTTTCCAGGCTCGGCGCCAGGGCCACCGACTCCGAGGAATCCAAGTCCACCCCGCATCAAATATCGTCAACCTCCAAGTCCACCCCAACCCGATTATCGCCAACCTCCAAGTCCACCCGCCCGGCGATCGCATGGCATAGGAGTACATCAACTCGATCTCCGCCTCCGCGCAATACTCGATCTCCGCCTCCGCCTCCGTGCAATACTACTACCTCGTCGAAGAAACGGAAGTTCGATGCTCCCCCGTGCCCCACATCGAAGAAAGGTCAAACGGCGAAGATAGTCGACATCCCGCCGGCTCTTCCAAAGAGACCCTATGACAAGACCAATGAGGAAACTAACGTGGATGTGGCTTCCCAAGGTAAGGCGCATTTTGCACCCAAAAAGCCTGTGCCAAAGCCGGTATATGATGAAAAAACAAAAAAGTGGACTAAGTCCTTTCTTGAGCAACCATCCCAGATATCGATGAATCTGGAATCAGACTATGACCGAGAGATTATTAAGCAAGCACAGAAGAAAAAAATCACAAGTGCAAAAAGCGGGAATCAAGTTGCCCATATCGGAGCACAGAAGAATCAATCGGTCGCCCCGCTCAAAGTCATTTCAGATCTCTTCAAGGCCTTCAGAGCTGAAACGGATATGGACATGCAAATAATGGACCCCAGAGCCCGTAATAATGCTGCACTAATGGGAATCACTGTATCACAGGCCAAAGCTCTTGCTACCGAAGCAAAAAATGTCTCTTGATCAATATTTAGGCTATGAAGATACGCCAGTGGGTCAGATAGTACGGAAGTATGTACAAGGGGAGCCTCTAGTCAGTAATGAGGAGCTCGCACGTCTATCCGCACATATGCGAAATCTGCACGAATGGTACATGTCGCAAGCAGAAAAAAGCATTAGAAAGATTTGTTTCCGGTGGACGTTAGAAAGGAGCATCACTTCAAACCATACTCGATACAGGTTCAAATGACCGAACTGTTTTAGTTATACAACCAGCGCGCCCTCGACAAATCTATCATTGGTTGCTACTGTCTGTAAGTGATTTTTTTCTATAATTAAGTTTGTAACTCAGCTCGTTTATTGCATTTAATATATTATCCTAACTATATATCCTTTTGTATGATGATATTATATTCTACAGAATGAAGATGATTGAATGCAAAAGAGCAAGAAGATACGACGTTGGGTTCATTGACCCATATATCGTTAATGAATATACGTTAAAGAATCACTCCAAGGACGTGGAGGAAGACCTGTACAGGTTCTTAACCGAGAATAATTTTGTTAAGGAAATACTATTTCCTTATAACTTCAAGTGAGTGTTTATATCTTGTACACATTTTATTTTTGCTTACTGGATGAGCTATGCATGTATGCTTATGTAAACGTCCGCAGATTCCACTAGATCTTGCTAAACATTCAAGTTGACAACTCCCTAGTTGAAGTCCATGACTCATTAAGTTGGGACCAAGAGCAGTGGAGCGACACGAAAGCAATACTCCATAAGTAATTTCAATCATTATCGCATTATATCATCCTCTTTCATTCATTTCCTGATATCAAGTAACTAGTAACTCCTTTGTTCATTTTCTTTGCCGAGCAGGTGTTGGACATGGTTCAGACAGAAAATACCAGGTCCATTCAAAGAGGAGTTAACTTATAAAATGGTGAAGAGTTTACAGCAGCCATCAGAAACTCATTTATATGGATACTACGTCTGCGAATACATCCGCGAGTTGACCAGTGAGCGGAAAGTTGACTCACATTATATTTATGATTTGCGGGAAAAACTAGAGCCAGACCAGCGCATAAGAACAATTCAAGAGGAGCTGGCGGGACTTATGATGAAGGAAGTCCTTGATGTACATGAAGAGCATTATGCGGATGACGTGGAACTCGATTTGCCTTAGTGATCTCCATGTAGCTGATATGATATATATATTCATCAATGGCCATATAATTTTAAAACATTTCTGCCTTTTGATATATATATCATCAATGTATGCTTGCAAGGGATCGATTAATTATATTGATGCATCAACGTGTACTGTGTATGTAGTAGCTTAGAATATGTGTACTTAAATATATGCGTGAAATTATAGTGAAACACAAAACAAAAAGGAACGAAATGGCAAAAAAAAAAAGAAAATACACAATCTCTGTCGCGGCAGAGAAACACACAATTCTCTGCCGCGGCTAGAAACCTTATAGTCCCGGGTGGTGTTACGACACAGGACTAGAGGGTTTCTGCTCCCCGCGACGCTGAAACAGTCACGTGGCTGTTATCAGTCGCGGACCATAACGAGCCGGGACTAGTGGGGAGCCTCTAGTCCCGTTTTCAACGTCTCGAGCCCAAAACCGGGACTAGAGCCCATTGCAGCCCGGGACTAGAGGCCTGTTTTCCACCGGTGGGTCCGCCGGAGGCCAGCAGAAACCTCAAAAATCCTCCACCACTTCCATGTCTTCCGTCTTCCCAAGACCTAGAGGTTCTGCTCCCTTCGGTTTTTTATCGATGGAGAACGACTCCTCCTGCTGCGGCATCTCCGGGAGGAACAGCTCACTGTTTAGAAACTCATCCCAGTAATCGGCGGGAAAGGAGGACAGCGGCTCCACCTCAAGGACCCCATAAACCACCTTCCTCTAGCTCCTGGAACTGTATGGCGCAGGCGCTTGCTACTTCCATGTTTTCCATCTTTGGATCTTCCCTATATCGATGGAGGACTCGACTAGACTCTGCTGTATATTTATAGCGATTGGTTGGGTGTGCCAGAGATCTAGAGATTCTTTTCGGTTTGGGATCGATGGAGGACCTGTTGATTTATAGCGATGGGTGCCTGCCCGAGTCCGACATAGAGTCGGACACGGCGAACAGGCCAAGCCGTGGTACTGTGCTCCTCGGCCCACGAACTCGCCATACTGTTAGTCATCTTGGACTGTCAACAGCCGTAGGCCCAATTGTGGAATTGGATTAGCCTCGAGGTTGAGCCATGTCGCTTTCAGGGTTTCACTATTGCGATATTCTTCTTCAAATTCACTTGTGTCCCGATTTTTAGAAAACTTGTGTTTGGTGAACGATATTGAAATTCTTACTGTTCTATAACTCTTACTCTTACAACTAATTGGTAGTTAAAAGGCTAATGATCAGATGCTTAATTACCGGGTAATAATGCTACTGTACCGCCAGTATACCGCAAGCTGCTTCAGCTTTCCTAGCTAGCTAGGTACGACCTCATCGTTGTCATCTTTAATCTGTATCCAGCAGCGGATCCAGGATTTAACCATAGGGGTGGGGGCGAAGTAGACATGTAATATCGTCTAAAAATTTTTTTTATACTAATAGTATGAATGTATTTCTCTCGCCACCGGGTTATATAAGTATATTATTGTATAGATGTTGAACTTTTGAAAACTGCAACTATCTTTGTCCAAATATATAGACCTAACTTGTTATTTCGGCAGTAGTGTTAGAGCTTGAAGCAATTTCTTTAAAAGGTATGATTCGATTTGTTAATCGATTGTAAAACAAACTTAGTTTCGGCGGAAGAATACAAATCCCAATTGATCTAATTAGGTATTCTAACTACTTCCTCCGATTCATATTAATTGTCACTCGATTGGATGTATCTATCACTAAAACATGTCTAGATACATCTATTTCTACGACAAGTAATATGGATCGGGGGAGTACTAGTTTCTATAAGCCAAAACTGTTTAATTGCTACTCCCGCTGCTAAATAATATAAGTCTTTTTAACAAGATAAAATAGTTTCCCTTTTTAAAACTCGCTCTGACCCATATTAGTTGAGGTTCAAGAACCTTCCATGTGGCTCAGGGATGAGAAAAGGTTCCGGAAAATGATTGACAAACTTATATCAGACTACTACTCCTATCCCTCCGATAACTAGAATATTTAGATTCATCTAGATACGAATGTATGTAGTCAAGTTTTAGTAAGCTAGATACACTCATATCTCAACAAATTTGAGTCAACTAATATGGGTCGAAGTGAGTACATATCTTTTAACAAGCTAAAATAATTTGCTAAAAAAGCTTATATTGTTGAACCAAGGGAATAGATCTATACTGTAATCCAGTAGAGCATTGGACTGACCTGTAAAGCCATGTTGTGATGTGATCGAACAGCGGAACACAAATCATCATACGATGGCGACGGAATGGACAAAACCGCGTGCACCTGGAATGGATGAGGTCATGCGCCCTAGGGAAACCTACTCGGGGTCAGTATGCACGTGCTATCGTGGACTTTGGCTATAGCTTCTTTGGGCTTGGCCCGCTCAAAGTCATTAGGCTGCTTTAGTGGCCGGATTATGGCTTTCATTTGCTAATGATAGGAGTATTAATAAGACAAATATACAACAAATATCCCCCGCCACCGCTCCCACCCCCCACCCCTTGATCCGCCACTGTCTGTATCGGAGTACATTTTAAAAAAGTTACCCGTGTTGATTAATTACTGTGAGCTTCACGGGCAGGTGCTGCCGGCATGCTTTGCAACAACACTCTTGTTGAAACTTGGTGTGGGTATTGCGGTGTACAATGGGCGACCACAATGATAAAGCTAAAATCGTAGGTATGATTCGGCGGGCGTGTCTATTCGTATCTAGATTAGTGTATATCTATATGGTAGTTTTGCCAATTGTAGAATCATGGCCTCGTTTCACTCAGACTGCAAAAATCTAAAAAGCCAATAATTTCTCGATAAACCTCATCATAAACATTTCTCACATTCGTGAAATTTCTATTTCTGTATATACTGACTTTCCACTAAAAATATCTATCAAGATATTTGTCATATCGTGCATCTCAGAGTTTCTACCAAAATTAGCAATACTACACTAAACATATAATGTATGTAATGTATGGGCCACGTTTAAAGCAACTAAGTAGCTCCTAAACTGACAATCATTTATGTCACTTCTTAATCAAAAGATCAATTAATAGTTGTAGATTTTAGAAAAAGTGTGCAACTTTCTATTTATAGGTCACGTCTAGACCACAACCGTTTTGTAAAACTACAGTCCAATTATGTGCAACTCGATCGATAAGAAGAAACATTGTGATTCTTCCAAATATCATGAATAAATTCCTAGCATAAAGGGATTTGGTTTGACAAAAGGTTGTTTTAAGAGGCAATGTTTAGAAAACTAATTATGCAAAAAAAGTAGAAAATAAATTTGGAAACTGTGTGATGTAGTTAATAATGCTAATTATGCAATAACATAAATTGAAATAGATAAGTTCATTTATAAAATGTAAAAATGTTTAGTATAAAATTATACAAATTCTACGTGATGTGACGCTTCCGTTTTTCCTGACCACATTCACCACTGCCATTTGACAATTTTTTAATACACATATGGCTACAAACAATCAAAACAAAAGAAATAGTTTAAAAAGGTCAAGAACAACTTAGTTATTCGATTACATATAAATTATATTATAACGTACTATAGCAACATATCATGTTGCTTAGTTAAACATCGGACATGTTTCAATCAAGGTTATGGATGTCGGTTTGGATTTTTTACCAGGCCTAAGTGGAATGGCCGAAATTCGCCTATTTCAGAAAATTTCAGTCCAATCTCGAACGAAATGAAAGAACCAAAATTTAAATTTTGGAGCCAAATTTGACGAAATTACGGGTTTTTGACTATTTTTACCAAGTTTTAAATATTTTATATAATTCAAAAAAAAACCATAATTTAAAATGACCTGTTAGTTAAAATTTCCTGCCGTTCCCGAGCCCGAGCAACATGGTCGAATTTAGTCGGAATTTCGGAAGTCTCGGCCAAAATCCAAATCCATGGTTCCAATTTAGGGTGTTTGTGAAGCTTCGGATGAACCAAAGTGGAGTCTTCACCGGTCCTGACCAGTAGCGAGGGTTATTAGGTCTCTCCAAGACGTTGGTTTTGAGAGAAACGCCGTGGTATTTACCTCTTAGACTGAAGTGGTACAATTTAGGGAGCCACTCTTTGGAACTTGGTGGATTTGCTACAATTGTTTCACGTGTTTTTGCACCACACATTCTGCAAGTTTGCATCATATAAAATTTTTTTTGCTACAAACAATTATGTGGATTTTGCATCATAGGAAGTAATATTTTGCTATGAACGTTTTGCAATTTTACATCGTGTGAAGAATTTTTTGCTAGAACTGTTCTGCGATTTTGTATCATAAGTGTCTTACTGGAGTAACTCGTCGGAATTCTTTTTGCTACGATAGTATAATTTTTTTGCTACATCCATTTTGTGATTTTTCTAGTATATAGTTTTTGCTACAAGTTCTCTTATGGCGAAGTCGGTTTTGCTACAATAGAGCAACTTTTTTTCTTCGACGTTTCCGACAAGGTCTTCGGCAAGATCAGTCAGTCTCCAGTGAGGTCAAGTCTTTTCTGTTTTATGGACGAACAATTTTTTTGCTACAAGCAGCAAAAACGGGATTTTTTGCTTCATAGAAGCAAAAGCGGGAATCAGGGGCCTAGGAGGACACGTGTGGGCGGTACAGGCCGGAGGATGCCTGGTCCTACCCTTTTATAGTATACTAGCATAAATCTTGCCGAAGACCTATGATGCCAAGACAGCCTCCACCATCATTTTTTTCCTTTTGTTTATTATTATTTCTTTCCCTTGGGCCTTTTCTCCCACTCCTCGCCAATTCCATGTAAATAGGCCCAACCGGCCAACTAATCAAGGCCATGACCTCAAGCTTTCTATATTGGTGGGAGGAGGACCTACATGAGTTTTTAGTGAAACGTTTTTTCGACTTATAGGTAGCATAGATGGTTAATTGATCTCAAATTTAGGGGAAAACTTTGTGATTACGTAAAGAGTACTTCAATATCATCTATAAATTGCTGCAGGCTATCTTGTTCTATGGTGTTATCTAAATGCCAGCTATTACTCCAAAGTCATTGATAATCTCACTTATAAATTGCTGAAGGCTATCTTGTTCTATGGTGTCATCTAAATGCCACATATTACTCTAAAGTTATTGATAATTTCACTTTCCCATTTAGATACTCGCTTTAGTATATCCTCCATGTCACATGCTTCTCTTTTGATATTTTTAAACAGAATTTTCATCTATGTAGTAAACTGTGATCATCCGGTGTCGTGAATTACATAAGAAAAGGGAGACATAACTTCCTCCAATGACATCTACTCAATGACCTGAAACTCTGAAGAGAATCCGACATCAGACCGCATTGTCACTTCAGTATAGTTTAAAACCACAAATTTGACAAATGCAGAGTTGCTCTTTTAAGTAGTCTACGGTGGAAGAAAATAAATTATGTACTGCCACATAGTAATGAATCTCACGTACGTTTTGGTCTTGTTCACAATGGTGTGCAACCAAAAAATTCAGAATGATGTGCAACCTTCAGAATAAATCTTCAGTTGGCGAGGCATAGAGGCGGACATGCAACAATCTTCAGTTGGCAACAACGCAGGGGCGTAACCTCAAGCCTGTCCAGCGAAATATTTTGAACCGCGTCATTGGAGTTCAGCAAGTCTGCATTCAGGGATTCATCGATCTTTCTTCGGGAGGGCATGGGAAAGCTAGCTAGGATCCCAAGTTTGATAGACATAAAAAATCACACACTACAGATACTTTAATAGGTAAGTTACAAATTACTCGATACACTTTGGCGACCGAATTTTCCTTACCTCAATCTACTGCTCGCGGGATCAAGCTCATCCACTGTTTCTGTTTGGCATGCGCCTCGTCGGCTCCTTGGCCTGCTGTGAGGTCCAACGGGAAGTAGGAAGGAGGAGCAGAGCCTCGTCTACGCGAGGAAGATCGAGGCGGTGGTTGTGAGGTACAACGATCCCGTGGACATCACCTCCGACGCTGGCAAGACGGCTGCAACCAGGACTGATTCCGACGGGCCAGGCCCTTCCCGAACGTTTCCTCCACATCGATTCTCGACCAAGACCGGCTGGATTCCGGCCAATAATATCTTCACGCTGCCGCCCTGCAACCTGGACATGCTGCCGCCGTACGACCTGGACATGCCGCCGGTCGATTTCTACCTCTAGCGTCGTCCACGGCCACCACGGTGTGAAACGTTTTCTTATATATTTTTGGGTGGCATGGTGGATATTATGCAATTTAGTAAGGGTAAATCTGTCCAAAAATATATTGGACCGGGAGAAACATTTTATGCTTTATTATTAGGTAGACAAATGCTAAAATGCGTTCTGGGTAAACCCATATTTCTTTAATCAGCTTGTAATTCTTAAAAGTAAAATACGTGTTAAATTAATATTTAACCATAACATTAGCATCATCTTTGTTACCCCCTCCTGTTCAAATTAATGACTCAGATTTGTCTAGATTCAGATGTATCTAGACATTTTTTACTGCTAGATATATCCGAATCTAGACGAACTCGAGTCAACTAAATTGGATTAGAGAGAGTATTATACATTAAAAATACGTTAAATAAAAACATATAATCAACAATGATGATATGAGTGAAAAATACTCTGACTATGTACATATTTTTCACAAGTAAATGTTGGTTTCATCACAAACGTGCACCCACACCGCTGCACGCCACCACACGTGGTTGCCACCTACCCCATCGACTCCATCTCCGATTCCCCATCGTCGTTGCTTGGTCCTCCTCCCTGCTTGTCTCTAGCGTCGCCGCCTAAGGGCCTCCTCGGCCTGCCCGCCGCCTGCATGATCTCCTTGAGGGTCGTCCCCAACTCGAGCTCGCCTCCTGTTCCCCGCCGACCATCGCGCTCGTCCTCACCGTGTGCCAGCCGGCCACGCCATGCCATCCGCGGGCTCCCTCCGCCTGAAGACCATGACTCGAGGTCGCCTCCCGTTCCCCGCCGGGGAGGATCGCCTCCACCATCGCACTCGTCCCTCGCCCTATGCCAGCCGGCTTCATGGTGCTCCGCTGGACCAAGACTCTGCAGGGCGCCACGCCATGCCATCCGCCGCGCCGCCGCGGGCTCCCTCCGCCTCCGCATGTGGCCAAGGAGACGGTCTGATTCTCCTTGTTCTTTCCGGAACCTTCCCCAACCGATCTCGTCTTCCTCCGGCTTTTTTCCTCTCTCCCCAGCTGGGAATATGTGAAATTTAATTCCTTCCTATCACATAATTTCAAAGATCTCCGGTTGCGCTTGCTGATTTCAGGCACGTTGACAAACATATATAAACCGGTTGGATCCACTATAAAGGAGCGAGGTGGGATTATTCACCGCGTCCGCGTCCTCTCATTGATACAAATCAGCGATTGTTTGATTGCTGGAGGGTGTGGTCACCTATGCGTGCGATAGCCCAGCTAACAGACACTCGGTTCGACATTGGAAAAGAAATAGCTCTCACGTCATGTTTAATTATATATCTCTCGCCGTGGCTCTCTCTCCAACTATTAATCAATTGGGCCAGCCCACAATGTGACTTTTTTAACTTACAAATGGCGTCGGCTGCTTTTTTTTTGACCTACAGGTGGTGTTGCTAGTAATACGTGGTTTAGTGCGAGGGTAAACTGGTCTAAAAAAGTATTGGGCCGAGAGAAACACTTTGTGATTTATTATTACTAGCACACATGCCCGTGCGTTGCACCGGAGAGAAAATTAAAACGGGCATTTTAATATCTTATTTAATAGACCTGGTTTAACATATAAAACATGCACAAATATGATTCAAAATTTGCAAAATATAGAAATGACTTAAAACCTTCAAGTAGTAATGTTCATCACTTCGGAGAGAGGAAAATAGGCCATGTTTGTCTACCAAATAACTCAAGAACATGAATGCATCAATGTGACTCGGAGCATGCACCTAGCAATATATTGCACATAATTCTTTTGAACACAGCCTTGAACAAAGTTATAAGCGTGTATCAAGCATTGAACAAAATCCACCGCCAGGATTATGGATCCTCCCTGATGTATAAAACTATAAGATACAATGTTCTCTAAGAAATTATTCTCTAATATATAGAAAACAGAGAGCATGGCATTCACGTCCACGGTTGGCATAAATGGATAAGATAAATATGTGATGCTTTTGTACTGCAACCAAATACGAGGGGTCTCACATATTTTTGCGGGAGTACAACAAATCTGCGAAAACAATGCACCCCAATAGCACTGAATTTTCACGATGAAACTTAAGACTATATATATAGACAAATCGAAAGTGGAAAGTAAAAATACCTTGATCTCGTACGGCTTAAACCCAAGCACCTGTGCCTTCTCCTTCTGGACGCCTTTGTTGGCCTCAGTTGCTGCCCGCCGTAGGGCTACTGCGGGAGGGCCATTGCTACTAAGAGATGGGCATCCGGCTTTGCTCATTGTCTGAAGCTCGTGCCGTGATAAGTATGGCAAGACAAAAGTTGTGGTAAACATGTCAATGCAAGAGGGCTTGCCTAGTTGTTATTGAAGAATGTGTACTGTTGAAGGTGATGTTGGTATTGTGAAGGTTTGTATTTGGATGCTTATGCCCGCTTGACTCTTTTAATATTAATTAATGTTACAGGAAACATCATTGCTTGCTTATCTTAAAGAAAACCCTGACTTCCTTCTCATTCTCGTACTCCTTTTTTATTATTTCTTCTAAAATAAATAGAGAACATGGCAGACATCCACGACTCATGTTGGCTCAGCTGCTCCCGTGCTCAAGTATGTACTGCGCAGACCCTCCTCAAGTTCTTATTTTCCCCATGGTCGGCTGCTCTCCCCGTCTTCCCCTATTCTTCTCCATGGTCAACAACAGCTAGACTGCACCCCTGAGCGAGGCAGGCAAGGCATAAGCAGGGATAAGCGGCAGTGTCCCTTTCTTGGTCCTTTCGATCAGGAGAGTTGCTGATTACTATTCCCTATTGTATCCCTAAATTTTCGAATTTCCGATCTATTAACGTTGTATGATTGTATCCAGGGCGGCGGGTGACTTCGTCGCAGCATGGTGAGGAGTCGACGGAGTACCAACTACCAACAGCTGCAGACCTCGACCTCCTCGACGTCTGATGATTCGGGCTGATGATCAGCGCTACAGCCACGCGGGGCAGGTTGCCGCTCCTGAAATTTTCCGGTGGCAGGTGCCTGGAGCGCGTGCAGGCGGCAAACCTCCACGTTCCTTGGGCGAGGATGGTGGTCCCAGGACAGGTGGTGTAGCGCTTCTCGTGGACAAACTCGTCGACTCTCCTTCCGTCCGCCGTTATTACGCCATGATTCGATCCGAATCTTAGATCGATTTGATGCAGCAATCCTGGCTTATAGAGATAGAAAAGGAAAGAAGAGACCGAGAGGGATACTCAACTTTGGATTCCTACATGTGTACGGGTTCAGCATTACGTATAAAATATTTTCTTTTGGCAAGACTAAGAGACACATCAAGCGGAGAAAGGCGCAACGAAAGAAACAATTGATGACGTATAACCAGACGGACAAAAACGCATTATAGATGGTATTCGTGGGTAATTTGCTATTGCTATTTGGTGGAAAGGGTAAATCTGTCTAAAAAAAGTATTGGACCGGAAGAAACACTTCGTGCTTTATTATTAGGTATAGAGGTATAGATTAGGTATAGATAGGGAACATATATACCCGTGCGTTGCAACGGGAGAACACAATTAATATTCTTGCAAAAAATGAGAAAACACAACTGCTGGCCTTGCAAGAGTGAGAGGATAGTATCATGCTAGCAATTTCTACAAAATCCATGTCAATTTCTCGTGAATGAATAAGGTTCCTTTTTTACAAATTTCTTTACCATTTTTTCCGTTCTCAATTTCTTTATCATTTTATATACTATTTAAGAAATAAATTTTCAAAATTTACGAAACGAAGGTTAGAATTTAGTGACCAGAAACAAACACATTTTAGACTATAGATTTTACACTTTATGCATGACAAATTGCCAGGCCCATGACCAAAAAACAGGTGGCAACATCTGTGTGTACCGCTCCCTAGCGCTACAATTGATCTTCAAATACAATCAACTAGCATGAAGAGACATCAATAAAACACACACGCGCTAAGCATACCTGATCTTCAAATGCAAGTGTCATGTTACTGTCTATAATCACTCTGTCTGATCGATCCCTGGCCCCGTGCTTCTTCTCATCCTCATTCAAGAGAGCCTGGATCTTTGTTCGCGTCGACTCTGGTCGCCATTGATCCCTCCTTGCATCCACAAGATCGGCCATATAATTAGATGTTTAGATCGGAATCTACAGGACCCACCCCGACTGTCAATCTCTTCCTTGCCCCAGGCGGCCTCCTCTCCTCTCATCGAACCAGTCTTCATCTGGGAGTGGACGCTGCTGTGCTATGCCTCTGTTGCATGTCTACTATCCCATTAATCTCGACGGCCCAAGGCAGATTCCTTTGTGATCATTTAATTTTAATCTCTTGAGTGCTTGATGTTCCCAAGTTGCCTTGTTGATATTTCTATGAAGCTTGGCGATGTATATAAACTGGTAGGACTGGGTGAAAATAACCGAGGTGGGATTATATTCAGATTAGACGGGCAACTCAAGGCTATCTGGAGAGCCGTGTGCAGCTATACTTGACTTAGCCAGCGAAACAACGGGCCTTTGTTCTTTGATTAAGCCCCAAACAGATGGTATGAGCCAGCAATGATATTGGGCCAAATCCAGACATGGCTACAGAAGAAAAAAATTAGGATTTCTGTTTTTTTTTCGACTTTGCGGTGGCGCGGGGTAATACGTGGTTTTGTGAGAGGACAAACCTGTCCAAAAAAGTGTTGGACCAGGAGAAACACTTCGTGTTTTATTATTAGGTATAGATAGATATAGATATATATAGATATAGATATAGATATAGATATATGGAAATTTAGATAAAACCTGGGACATCCTATTTAGGCCAGAGGATGTACGACCAATGTGATCAACGTGATGTCTTTGTAGCTATAGCTGTGATCTTGATCCCCAATTCCAGACGAACCAAACCTACGTACTAGTGTATCCATCTAACTAGAATTTGATAAGAAGTCGCGTTTTTTCTTCAGCAAGCAGCAACCCGTACGAATCTATTCCAGGTTACTCGTTGAGTTTCAGATTCCAATTTGGCATCGATCTACTCGAGTTCAGTTTCCAACTCTTTACACATATACGTACGTCGGATTGTAGACCGAGTCGGCAACCTCAAAAGTTGAGTCGCGATCGCAAACCCTAATTAAGCAGACCATGATGACGGGAGTAAATGACACTAGGAGTCACACAACTTGTTTGGTTTGTGCACTTATAGAACTTGTAAACTGGACTAACAAGTCACACAACTTGCTAACTCGTGCACTCGTGGTCACAAAACCGGTCAACTGGGTGGTTTTTGACCACCCAATTTATATTTTTACAAAGAAAACATTAAGCTTATAATTTTAAGTTCGCAAGTGTATAGGATGCTCACAAGCAAAACTCGCGGTGGCTTCCGAGCCGATCACTTTCTAAAAATAAAATTAAAAGAAATATTTTTAGGACTCCAAAAAATCAGAAAAAATAACGCACAAACATTTATTCATTCTGAAGCTACGCAAAAAAAAATAGACAAAAATATGTTTTATTTAGCAAATTACAAAAAAGACAAATCTCTTATAGAAATACGTGCTTATATACAACTGGGAATGTTTTTCCTGTAACCCAAAACAAAACGGGTTTTGACCAAAACGTGCCACGATCATTCAGCCCGTACATATGTATTTCCAAAATAGATTTTCGATTTTCTGAAATAGAAAAATATGGATTTCGAGTTATGAGGGGGTTATTGTAAAATTTTAGTATTTCTATGACCGGTTTTGGTCAAAAACCACTGAGTTGACTGGTTTTGTGACCACGGGTGCACGGGTTCACAAGTTGTGTGACTTGTTAGTTTAGTTTGCAAGTTATGTGACTTAAGTGCACATGCGAGACAAGTTGTGTGACTCCCATGCCATTTACTCATGATGACGGCGGCGTTGCTCGCGGAGGACCTTCTCCTCGAGATCCTCCTCCGCGCTAAGGATGTGCCCACCCTCTTCCGGTGCGCTACCACGTGCAAGCGGTGGCGCCACTTGGTCTTAGATCCCTCCTTCCTTCGATGCCGCTGGCCATATCTGGATTGCTCCTCTTCCTTGGTCGGCTTCTTCGTCGTCTCAGAGTGGCAGAATAAGGGCCATGGAGACGATGTCCTAACCTCGTGCTTCGTCCCCACGCCACGATCACCCCTCGGTCCTGGTAACCGCACCCTAAGCTCCTTCATGACCGTCGTCCCCGCCGGCCTCTTCGATGGCGCGGTGCCACTCGTCTCCCGCCACGGGATTCTCCTTGTGCGCCTCAAGGCACACAACCGTCGTCAGGACGGGAAAGTCATCCAGCTGGCAGTGTGCAACCTGCTCGTCGGGACATGCCACGCGCTCCCACCTCTAAAGTTTGCCTCTCCCATCGATGACACCGATGCCTATGAGTACAATGCCTATGCCCTTCTAACCGGTGCAGACTGTCGCTCCAATGATGACCCGTCTATCTTCAAAGTGGTAAACATCACCTTGGACCATGGTGACTGCTCGTGTATAGTCTCCACATGTTCTCCTCCGACGAAGCAATATATATGGAGTGCGCGTACCAATTCCTTCGGTGATACGAAAGACTACAAAGGTTGGGGGTTATTCGGCGATGCCGTCATACATTGTGGAACGGTACATTGGCTATATCTTTCTTGCACAAACCCATGGTTTCACCTAATCGTCGCCAACACGGAAACCGGCCACATCTCCAGGATGGAGCTCCATTCCCTAAACAAAAACTTCCGCACACTAGTGCAAAGCCCCCCTTTAACTCCGGTTGGGAGGGCCCTCTAACAGCGGTTCCCCAACCGCTGTTGAGGGTTCGGTGTTAGAGGGGGGGCCCCTTTAACACCGGTTCTTATACGAACCGGTGTTAAAGGGTGGCGCACGTGGGGCTGCCGCAGGCCTCAGGCCCCCCCCTTTAACACCGGTTCGTATCTGGAACCGGTGTTAAAGGTTCTTCTGCCGCGGCAGAGATTTAGGCCGTTTTCCTGCCGCGTAGTTACGCCTCTGCCCGTTCTGGCGTATTCTGGAGGGGAGGGGAATCGATCGGGAGCGGTATACTTATAAATCGTCATCGGTACATACGAGTACATGAATAATTAAGCAACTATTATTATACACAAACATCGTCATCGGCACATACATCGTCATCGTTCATTTTGGTGGATATCTAAAGAGTTCTCCGCCAGGCGTGACGACCTCATCAAGTATGAACCCCGCAAATTCCTCTTAAATGGCTCGTATGCGTTCAAATGGTAGGAGTTGGTCCCGCATCCGTTCGATCTGAATATATATGAAGAATGGGTCGTCAATATATATATAAGAATAAAACTCAACACAATTGATGGTAATAAAATAATGTTGTGGACTTTGTTTACTTACTCTAAGTTGTTCTAGTGCGGCTTGGCACATCACATATCGTGTTGAATGAATTCGCAAACATAGTACCACATAAGTTATTGCCGTGTCCCGATGCGCGACTTTACGAGAATGGAGAGTTCAATCAAAATAATAATCAATAAAGCATGATATAATGGAATTGGAAGCTAGCTAGTATTACTTACATTTTGGTCTACAAATTTTAGTTCTTCTCGACCATTCACCCACGGCCCTGCCCGTGAACATTTTCCAAACCCCGTCCGACAAAGAAAATGGATAAAGGAGTAATTAATTACTTATTGTCACGAAAGTTGCCGATCTAGTGCGATAATATGATTGAAATTACCTCTGGAGCATCTCTCTAAAGTCTGCCCATAGCTCTTTTCTTTCGTAACGAGTCCATGACAAGGACTTTTTCCGAGTCGGGTTGAATGACTAGCGAATAAAGTGGAACCTCATGCGCATAACTCATCATCAGTTACACTTAACATCGAGTAAGCGAAGCAGAATGTGTACAAGAGAGAGGGTACTCACGAGAAGTTGTAAGGCAATAGTATTTCCCTTTTGGTTTGTTGTCTCGGTAAAGACTTTAGCAAGTAATCTTACATTTGCGGGTTTGTCTCTTACCACTTCTCCATGAACTCTATTTGGGTCAACGAACCCAATGTTAAAAGGGCCTCCTTTCATGCATTCCATAACCTTTTTCCTGCATAATAGTATATACATATATGGTGAGCATATATATACATGCAATTAATGAAGTGAATGAGATGAGATAAAAATTACAGAAATAGTACTTACACACAATAAAGGCTGATGGCAGATTTGTCGAGTTCCTTCTGATTGAATAGAAAATGCAAGTCTTGAATGTTCAAGTCGATCGCGTCGTCTCCGCACAAGAAAATCTGATCTCTTATATGCGTCGTGATCCATTCTTCTTTTCTCGTCTTGCAGAAATGAAGGTACCACTTGTGAAATTTTCGCATCTTTGTTGGTAGATTCTTGAGCTCCTCTTTCTTGACTAGATTCTTCCCATACTTCCATGGCTGTATGGGGTTGACATCGCATTTGGGCAAGTTGTCTCCCATGACGTTCAAGTATGCAATGTAAGTCATCCCCATCTCATTGGCCTTTCTTTGTAGCTCTACCTCGTAATCATCTACGGGAGGAGCGTCCCGTTTGTCAAACATTTGGAGCGGGGCGCATGATTGGTTTTCCTGCTCTCCGAGCATGGGAACTGTTTTCTGGGGTGCCTCACGACTGCTACTTTCAGTCTCCCTACGGCGCCTTGCATCCGCCTTCAAAATCTGGCACTCGTAGTCCGGCACAAGTGGGGTTTCAGGTTTCAAAAGGCCCGTCTAGGTGCAAAGAATTTCTTGACCTGTTCTCCCGAGATCCTATTGGTCTCCTCGTCGCTGCGATTCCACGGTAAAACCGGCAATGGCTTGGCGGAAGGCTGCGGAACGTAGTTTTTGAACTCTTTGGCGACGGTTTCTGGATTTCTTTGTGGCATTACTCGATGCTCCTCGTGGCGGTGCTCTTCCGCTTCTGTTGAGGAGATGGCTGAAGCACCGGAGATGGTGACGGGCGAGAGATGGCTGCCAGCAGAGATGGTGACGGGCGGAGATGGCTGCCTTGAGAGATGGCCGACGGGCGGAGATGGCTGCAGCGAGGAGATAGCTGAAGCGGCTCGACTGACAGCTGCGAGCGGCGGGGTGCAGTGACCTCAATTTGGAAGCACAATGTGTTCCTTCTTCCAAAGAATGGTTGTTTTCACGCAAATTTGAGTTGAGTTTCCCCTTCACCGTAGCATGGTCAAGCTGTGCTTCCTCATATTCCTTCACAACCTCATCCACCCGACAATAGCATAGCCATCGGAATCGATCGGCGGTGGTAAGTTCCACCAGCTCTGGGAGGTAAGGCATAGCCGACAACCACCTTAATGGATAAGCCCATTAATCTCACATGCAGCTCAGCGTGTTCGCTCTCCGTGATCTCATCCACGGGGTATCGAGGACCCGTCATTTCAAGCGTGGGCTGCACGTTCTCCGTGGAAGCCACACTGCTTTTCCGCGCAGAGTCTGGGCCGCCGGCAGCTTCCAATGCAGGCTCTTCGTGCCACTGAGATGGGCCGGTAGCTTGATGGCTCTGTTGTGCATTCACTTGCGCCTGCAGCGCCGCAAGTGCATGTTCTATCTGTGTCATCCGCTCTGTACGCTCTTTTTCTTTTCCATATTTGAGTTCTACTAGTCAAACAGGAGAGGGATCTGGCACAAGGAAGGAAGAGCAGTTAGGGGACATGCTGGAGAGATTGGGTTTTGATGACGATGAGATCGACGACCTTGTTTTTGAAGATCAGGAGGATGCTCCAAAGGAAGGAATAAAGTGGATGGACTTTGCTAATATTCATACGATGAATTACTTCACTTCACAGACGTTTGAACAGCATATGCGTATCGCTTGGAGCCCGGCGAGGGAGGTGAAATTTAGGGCTTTGGAAAACAACCTGTTTACAATTCAATGCTTCGTCTTGGTGGTTGGCTGAAAGTTACAAAGGGAGGCTTCCGGCCTCCCTCATCCCCGCTTCCGGCCGCCGCCCGCTTCGAGCTCGCCAGCGCCGCGCCAGAGGGCCCGACTCAGACCCGTGTTGGTCTCGCCGGAGCCGCCCCGTGCGCCTTCCCTCCGACCCGCTCGATCGCCTCCGGCATTGCCGCTGCTGCGGCGCCCGCCCGACCGCATGGTGCGACCACCGCATGCCGCCGAGGCCCATCTCCCCCGAGCGGCCTCATCTGGGGCATCTCCGGTCGCCGAGCCCCTGCAACCGCGCCGTTCGACCCCAAACTCCGTGGGCCGCCAAGTTACGCTTCGAGCAAACCGAACCCCTCGCCAAGATCTTCCGAGGCCTGAACTCGACAACATGACCGCGGTGAGCAGCACAAGAAGGACCATCGGCGAGATATACCCGATCTTCACGGAGCCTAGACGCCGAGACCCTGGACCGGCGATCATCTACATAAACGTCAAGCGATCCAAGTCTTCCGAGGACCTCGCCAAGTTCTACTGAAGAGTTGTGCACCAAGCCCCGCCAAAGGCGCATGTGCCTATTCAAGATCGTCAACAGGGACCCCGAAGGTCGGACCCAGACATATCAAGTTCTTCGACCCGGAGGACGCAGACGCGACCAGTTCTTCCTCTCGGAACGCCATGACCGCCGACAACATGACCCGAAGAACCCCGGACACGGATGCCAAGATCATCGGCATGAGATCGAGACCCCGAACCCCGAACACCCCGGAACCCCAAGATCGTCGAGCCCCCTCTGATGTGTGACCCCTTTTCCTCGAACCCTATTTTATAACATAAAAACAACTTGTTGCATATTGAATTGTCATTCATCTCGCATGCATATCTGTGGTTTGGGGGCCTTATGCCGATTCACCTAATAATTAAATATGGGGCCTTATGCGGACAAATCTAGTCTCATATTGGCCTCATTTAAACATGTAGGCCTTACGGTTCCATCATTGTCTTGCTAAACAACATTTAAAATTTGCGGGGTATCTAAACACCATGAACCACCTAATAATTAATTGTCGGGACCCCGGTTCCACTTAATATGACCTAATTGCATCGCACCTTTTCCATGTCATCCATCATACACGCATCATGCCGATCTTCTGCCGTTGAATTAAATATTGCATCCGGTGTTATTCTAGTGTTTTGCTTCTTCGCGGATAAGGCCGTTGAGTTGATGTGAGCTTCGCCCCGACCTTCGGGTTGAACCTTCGGCAATGTTTTCAGGCGAGCATCTCCCCCTTTCTACCTATCTTACTTTTATAGTCTTTATTCCCTCCTGTTGATCTTTTTGCTATCTGCGTTGCGATGCTTTAGTTTCCGTACCAGTGATATACCTTGCAGCCTTATATTGCCTTGGACACATCCTATTACCTGTTGCTTGGTAGATAGTTGGACTTGCGCGTCGTAGTTGCTTGCTCCAGTGCTGATGTGTGTCGTCATATGCCACAGTTGCTGATGTATTGCCGCATGTTGATGTTGGAGATGTTTCTAGTTTTACTTATCGTCACTTAATTTCTGTTTAACAACTAAAATTGAAATAAGCAGAGGCATCGGTGGGTGATAGAAAATATTTGGTTTCCTAACGCCCACTTGTTTCCCGTAAGACCCCGAGTACTTGATACTGTCCTTGATTTATCGCTATCCACATCCGGAGGTATATGGGACCCCACTGAGCGAGCTTGATTCTTTACGGGCCACAAACTAGTTTGAGGTTTTATTTACGATCCCGTACTTATGCTTTGCTTTATTTACGATTGTGCGAGGACAACACTGCATGAGATCATGGCACGATTCATGGTGTCGACAAGCCCAGCCACACTTTCGGGTTCCCGATCGTTCTGGCCGTCCCCATAACCTTGAGGCCGTCTGAGCTTGCTTACTCGTTGATTCTACTTAAGGGTGGCCCCAAAATATTTCGAATCCTGTGATTGTTCTCGTGAAAGCCTCGTTGGGTTTTGTTTTGGTTTTCCGAGGTTGATCGGCGTGTGTTGCTATTGGTGCACCTACGGGTAAAACTTTCAAAGCCGTGTCATCGGATATGGACGACTTGGAGCATGATATCTCGATCATAGACAAGCATAACTAAAGTTCTGCTATAAATTTGACTTATAATGACTAGTAATCAGCTTCACTATAATGGAATGGCTAATTAATATCGCCCACAATTGCTTGTTTGGTTGTCGCTTGCGACAATTGTATCGACTAGTAAGTATTGCAACTTCAAGCGGAATGGCTGAATAAAAGTACCAACAACTGCTGGGTTTTGGGATTATATCATGCTATCTGTATTTGATTAGTAATTGCCGCAACTATAACGGAATGGTCAACTAAAAGTGCCCACTGCTTACTTTATCAGGATGATTATCTATACCTGACTAGTAATTGCTGCAACGATAACCGAATAACTAAAACGGCCAACGGTGTGAGTTTCTCGGTTGACTTCCTCGTTGGTCTCGAGGGGGAAACACCAGGATGGGTTTGGTTTGGTGTTAGCTTCAGGTTGGATCCGGATAGGTCATTCTCACCTCTCTCTGATAACCGCCAGTTGTATCGAGTCTCTATAGGTTGTTCAGTGCATCTTTGCTGCCGCTCGATCCACCATACCTATGTGGCGAGGACCGCCAATTCTAGCCTCGCCGTGTCTTGGCCTCGATCGACGCTCCTTCTTTTCCTTTGCCCTTTGTCGGCACCCTTTGTTTAAGCGGGTTTGAGATCGGCGTCGTTAGCGGGGTTACCCTTCCGGCTTGCCGGACAGGTTATGGGCATTGGTTATTCTTCAGGTCTCTTAGCCCCATTTGCATCTTGTCCGTAGCTGGACGCTCTATCGATTTCAAGGTGATTTGGATCTTCGTATTTTATATCTGTATTCTTGACTCTTTGAGTCGCTGTTATTTATATATCTGCTCTGTGGGTCCCATCGAGGACTGTTGTGTAATGTTATTACTTCGTTTTCCACCCGCACGAAAGTGCCTGGTGGGCACCTTTGAATCGTTTCTATGTGGGTTTGGCGAATTTTGCTCAAACTTGCTCTAGCTCCTGTAACTGTATGGCGGCAGCTGCTTCCATGTTTTCCATCTTTGGATCTTCCCGGTATCGATGGAGGACTCGACTCGACTCTGCTATATATTTATAGCGATTGGTTGGGTGTGCCAGAGAACTAGTAGAGATTCTTATCAGTTTGGGATCGATGGAGGACCTGTTGATTTATAGCGATGGGTGCCTGCTCGAGTCCGACATGGAGTCGGACACGGCGAACAGGCCAAGCCGTGGTACTGGGCTCCTCGGCCCACGAACTCGCCCTACTGTTAGTCACCCATCTTGGACTGTCAACAGCCGTAGGCCCAATTGTGGAACTGGATTAGCCTCGAGGTTGAGCCATGTCGCTTTCAGGGTTTCACTATTGCGATATTCTTCTTCAAATTCACTCGTGTTCCGATTTTTAGACAACTTGTGTTTGGTGAACGATATTGAAATTCTTACTGTTCTATAACTCTTACTCTTACAACTAATTGGTAGTTAAAAGGCTAATGATCAGATGCTTAATTACCGGGTAATAATGCTACTGTACCGCCAGTATACCGCAAGCTGCTTCAGCTTTCCTAGCTAGCTAGGTACGACCTCATCGTTGTCATCTTTAATCTGTATCCAGCAGCGGATCCAGGATTTAACCATAGGGGTGGGGGCGAAGTAGACATGTAATATCGTCTAAAAATTTTTTTTATACTAATAGTATGAATGTATTTCTCTCGCCACCGGGTTATATAAGTATATTATTGTATAGATGTTGAACTTTTGAAAACTGCAACTATCTTTGTCCAAATATATAGACCCAACTTGTTATTTCGGCAGTAGTGTTAGAGCTTGAAGCAATTTCTTTAAAAGGTATGATTCGATTTGTTAATCGATTGTAAAACAAACTTAGTTTCGGCGGAAGAATACAAATCCCAATTGATCTAATTAGGTATTCTAACTACTTCCTCCGATTCATATTAATTGTCACTCGATTGGATGTATCTATCACTAAAACATGTCTAGATACATCTATTTCTACGACAAGTAATATGGATCGGGGGAGTACTAGTTTCTATAAGCCAAAACTGTTTAATTGCTACTCCCGCTGCTAAATAATATAAGTCTTTTTAACAAGATAAAATAGTTTCCCTTTTTAAAACTCGCTCTGACCCATATTAGTTGAGGTTCAAGAACCTTCCATGTGGCTCAGGGATGAGAAAAGGTTCCGGAAAATGATTGACAAACTTATATCAGACTACTACTCCTATCCCTCCGATAACTAGAATATTTAGATTCATCTAGATACGAATGTATGTAGTCAAGTTTTAGTAAGCTAGATACACTCATATCTCAACAAATTTGAGTCAACTAATATGGGTCGAAGTGAGTACATATCTTTTAACAAGCTAAAATAATTTGCTAAAAAAGCTTATATTGTTGAACCAAGGGAATAGATCTATACTGTAATCCAGTAGAGCATTGGACTGACCTGTAAAGCCATGTTGTGATGTGATCGAACAGCGGAACACAAATCATCATACGATGGCGACAGAATGGACAAAACCGCGTGCACCTGGAATGGATGAGGTCATGCGCCCTAGGGAAACCTACTCGGGGTCAGTATGCACGTGCTATCGTGGACTTTGGCTATAGCTTCTTTGGGCTTGGCCCGCTCAAAGTCATTAGGCTGCTTTAGTGGCCGGATTATGGCTTTCATTTGCTAATGATAGGAGTATTAATAAGACAAATATACAACAAATATCCCCCGCCACCGCTCCCACCCCCCCACCCCCACCCCCACCCCTTGATCCGCCACTGTCTGTATCGGAGTACATTTTAAAAAAGTTACCCGTGTTGATTAATTACTGTGAGCTTCACGGGCAGGTGCTGCCGGCATGCTTTGCAACAACACTCTTGTTGAAACTTGGTGTGGGTATTGCGGTGTACAATGGGCGACCACAATGATAAAGCTAAAATCGTAGGTATGATTCGGCGGGCGTGTCTATTCGTATCTAGATTAGTGTATATCTATATGGTAGTTTTGCCAATTGTAGAATCATGGCCTCGTTCACTCAGACTGCAAAAATCTAAAAAGCCAATAATTTCTCGATAAACCTCATCATAAACATTTCTCACATTCGTGAAATTTCTATTTCTGTATATACTGACTTTCCACTAAAAATATCTATCAAGATATTTGTCATATCGTGCATCTCAGAGTTTCTACCAAAATTAGCAATACTACACTAAACATATAATGTATGTAATGTATGGGCCACGTTTAAAGCAACTAAGTAGCTCCTAAACTGACAATCATTTATGTCACTTCTTAATCAAAAGATCAATTAATAGTTGTAGATTTTAGAAAAAGTGTGCAACTTTCTATTTATAGGTCACGTCTAGACCACAACCGTTTTGTAAAACTACAGTCCAATTATGTGCAACTCGATCGATAAGAAGAAACATTGTGATTCTTCCAAATATCATGAATAAATTCCTAGCATAAAGGGATTTGGTTTGACAAAAGGTTGTTTTAAGAGGCAATGTTTAGAAAACTAATTATGCAAAAAAAGTAGAAAATAAATTTGGAAACTGTGTGATGTAGTTAATAATGCTAATTATGCAATAACATAAATTGAAATAGATAAGTTCATTTATAAAATGTAAAATGTTTAGTATAAAATTATACAAATTCTACGTGATGTGGCCTTCCGTTTTCTGACCACATTCACCACTGCCATTTGACAATTTTTTAATACACATATGGCTACAAACAATCAAAACAAAAGAAATAGTTTAAAAAGGTCAAGAACAACTTAGTTATTCGATTACATATAAATTATATTATAACGTACTATAGCAACATATCATGTTGCTTAGTTAAACATCGGACATGTTTCAATCAAGGTTATGGATGTCGGTTTGGATTTTTTACCAGGCCTAAGTGGAATGGCCGAAATTCGCCTATTTCAGAAAATTTCAGTCCAATCTCGAACGAAATGAAAGAACCAAAATTTAAATTTTGGAGCCAAATTTGACGAAATTACGGGTTTTTGACTATTTTTACCAAGTTTTAAATATTTTATATAATTCAAAAAAAAACCATAATTTAAAATGACCCGTTAGTTAAAATTTCCTGCCGTTCCCGAGCAACATGGTCGAATTTAGTCGGAATTTCGGAAGTCTCGGCCAAAATCCAAATCCATGGTTCCAATTTAGGGTGTTTGTGAAGCTTCGGATGAACCAAAGTGGAGTCTTCACCGGTCTGACCGAGCGAGGGTTATTAGGTCTCTCCAAGGCGTTGGTTTTGAGAGAAACGCATGGTATTTACCTCTTAGACTGAAGTGGTACAATTTAGGGAGCCACTCTTTGGAACTTGGTGGATTTGCTACAATTGTTTCACGTGTTTTTGCACCACATTCTGCAAGTTTGCATCATATAAAATTTTTTTTGCTACAAACAATTATGTGGATTTTGCATCATAGGAAGTAATATTTTGCTATGAACGTTTTGCAATTTTACATCGTGTGAAGAATTTTTTGCTAGAACTGTTCTGCGATTTTGTATCATAAGTGTCTTACTGGAGTAACTCGTCGGAATTCTTTTTGCTACGATAGTATAATTTTTTTGCTACATCCATTTTGTGATTTT
This sequence comes from Avena longiglumis, assembly GCA_030063025.1. NCBI lineage: Eukaryota > Viridiplantae > Streptophyta > Magnoliopsida > Poales > Poaceae > Avena > Avena longiglumis. The sequence continues at coordinate 6,514,748 of CP125975.1, forward strand.
TCTAGTATATAGTTTTTGCTACAAGTTCTCTTATGGCGAAGTCGGTTTTGCTACAATAGAGCAACTTTTTTTCTTCGACGTTTCCGACAAGGTCTTCGGCAAGATCAGTCAGTCTCCAGTGAGGTCAAGTCTTTTCTGTTTTATGGACGAACAATTTTTTTGCTACAAGCAGCAAAAACGGGATTTTTTGCTTCATAGAAGCAAAAGCGGGAATCAGGGGCCTAGGAGGACACGTGTGGGCGGTACAGGCCGGAGGATGCCTGGTCCTACCCTTTTATAGTATACTCGCATAAATCTAGCCGAAGACCTATGATGCCAAGTCAGCCTCCACCATCATTTTTTCCTTTTGTTTATTATTATTTCTTTCCTTGGGCCTTTTCTCCCTCCTCGCCAATTCCATGTAAATAGGCCCAACCGGCCAACTAATCAAGGCCATGACCTCAAGCTTTCTATATTGGTGGGAGGAGGACCTACATGAGTTTTAGTGAAACGTTTTTCGACTTATAGGTAGCATAGATGGTTAATTGATCTCAAATTTAGGGGAAAACTTTGTGATTACGTAAAGAGTACTTCAATATCATCTATAAATTGCTGCAGGCTATCTTGTTCTATGGTGTTATCTAAATGCCAGCTATTACTCCAAAGTCATTGATAATCTCACTTATAAATTGCTGAAGGCTATCTTGTTCTATGGTGTCATCTAAATGCCACATATTACTCTAAAGTTATTGATAATTTCACTTTCCCATTTAGATACTCGCTTTAGTATATCCTCCATGTCACATGCTTCTCTTTTGATATTTTTAAACAGAATTTTCATCTATGTAGTAAACTGTGATCATCCGGTGTCGTGAATTACATAAGAAAAGGGAGACATAACTTCCTCCAATGACATCTACTCAATGACCTGAAACTCTGAAGAGAATCCGACATCAGACCGCATTGTCACTTCAGTATAGTTTAAAACCACAAATTTGACAAATGCAGAGTTGCTCTTTTAAGTAGTCTACGGTGGAAGAAAATAAATTATGTACTGCCACATAGTAATGAATCTCACGTACGTTTTGGTCTTGTTCACAATGGTGTGCAACCAAAAAATTCAGAATGATGTGCAACCTTCAGAATAAATCTTCAGTTGGCGAGGCATAGAGGCGGACATGCAACAATCTTCAGTTGGCAACAACGCAGGGGCGTAACCTCAAGCCTGTCCAGCGAAATATTTTGAACCGCGTCATTGGAGTTCAGCAAGTCTGCATTCAGGGATTCATCGATCTTTCTTCGGGCGAGGGCATGGGAAAGCTAGCTAGGATCCCAAGTTTGATAGACATAAAAAATCACACACTACAGATACTTTAATAGGTAAGTTACAAATTACTCGATACACTTTGGCGACCGAATTTTCCTTACCTCAATCTACTGCTCGCGGGATCAAGCTCATCCACTGTTTCTGTTTGGCATGCGCCTCGTCGGCTCCTTGGCCTGCTGTGAGGTCCAACGGGAAGTAGGAAGGAGGAGCAGAGCCTCGTCTACGCGAGGAAGATCGAGGCGGTGGTTGTGAGGTACAACGATCCCGTGGACATCACCTCCGACGCTGGCAAGACGGCTGCAACCAGGACTGATTCCGACGGGCCAGGCCCTTCCCGAACGTTTCCTCCACATCGATTCTCGACCAAGACCGGCTGGATTCCGGCCAATAATATCTTCACGCTGCCGCCCTGCAACCTGGACATGCTGCCGCCGTACGACCTGGACATGCCGCCGGTCGATTTCTACCTCTAGCGTCGTCCACGGCCACCACGGTGTGAAACGTTTTCTTATATATTTTTGGGTGGCATGGTGGATATTATGTAATTTAGTAAGGGTAAATCTGTCCAAAAATATATTGGACCGGGAGAAACATTTTATGCTTTATTATTAGACTAGCAGAAGTGTCCGTGCGTTGCACCGGAAAGACCGATATAATTTGTATTTTCTTATCTCATTACACCGGGCTTAAGTTGGACGTTTTTCTTATATTGACGAACTTATTCACAACAATTATCCATGCGTTGGTGACTAAAATATAGTTTTCACATCTAAAATCTTGTTTCGTCTAGAATGTTAGACACAATTTGACGGTATTTCACATCATATCACACATGTGTGTAAAAAAACAATTCCGAATATATTTTTAAATAATTTGCATTCCGAGCTAGCTAAAAATAAGAAATGTGCATATCAGAATATACATATCTTTTAATCTTCTAAAATTTTGATTTTTAAATTTCTAAAAAATGAAAGGATTATTGGATCCGGAAGCAGACACTTTTCGTGGTTTTCTAACCATGGCTTGCATACATTTTTACATATGCAGTCATGCAGATTGCTGGACCATATGAGTGTTACAAACAAATAATTATTCACCGAGCAACTCGCATGCACCTGGGCTTGAATCTAATGGAATCATCAAGGCACCTCCCTTTTATTTTGCATTTGCCTTTGGTAAAGATTACCAAAGCTCAATACCCGTGAGAACGGTGGAAGAATGGTGATAGAAGAATGGCCACCAATAACAGGGACGCTCACACCTGCCAAAATAATATTCCAATTAAAGAAAAGTGACAAGAATACTGCGACCATGCTCTTTCTTGTATTCACTAACAGACAAGCAGATCATTTATTGTACGGAGTACCACTTACCAGTAACATGTACATTAGCCTTGGCAGCATAGAAAGCCCTCACACGAACACCATCAAGAGTGGTCACACCAAACTACCAGCCTTGTTGAAAACTTTAGCAGCAATTAGAACAGTTGAGTTCAGAGGGTTGCTGATCATGTTTGATAAGAGCCTAAAGTACAGTACGAAAATAGGCACTTGTTACGAGCTAGCACTACCAGCTTCAGCAGGTTGAAGCACACACGAACCGATTAAATGTGAATTATCACTGCAGCTTCCCGCACCTCAGGGACGGCTGCCGCTGGAAAGTCGACACGACAAATTGGACAAGAGAGTTGGAGGACTGGAGGGAGGCTGCGTGTCTGGCCGATGGGTCACGGCCGGACTGAGCCCCGCTGTTCCAGATCCTAGCGCACTGCCACACTCCTGTCCAGATCCCAACACACTCCCTTTCGTCCTCCTCCCCACTGCTCGTGGACCGAGGACCGCTGCTGCCCTTGTCATCCTTCCGGAGCCACCGCGTGTGCTATGCACAGCCCGCAATTCCTTCTTTTTAGTTTAATCAATGCACCATCAACCATGAGTAGCCCACAATCCCTCCTTTTTAGTTTAATGATGCACCATCAACCATAGTAGCCCACAATTCCTCGTGCTTTTTTTCCATCTCTTCTAACCAGAAGACCGTGCCTCTGTTTCTGTTTCCCGACTTGGCTAGTTGATATCCCAGACAATTTACGATCGTATATAAATAGGTGAGGCAGAAGCTTTGGAGGGTGGGACTAAATAAGTTATGTCAGTCTTTCTGCCATTTATTTCACGTGACACTCGAAGCTATGAGGCTCATATGAAGATGGGCTAGCCTTTTTAACGCTTGGACCCGCTCTATTTTCCTGATCCAGCTATGGTGGAACGACCGAAGCCAAATCATTACGGAGGACTTGCTGCCGGCAATCAAAACGTTTTTATTCGCTTACCCGTTGCATTGGTGGGTAATTTACTGTCTAGTGGGAGGGCAAAACGGTCTAAAAAAGTGTTGGACCGGGAGAAACACTTCGTGCTTTATTATTAGGTATAGACTAGCACAAATGCCCGCCCGTGCGTTACTACGGGTAAACCCATATTTCTTTAATCAGCTTGTAATTCTTAAAAGTAAAATACGCGTTAAATTATTATTTAACCATAACATCAGCATTATTTTTGTTACTCCCTCCTGTTCAAATTAATTGACTCAGATTTTTCTAGATTCAGATGTATCTAGACATTTTTTACTGCTAGATATATCCGGATCTAGACAAACTCGAGTCAACTAAATTGGATTAGAGAGAGTATTATACATTAAAAATAGGTTAAATAAAAACATATAAGGGCTTGATCACGCAGAATCGCAAAATGCCACGAAAATGGCAAGATGCACGATGTTGTGCGCCCCCAGATCTAAGGGCTTGATCACGCAGTATACGCAGAATCGCCGAAAGAAGACCGATGTGGGGAAGCCGAGCCCCCTCTCTAGGTGGCTCAAGAAGCAGATGAACTCTCCGGGGCAGGCCTTGGGTTCCGTCTCTCCGGTCGCGGGGATCCGCCACTTTCCCTTGCAAAGAATCCCTGCCTCCTGGAAGGATTTCAGCGAGGCCGCGGTGCACTTGGACTTGCCCCACAATCCTTCGAAGGCGCCATCGATAAAATCAAGACTCACTCAAGCCGGAAATTCTGGATCGGGAGAGAGTGGAAGACTGAGGGCGCGCGGGGTCAGAGAAATGCGAGGAAGATTCACAGCTCTCCCCGTCACTCTCCTTATAAATGGGTTACCTCCCGCCAATCTCGGAAGAGTCGTTACCCCGCGGTAACTACGCCAATATTAACGGTGGATTATCCAACGACTAGTTTGACCAAGCCAACGGTCCAACTTCACTCACCCAACTCGCCGACCCATTCGCCAATGATGCGATTTGTTGACGCCAATGTTGCGATTATCGCCGCCAATGCTGCGATTGGAAACACACTCAATAGATTTCTTCCTTCATCAAGGGATCCCACCGCCAATTTGACTAGGCGTCCAAATTGGACCCGTATACTCCGACTGCCAAAGAATACCTGTGTCGAATCAATGATGGCCTCAGGGACTACTGATGGGGATATGCCGAATGGGGTATGCCCGGCAGACGTTCAGTGGCCCGGCCCTTCTTGAGTGGGCTGCGGAGATGACGGATCGTGACTAAAGGAGGATCAGTATCGGAAGTGGAGGCCAAACGTAGATAAGCCCAGTCGGATTAGATCAATCCTCCGAGTCCTTAACTGACTTGGTTGTATATCTGTAAACCCTAGCGAGGTACCCCTATAAAAATCTCCCTAGGGTACTCTCTATACTTATGTTCCATCATACACTCCATTGACTCGCCGCCTAGCCGCCGAGCTCGCCACCATTGTACTCAAGCAATACAATCTAGCGAGGTAGGTCTTTATCCCGTAGGCGAACTGAGTAAAACCCTTGTGCCTTGGTCCTCATCTCGCTCTGCGGATGAGTGATCTCTTGCCCAAATCCTACTACTCGCTACCCTGGTAGCATCTGCCGTGACCATTCTCACGACATTATGTGCATCTTATGTTATAGAAATATTGTGTTGTGATTGAATATTGGATTTATGTTTTGTATTGTTGTCTCTTGCCTCAATCTAAGGACTTTTCATGCACCCAAGACCCTGATGATTGATATAATTTATGAGGTGAGATGAAGGGTAATTAGCTTATACGCGTGAAACCCATGTTCTCATTTTTAAGAATATATAACAAGGTAAAACGACTATAACCATCTATTTAACTTCTATGCGTGAAACCCATGTTCCCAAAGGACCCATAAACCAGGGTGCGGGGCTAGGCATGGTGCTACCCGTGCTATAGCACCACCCTAGCAGGTGCACTACAACGATCATGCGATTAATTTGAAGGCTACAAATATAAAAATCCTAGTGACAAGCACCACTAAGCCAGTATTAGCATCAGCCTTGTAATGTTACAGGCTCCTCCCCTTCCATAAACCATCAAAACCCTCTTCTCCCTGCTTCAGGAAGAAATGGATATCAGCTGCCACTAAATCTCTGCATCCTAAGATCTAGATCTCGTTTGATTTTGGTTTCTCTTCAAGGTGAGATAGATCAAGCGAGACCGACCTAAGGCTTTGTTTCGCTTCGAGGTGGCGCGGGTTGTTTGTTTAGAGCATCTGCAACGGTGATATAAAGTAGAGCACCTGAAAACTGTTTTAAGGCACCACTTTATTATGGATTTAGGGCATGCAATTTAGGACATCCATTATAGATGGTGTGAAATAGGGCAGCGCCACAAATTCAGATGATTTAAAATAGGGCTCCGTACACATAGGAACAAACCACATTTTGAACTTTGAAACATCTTCACCAAGCAAGATGACCACAAACATAATTTTACAGACAAATGGGTTGTCGAACTCTCTATATGGGCCTTGGCCCATCTGGCACACGATGGGCGGAGTCCAGTGGCCAGCCAGCTTGCCGAATGCAAAGGGCCATCCCTAGGCCCGAACAGGGCGGATTAGATTAGCCATGTCGCTCGCGCCTCCGCCGGCGCCGCCGCTCGCGCCTCCTCCTCCTCGGCTCCGCGCCTTCCGACCCTCCGCCGCCGGCCAGTCCCGCGCTCTCTCTGGACGCGGGAGAAGCCTAGGCTCCCTCGGCCGCGCATACTGCATCTTCTCCGGCGGAGGAGGCTGGAAGCAGGTGCGCGTTGGTAGAATCCCTCTGATGATTTATCCGTTCGTGAGCCAGAGCTGTCGGGTCGCTTTCCTTGATCATTCATCCATTGCTCTCCTTCGAATTCAGTTGGGTTCATATATTCTGGAGAACTTAGGGATGATGTGTTTGGCTGATGTTACTCTGTTAGCCTTGGCCTGCTGAATGAGTGCTAACTGATAGTTCTTGTCTGGTTGTCAAATTTTATAGTTACTATATCGGACACAATTAATCTTGGCTGATAGTTGAACACTCCTGTTCAAACACTGTGTTAATATATCAGACACAATTAATCTTGTAGCTCGACAAATTAGGATGACGCTGTACTGCCGGTACCAAGTTTATTAACCTTGCTGCCTGACAGAGCAACAAGAGAATGAACATAAAACCAAGTGAATAATCCCTTGCAGGTTGGAACACCTGAGACTGCCTCAGGTTTTGAGAGATGGGGAATGGAAACTGAAACGAAGCGGCAAAGAGACCGGCGTGGTGGTCCCTGTCCTGCTGCCCGTGGTGGCGGAGGACGGTCTGCAGGAGGCGGAGGTGGCGGCGGCGGCGGTTGGTTCAGGTGGTTCAGCAGTGGAGGCTTCTGGGACGCCGTGAAGCAGACCGTTCTGACCATCCTCGGCATTATCGCAGCGGTAATGGGAGAATTATCGTCTGGTACTACTATGCCTAGTTCCGGCTGTTTTAAAACTTAAATTTGTGCTAACCGCTGCTTGATTCTGCATCGCAGTTCTTCCTGATTGCCAACTTCAACGTGCTGGTGGCAGCTGCTGTCAATCCACTGCTGCTTGTGCTGCGGCAGATACGGCGCGCAATCACCTTTGCGGCTTATTGTGTGTCTCGCAGCATGTCCGCTTCTAGGCCGAAATCAACTCCTGTAGAGAGCGATGAAGTGGCTGCAGCGCCTGTCAAAGCAAGAGTCGGGATGTCTGCTAAAGAAAGAGTGATTTCGAAATGGGGTTCCGACTGAAGTACAACGCATTTCAGTGCCTTTTGAGCTGGTGTTTTTCAGTCTGGAAGTAATATTTCTAACACATGTTGCAACCATGATGGCCTAAGAAGTAATACTATTTCTTTCGATTTTACCTTCATGATTCCACATTTACTTTTGCTAGTTGTCAATTTGGTAAGGCAATTACATAGACCTGCCGCTGGTGTGCCAACTAGGTAAACGATGAGAGAGTGAATTTGTTAAACGGGGTAAGCATGAGGTCCTTTTAAATAAGTACCATCACAGTGGATCTCTGGGGAGACAACTGGACCTCGCTTGGCGCACTCTCGACTGCCCTGCCTGCGGCATACTCCCACATGATCCGTGCTGCCGGCACCGTTGCCGATCAGGCTCTCGTGCTCCGTACGCATGACAGGGTGACTGACCCCGCTGCGGAGAGCTTCGGTTGCTCCACGGTGTTCTTGACCACCTTCTTGCGCTCTCTTCCGCCGCGGATGACGAGCGGTCTTTGGCATGGGGTGATGCCCCGAAGTTCAGCGTCGGGGCCGCGTATAGGATCTTTGAAGAGCTCGGCCGCCCCCTCCCTCACGCACGACTGGTACGCGCTCAAGGTCAAGGTGTTCGTTTGGATCCTTTGCCATGGCAATACCCGCACATGTGCGTTCCTTCGATATATTGGGTGCTTGGACACAGACGTATGCCCCTTCTGCCCGCGTCAGCCGGAAACCCTCACCCATCTATTTTTCACCTACACACGTCTGCGTTTGTTCTGGCGACGCGCGCTTGGGCCCCGTCGATGCGCCCTACCCACCTCTACCGAGGCGGCCAGGGCCTCCCTCCAGGCAAGCAACCCCTCCTGGGGTGTATCGTTCTGGAGAACCATCACCTCGTGCCTTCTCTGGGTGATTTGGAAAACCAGAAATCGGATGGTCTTCGACACTGTCCGTCTCCCCCTCCCGGCGATCTTCGGGCAAGTCGTTGAGCACCTGCGGCTTTGGAGGGGTCAGGTCCCTCCGCGTGTTAGCTTCGAATGTGTGGAGCAGTGGTGCGCCGCGCTCTTGTAATTCATCAAGCTGATGCATCCTCCCTCCCCCCCCTCTCCTTGTAAAAATTTTGAGGACTTTTATGGTACCCTCAATTAGATACATACCATCCATTTTTATTGATCTAACGGTTAGTATCAAATTATACTAGTGCCAAAAACTTGAGTAGTACAAATTATACTAGTGCTGATTAAAGGGTCATAACCGGCAGGGTTGCAACAAGAAATCCTTAAAAACGGAAGGCCATACGAATACCTGCAACAAATCCTGTCAATAATGGAGATGAGTTTCTCTCTTTAATTGTTCAGATCATGCTATAAATCAAAGGAGTATTGGAATAGGAATTAGGCACGCCGCGCGCAGATTGAGAACACCTGGCATCCGGAGGTCTGCCATGTATTTTGGCGTCTGGAGGTCTGCCTTCATACGCGCAGAGCTCCCATGAGACAAGTTCTAGACATTGTTTATCATGGATGCATGATACGGATGATTCATATGAAGACAGGTGCGGAGATGGTTTCTCGTAGAAAAAAATGAAAGGTGCAGAGACGAGAAGAACATGAGAAACGCAAATTTGGATCTAGTTAATTAGCAGGATTTTAGGCGAGATTAATGGGATAATTAGTGGGGTTAGTACTACATAATTGATTTTCTACTTAAAAAGTCCATAATGCCCCTATATATATCAATGGCTAGATTTAAATTATACTAGTCATCCTTCACCGGTAGTAAAAGGTACCATAGAAACTGCCAAAATTTTGGGCTTTTCTGCCCTTTTGCAATGAAAATTATGCAGGTGGGCAGTTTGCCCCCCGTTGTGCCGTTCAAAAAAAAACAAAGGGCAAATTATTGAATTAGTAATTGTTATCACAAAAAGCAAATTATGGTGTAAATTTGTAATTCCTTGAATGAATCCGTCCATCCAATAGTGGTTCAAAAAAATTCATACATGATACATCTGATAAGTTAACAAAAGAGTTGCTAATGTAACGGCATCTCCAACAGCCCATCGCAAAACACATAGGTTATTTGACAGTTTCGGTCAGTTTGTTGGTTGGGGAGGACACGCCCGGGCATTGTCCGCCCATTTGTCCGTCCTTTTTTTAACAGCTTGATCTATTAAATCTATTAAATGGATAAAGAGTGCAAATGACATCAAAATTGTATCAAAATAGAAATTCTTAATACCAGTTCCCTCTGTCCCGCGCATACCCATAGTGCATACATACACACAAACATAAATAAGGGCGAGCAATCTATGCATCTCGCTCATAGATCAACTTTCACTTCCTCTTGAACCAACCCGACGAGGCAACATCAGACCCAATGATGAGACAACTTTGGAACCTGGCGACGCAACTTTGGTAGGCCATTAAGACGGCATTGTCGCGGTGGGTGAGGATGGCCCTTCTTCAAGCAAGCCGCTGCCGACGAGCAAACGTCGAAGCCCGACGAGGCAACGTCGGAGTCCAGCGTGGCAACTTTGGTAGGCCATTAGAACGGCGATGCTGCTATGGGTGAGGACGACCCTTCTTTAGGCGAGTCGCTGCCTGACACAACATAACAACAAGAATCACCCGGGCTTTGGTCATCATCAGTGTTGGTGCTATGCTAGCAATATATATTCTCATAAAGAGGCATCAACATATGCTCCTATGGACTACCAAAGATAAACGGTGGGTCCTTTCACGGACAAGAAGGCTACACGAGCCGTGAAGACCGATGTTATGTAGGGCCAAAAGTACTAGAATTGTCGACGTCACTGGTCCATTTGTTTGATATATATTAGGAAGTCATATTTGTGTATGTCAGGGTTTTCGTCCCGTAGAAGGTTTCCCTGCACACCTACTATTGTGGAGATAGTTTTTAGGGTTTCCTGTTTTGTATTCAGTATTCTTTTTTGAGAAGAGACGATTTACTAAACTCAAAGTTATCATAGTATGGCATAGTTTATAGGATCTTACAACTGGTCTCTGCATAGTTAGGATGTTCACATCCGTACGAACAAAAAAATGACAGGGTACATGCATGTTCAAAACTCGTAAAGACGCCCAACATGATGAAGAAATCGATCCCTACACTACAATCAGTGGCGGATCTAGTGGGAGTGCCATAGGTGCCATGGCACCCCCTCCAAAAGTATAAAAACTCTTTTAGCTTGTAGTTTTTGGACTAATTCTTGCTTAAATCGTAGCTTAATAGGGAGTTTTTCAAGGTTGGCACCCCCGTCGATTTTGTCCTAGATCCACCACTGACTACAATGCCACATCCATGCATGTCACATGTTTCCTATCGTTAGAGCAGTTGTGTACCTAGGAATTGATCAATGGGGGTGCCATGCTAAAAATTATCGGCTAAAGTGGCGAACACAACTAATAGTGGGCCCAGCAAGTCCCATGGTGGACAAAGTCAACGAGAGGGCCTAATCGGCCATGATGGTTGTTTTAGAAATATTTCCTAGAAGCAATCATGTGTGATATATTTTCAAAGTATATTCATAAGTTTGTAAATGCCATTGAGCAAACATCAATAATATGCATTATCAATACTAAAGTGTACGTTTTTCACAAAACATATATGTATGGATCACGTTTCAAGCAACTATGAAATTGTAGCTCCTAAATCGACAATCATTTATGTCACTTCTTAATTGAACGATCAAATAATAATTGTAAATTCTAGAAAAAAATGCAACTTTCTATTTAGAGATCACTTCTAGACCGAAATTAGCACAATCATTTTGTAAAACTATAGTCTAATTGTGCAATAAAATATAACAATTCTTTCTATCTAAATTTTGCAACTTTTTTTATCTACTACTAGTAAAATGTCCGTGCATTGCTACGGGCAATAACTAACAAGCCTTTTGCTCATATAGACATATGTTGTCCTTTATACTTTTTGCTACTTATGTTGCTCATATACAAATTAAATGCATGTATATTGACTAATATATATAATCAAACAAAATTCGAATTGTTACATATCATCAAGTACATAACATCTAAATATATACAATTATCAATTATACATTCTTGATCCCACACTTCAAATGTTGGAGATTTCAATGCTGAAGCTAGTAATCATGGAAATGATAGAGTTGTCAACAAGTGGTCTCCATGTCAATTTCATTGTAGAGTCTATCATGTAATTTATTCTCTATCCGTTTAGTAAATTCCAGACTATGACTTTTATTCATGCCATGCGTCAGTAAGAGCAACAAGTATATGGGTGATCCTAGGTCGGCAAGACCAACATGTATATGGAACCTCAGAGTTGTACCTAAATGCATCTGCATAGAAAGGTATACTTCTCAACAATACAATGTTAACCACGTGTTTCAGATTCTCATGTAACAATTATTGAATGAGAACAATCTAAACCATAGCACATCTTTCCTTTGATTAAACCAAGGCATCTCAATCCACACATGTGCCGGCGACATAATCTCAATCAATCCATCTGAAATAACATTAGAAAAAATAGAAAATACACATGAACATACATAATATCATCGGGAATTTGCATTATCTAAACTAAAATTTACAGGAGTTTCCACTTTCCACGAAAGCATCAGATGGAAGCTGAACACAACATGGTCTTAGCAGCAAAAAGTGAGTTAAAAGGAATTCCGCGACCTCGGCAAGGAGAATGAAAAGCACAAAATGTGTGTAGTGTCATCTGGCCACGCATTGAGGCCACTTTCGAGCAGGAAAAGGCAAACCAGGCACTACTACTTGGCAAACTCAATGACGATCTTCCAGTATTTTAACACCTTACAAAACAAACTATCAAGGTTTCAAAAGAAAACCAAACGTTTTAACACTGGAAGTAACAGTGTCATCTCATTTCCCTAGAGTTTTTTTAACTTTATAGCAGATCTCAACCTATATGAACCTTTAAAAAAAACTAAAACAACGTATGAAACCAGTAAACCTGCTTAGGACCAATGCACTCCATGATACAAACAAATGGTTCACATTGCCTGTCTAGCAATAATTGGTTGGTAGAAGTGAGGTAATTACATGACCTATCATTAATCACACCTGGACACTACCTTGGCATTATGGAGATTATTCTCACATCAAGTAAATCTACATTTTTTTTAGAGAAACAAAGCTTAGGCATGTAATTAAACGGTCTAAGGTATAAATATATTTACTTTAATTCGTATATATAGATAGTAACCAACTACTGAACTTAAGGTACAAGTTGATCATATATAAATATAAAATGATGATCATACATATGGTGTGACCACAGCGCAATATTGTTCTCAACACAGGTCATGATGGCATACCTGGATAAATTTGAATGACTTGCACTGGTTGGGCAAAATTATATATATAGTGATCCAAGCGTATAGTGGTTCAGCCTGGCAATTTCCTGGACCCTTCGGTTTAAGATTCTCCCAGTAGAAAAACCTGCAGCAGTGTACCTACTCACTCTAGGCGTTCATTGGAACAAGCAGTCAAGTAACATGCATGTTGGCGTACATGGTTGTATAGATATATTTAAAATTTAGACAAAATCAAGTCAGTTATTTCTGGACGGAAAGAATACTATGTTTCGCTAGCAACAACGGCGATAAAAAATTACAGAGCCAACCTCATTCGAGACAAAAAATATGGGACAACGGACAGTGTGGTTGACTTTTTTTACTTGCTCTACTAGCTCTCATCTCCTATTCGACAATGGCGTCAACGGCCGGCCGGGTTGGAGCCGCCTAGCTTTTAGTATATAATCATTTCGTTTTAAAATATAAGATGTTTTAGGTTTATGAAGAAAATGAATCTAGACTTCTTTTAGTGTTTAGATTCACCCCAAAGTTAAGTGAACCTACCTACTAAAACAAGTCTAGATTCATTTTTTTCACAAACCTAAAACATCTTATATTTTGAAACGGAGGGAGTATATATACAATGTGGAGGAATCAATCAACATGTACCAACACATACAAATAGGTCCCTTTTCCGCTAGAGCTGATGGGCAAATCGCCAGCCAGAAATATGGCGGCCTCCTCCTTACTAGCAGCAGGGTGGATCCATCTCTGCCTCATCGTTTTCCTCTCGGTGTTGGCATCCGCACAGCGTTACATAGATCTAGACACCCCAGCACAAGTCGACCTCGATCGCAACGCCTGGGACCATGAACATCTGGTATGTACATAGTATTTCTTTCTAGTACGTGGCAGAAATTGGCTCAACATTTCATTAGCTATATACGGTACCACATCAGATTTTTTGTAAGGTGGCATGCACGATATTTCTTATGATACTAGCGGTATAGCCAGCCTAATAGTATTGGTTTATTATAATCAATATATGAGTTAATAGATTATAATAATAATATTGTATACTGTTATCTAAAATTAGCTCGCAATTACATGCATGTGTGTACCATGTGCAGCTTTTTGATGGGCTCGAGGGGTTGGCTGTGCCGCGCGTGGATGGTTTAGTTGGTTCCAACATTGAGGTAAGGTATCCATAGTACTAGTGCTAGTAGCAGCATGAACGATTAATAACTTTCCAAGTTGGCCAAACAAAATCGCTCATATTGAGCATGCATCTACTGGGGTACCAGGCGCCGGAGTTCGCCGTCTCGGTTGAAATTAGCCCCATCGACGACGGCTGTGAAGATTGCCAGCCTGACTCTAATGACATGGCTTGCGAGAATCCCGCTTCCGAGTCACCTGTGTTCAATTGCTCAGCGACCGACTGGTAAGATATTTTCGCTTGTACATTACCGGCCTCCATGCAATATTTTTGGTACTATGTACTACCTCCATCCCAAGGCTTAAGGCCTATATTTTTTTTGAAAAGTCAAACTATGTCAAGTTTGACCAAGTTTTTATCAAAAAATATTAATATGAAAATTACATAATCAATATCATTAGATAGATAATGAAATATATTTTCATATGATATCTACAAAATATCATGTTTATCGATAGTTTTTTCTAAAAGTTTGGTCAAAGTTCAGTTGATTTGACTTTTCAAAAAAAATATAGGCCTTAAGCCTTGAAATGGAGGGAGTAGTATAATATATGATGCTGACCAACAATATGGATATATCCTGCTGTAGGACTAGTGAGGACGAGCGCCGGATCTGTTTGGCACGTATTGTTAGTACTGTTTACTGCGGGGGTAAGAACAGCACGGCACTCCGGCTTTCGCTCCTCGGCACGGGTTTCAGACTCCACGGCGAGCCGCTCAAGGACGATGGGGACATCTATGCTGCTATCTTCAAATATGATGGCGAAGGCCCCACCGTGAAGGTGCATGGTCCAGACATCGTCGTCGCCTTCCGAGGCACCCAGATGTGCTTGAAATGGCGTGCCGCCAAGGACAACATTCTTAACATAATGATCGGTGTAAAGGCTGAGAAGTATGCATGCAACACGCTTCAAGGACGCCTACAAAAAGGTTAAGGGTCTCATCGCATCAGGTAAACACCACCGTGTCTGGCTCACTGGGCACTCTCAGGGCGCGTCCCTGGCGCTGCAGGTGGGGCGAGGGACAAGGCTCAATGAGAACATCAGCCTCACGACCGTTGCCTTCAACCCACCGGTGGCGTTTTATTGCTGGTTTCCCAAGAGGGCTAAAGAGCTCATTGATATAGTGATGCCATCCAACCCCACCCAAACCCACCATATCCTGTCCGAGTGGACGCCGGAGCTGTACATTCACAACAAAGACTTGTTTTGCAGTCCCTACATCCGTTGCTTGAAGCAGCCGGCTAAGCTGGACAAGTTGGTGTTGAAAATGCCGTCAACCAAGATGTGCGTCAACTCTGGCAAGGTGCAAGGGCGAAACTGCCTTAAGCAGTGGCTCGAAGCGCACAAACTTGACCTATGGTTTGAACCGCACACTAACCGCACGCTCAACTGTGAAGCTGTCAAGACCCAAGATGGATATAGGCAAGACCAACATGCACCCCGAACCGGTCACAACACAGCAAAAAGTAATAGCCATGTGTTCGACCTCTGCCCACAGGGAATATGCATAGACCAAGTCATGAGTGGTTGGCGCCTTTACGGAGAATATTTCCACAATGGGTACACCCACGATGAAGAGCGATGTTACATGAGGCCAACACAAGCGTCACCACTCCATTAGTTTGATATATATATTAGGAAGTCAGTCATATTTGTGTATTGCCAGGGTTTTTGTCCCGTAGAAGGTTTCCCTGCACCTACAACTATGGACATTGAATTTAGGGTTTCCACATTCTGTATTCAGTATTCTTTTTTGATAATATCCAATTTGTCTATCCTATGTTTTTTAGGGAAACAGCCGGACTCCGTCTAGCCGTGAGGCTTTATTGATATCACATAAACTAGCATGTACTCTCCGAACCCGTATTTCATGAGTACAAGACACTACACTCTAGTTTAGCGCATGTAAAATCATCCACGCAGATCAGAATCCTTAAACTCAACCCGTATTTTAAAAATTAAGAATCACGAAAAGATTTCTCGATCGATTAGTGCGCTACTTTGCAAATTCTTGCATAATTTACATCAAGTTAGCAAAATAATCTACCCCTAAACTACCCCTAACTAACCGGTGGAGATCGCCGGAGCCCGGCGTCACAGAGATCTGGCCGTCGCGCTTGTCCACCATGCTGCTGCGACCTCCTCGGTGTCACGGAGCATCATCTCTGCCACCATCGCCTCGAACGCGGCGATGGCCTCCGCGAGGGCCGCGGCCTCCCCGCCAACCACCGCCTCTGTGGCCTCCGGGGGCTGCCGCACCCACCCTCCCTCCCTCCTAGCCCGACGTGAATGCTCATCTTGCGGTGGAGGCCGAGAAATCGCTCGCCCGAGATGGGGGCGGTGGCACAAGGGAAGAGGCGGAGGAAATGAGGATTTTGACCAGTGTCCTCCGCTGCAGTCGCTACTTATACCGGCCTCAGTGATTTTTACACGGGCCCCGTGAAATTGTGATACGGGCCGGACTGTTTACATTTCTGCCAGATGCGATTCGCTAGATTTTTAAGGGTCCGACGGGTTATACAGGGACTGCTAGTCTTACTCTAAGGGCCATGGTGGTGCCGCTGCCGTTCATTCCTTCCAATTAGGAATGGTGGCAGGTAAGGGCCATGGTTGTGCCCTCTCGGTTTCCTTTCTTTGACTGTGGACGACCGTTTCTTGCTCTCCTAGGTCCTCATAGTCACATTTGTTGTGCATATCATCTTCGTTTCTCCCTCTCATCTATCCTTTGATCTCTAATGATATGGCTTGCAAGAATCCCGTTTTCGAGTCACCCATGTTCAATTGCTTAGCGACCGACTGGTAAGATATGTTCACATGTACATTGTCGGCCTCCATGCAGTATTTTTTGGTACTATCTATAATATATAATGCTGACCAATATGGATATATCATGCTGTAGGACTAGTGAGGACGAGCGCCGGACCTGTCTGGCACGTATTGTTAGTACTGTTTAATATATACTCTCTGAACCCGTATTTTGTGAGTGCAAGGCACTGCACTCCAGCTTAGGGCGTGTGAAATCATCCGCGCAGATTAGAACCCCTAAACTCAATCCGTAATTTGAAAATTAAGAAACGCGGGAAGATTTTTCGATCGATTAGTACGATACTTTGTAGATTCTTGCATAATTTACATCAAGTTAGCAAAAAAATTTACCCCTATACTACCCCTAACTAACCGGTGGAGATCGTCGGAGCTCCGGCGTCATAGAGCTCTGGCCTTCGTGCTTGTCCGCCATGGCTGCCGCGACCTCCTAGGCGTCGCGGAGCATCATCTCTGCCACCATCGCCTCGAACGCGGCGATGGCCTCCGCGAGGGCCGTGGCCTTCCCGCCAACCACCGCCTCCGTGGCCTCTGGGGGCTGCCGCACCCACCCTCCTAGCCCGACGCGGATGCTCATCTTGCGGTGGAGGCCAAGAAATTGCACGCCAGAGATGCTTGAAATGGGGGCGGCAGCACGAGGGAGGGCCGGGCGAGTTATACAGGGACTGCTAGTCTTGCTCTAAGGGCCATGGTGACGTCGATGCCGTTCATTCCTTCCAATTAGGAATGGTGGGAAGTAAGAGCCATGGTTGTGCCCTTTTGGTTTCCTTTCCTTGATGGTGGACGGCCGTTTCTTGCTCTCGTAGGTCCTCATAGTCACATTTGATGTGCATATCATCTTCGTTTCTCCCTCTCACCTCTCCTTCGATCTCCCGTTGTTCGACAATCAGCAGCATCGCCACAAGCAGTATGTAGGTGCACCTCCATCCGACTCAACAACCCTCGACATCAGCTGTGATGAGGGTCTTTTTTCTGTTTGTAAAGAATTGTGCGCACATATTAATTTCTGAGATACGTACTTTTTGACAGAAATTCCTGATATTTTTAGCAGAATATTTCACTTAGAAGCTAAGTCATGCATCCTCTGCGTTCAAACTTCATGGATTCTGAATATGTTGGTATGACATTCTTAATATTTTTGCCAAGGGTGGAGCACCGGAGCAGGTCTCCGTGAGCAGATGGACGACAAGTTCTCCGATACAGTCATGGTGGTATATATTTTTCATTGTTTGTGACTGTACACGCTGCCCACGAACTTTCAGTATCACAAAAGGATGCGTACTGAAAAACTCCACTAAGATTGTGCATAGAAAAAAAGGAGCTTCTAATAAAATCATTCATGAGCTACCATCAACCCTAAGACAGTGCTTCACCAGGTGTGGTAATTTAGGTAGTACTAGGTTCACCATTTGAGCTAGCATAACGCGCAGTGTTCGGAACGGAAACATGAGTTATACACAAGTAGAGGTGTGGCCTTACAAGGTCAGAAAATTAATCCTCGTCGCTGTTGGCTTCATCAGCTGCGCCGTTTTGCTTTTCGCGTCGATTTTATTTCTGAACTTTGAAACAGGAACAGGACAAAATGATAGGTGTTCAGAGCTTGTATATCAGATGAATGGCAGAAAAATCCGACTGAATCAAGAGGATGGTTGGATTCCATACAATTATATGTTCCCACAGATGGACAGATTGCAGAATGTTCGTTTGAACAGGGCTGCATCTGAATGCTATATAGAGTAGCATGCACAGCCGAGGCCCGAGGAATAAGAACTACTCCGTCTGAACTTTGATACTGTTTTTATTTCATGTTCCAAGCAACTTGTCAATCTTGTACTCCCTCCGTCCCGTATTAGATGTCGCGGCGGCTTTTTTGCAAAAAACACCCCGATGTTTTTCACCTGAAACCCGCACTCCCTGGCCATCTCCTTCCTCCTCGCGTTCCCCTCCGCGTCCCTGGCCTGTCTCACGCGACCGCCGCCGCCGCATGTCCCTTCCCCTCGCTGTCCACGCCCACTCGTCTCGCCGGCCACCGCCGCCCAGCGTCTTCCCGCAGACCTTCCCTCGTCCGCTTCCCCTCCGAAGCTGAACCCAATCCCCCAAGATGAGCTCTCTTCTCCTGCCCCCATCTCAGCAATCTAACCTAAAAACCTATTCTTTGAGCTGGGGATGAAAGTCAGCTTCCCACCGGCATCTCGAGGAGAGAGATATAGAGAGGTCGACAAGCAAGGCGACGTCGTGGCGGTTGGCGGCTGCTTATGCTTCTGCTCCTGGCGTTGGCGGCGCTGTGCTGGATCCCTCGGGCGATCTTGATGGCGAAGGCGGCGTCAACGGCCAAGGGGCGCGGAGGTCGCTGCTGGGCTTCGTGGAGGCGCAAGGGAACTCATCCAACTTCTGCATCCCCTTCCAGTACTCCGAGAAGGTCAGGCCCCTGTATACTCTGCAGCCTCTTGGTTACTGTCAATTGAAACAGGCAAAAATTCAAGCCTTTGTGCTCAAGACGTCTTAGAAAGGTGGAATTTAGTTCGTTGTAGGTGAAGTAGAAGGTTCCCAAATAGGCGTATTCTCTTATCCACAATGCGACATTTTCCACAAACAAAATTATATTAGCCATATCCAGCAAAGCATTTCGTCTAAGATTTCAGTTGCAATGAGTCCAGAATTCCAGGTATATAGCAGTTGCCCTCAACTAATAGAGGACTAAAAAACCTGTTGCAAATGGTCAGATTTATTTACATAGAACTTTGTGTAAGCTGTATTTGTTCCATGTTTATTTTAGATTTTCTATTTTCAAGTTGGCTGTAATTGGGATCAGAAATGCTGAATATGACTAGATGTTTCACATCAATGTGTTGAATGCCTCTTTTAACCTGCCATGTTTTATGCCCCCATGCTATACTCAATTATTTGCTGTGGCTTGAGTATAATCTTAACTGAGATTTTTTTCTTATTCTTTGTTATCCGTACTGGGTGTGAGACCAGTGTTATTAGTAGACGTGCCTGTATATTGTAAATATGCAGCTTCTGGAGCAATCACATTCAAGTCGAGACCAGCTTCTTCTAGAGCAATCACATTCAAGTCGAGACCAGCTTCTTCTTCTGGAGCAATCATATTCAAGTCGAGACCAACTTCTAGTGGAGCAATCACATTGAAATCAAGACCAACTTCTTCTTCTGGAGCAAACACATTCAAGTCGAGACCAACTTGTTCTTGAGGAATCCCAGCTTGTTCTTGAGTAATCTCGGCTTCTTGTTCTTGAGGAATCCCAGCTTCTTGTTCTTGAGCATCAGAGTCACTTGTCCGAGGGAATTTCTTCTCGTAGATATTGTGTAGGTTAGTACACATTCCTGTATAAGACCGATATTGGGGGCATGATGTTGTTTCTTTTGAGAACAAGAATACACATTCCTCCAAAAGAGCGAGATTGGAAGCATGGCATGGCATAGCATGGTTTCTTACCGTGTACCAAAGGTTCAGAGAAGATGTTCTTTTGGTGCATCCTGTTATATGTCCATATATCCGCTGCTTTATATGGTAGTTTCTTCCTCTTAGAAACCAGCTTATGTACTTCTTCACCATCAAATTGTTTCTTCAAAAAGCTGTGCAAAGAGAAGATTGAATGATGAGCACCACCATCCTAAAATTGCTCAAAACAAAATTAGAGAGAAATTAAAACTTACACCCCAGATAACTGTGTATGGATATCAATTTTGGGCGTTCTTTTGTTCATCCTGGCCTCTTTATCTGTATCATGACAATAATGTCACGAAATGAAAATGCAAGTGATATGTCAGTAATAACCAGCAAGGAAATATGTGGGTCTAAGTAAATTGATGCAATCTAGTGTACAAGGTGCAATATAGTGTACATGTTTCTACATTTCACAAACTCTTCCTGATAACAAGCAGCTTTAAAGTTTAAACCTCTCTAACCCTGTAACTAACCTCTCTAACCCTGTCTTTTGTTTTTATGGTGCTTTCTTAGGATGACTCGGACTTGCTAGATGGGGGAGCAAAGCAGCAGCCAGAACCCCTTATCATAGAGAAACCCAGTTCTGTTGTAAGTTTGTTCACCTTGTAGAGCTACATTTCTACTCCCTACTTGTAAGTTTGTAAGTTTGTAAGTTTTGAATTATGCGTGCTTGACGATAAACAAAATAGGCCATGAATTGGAATATATTTGTCAAATTAATTCCTTCTAACAGTAAGCACTGGAGCTCCAATGTAAGTGGCTTTATATCTATTATCTTACTCATATTTTATATCTTCAGAGATTTCTGACTGACCACTTCATTTTAACAGTGGGGTGAACCTTGTGACAATGAGAATAAACAGTTCTTTTCATTCTCTTGCAGCAGCCAACCCCAATCAGTGGTTTCTAAATGCAACTCCATGCTCATGCATGTATAGTTTTAGTTTGCTTGGTTCCAAATCAGTGGTTCCAAATCTTTTTTGTTTGCTTTGCATGACTCAGTCAATTGTTACTGTACAGATGAGTCAATTGTTTTTTGGTTTGCTTTGCATAAATATTGTCCTAGATATCAGTCAACTAATCAGTCAACTGATAACATGGAGCACCAGTAATCTTTTTGTCCAAGATATCAGTCAACTAAAATGTAAAATTGACAGAAACTAATCAATCGGGATCATTGTTTATGAATAGTTTACAAACTACTCAGTGAACTGACAGCAAGTAGCTCATTCTTCTTTTTCACAAACTCTGAACCTGTACCTCATTCTTCTTCTTTTTGACAAACTCTGAATCTCGATGGCAGGGAGAAGCAGCAGCGAGCTCCACCGGCGGCAGGGGATCCGCCGATCCACGGCTTCCTGACAGGTGTGGCTCTAGGCGAGACGGAGCTCGAACTCGTCCTGGAAGAGAGCAGTGGCACGCAGCTGAGCAGCCCAGCAATAGTTGAGCAACGGCAAGGCAACACGCAGCGGAGCAGACGCGCACAACACAGCGGCACGCAGAGGAGCAGGCGCGCTCGAAGCAGCGGCACACAACGGAGCAGCAGAGCAGGCGCGCGCGGCACAGCGGCACGCAGCGGAGCAGGCGCGCGCGGAGCAGCGGCACACAACGGAGGAGCGGCACAGGTGCGCACGGAGAGGCGGAGCAGCGGCACAGGCGCACGCGGAGAGGCGGAGCAGCGGCACAGGCGCACGCGGAGAGGCGGCAGAGGGAGCAGCGGCACGCAACGGAGCAGGTACGCGCGGAGGCAGGGAGGCACGCGAGCGCGGAGGCGGAGGCGCGCCGTGAGCTCCGTGGTCAAGGTCGACCACGACGGGGAGACGGTCGTGCTTTGCTGATTCCCAGATCGATAGATTTCCTACCTCTCCCCCGTCGTGCTTTGCTGATTCCGTCGATCGGCCACCGTCGAGGACGACGGAGATGGAGACGAGAAAGATTAGCGTTTGAATTTCAAGTTTAAGGGTCTATTTGAAGCGTTTTGAGTTATTTAGGGACTTTTTGCAAAAAATGTATTTGTACGGTGTGTGCGACATCTAATACGGGACGGAGGGAGTAGCATATATTGGATATCTACTCTATCCAGTCGAGTTTCAGGCTGAGCATAAATAGGCCCAAGTTTAAGAGTTAAGATGTTGATTCATGAGCAGCAGCATACTCCATATCTTTGATTTCTAACAATTTCAAACAGTAACAAATTGACATGTTATCATGTACTTCCAGTACCAGAACAAGATGTGCAGTGAGCAATTCCAGTAGAGATTGTTCATTAAAAAAACAGCAGCTTCCACTGAAATCGTTCATATGCTAACATCAACCCGAAAACAATGTTTCACCGGAGGTGACAATTCTAACAGAACAGAGACAAGGTTCACCATTCGAGCTAGCACAACAACCCACAACGATTGGAACAGAAAAATTAGTTATACAGCATGAGCAGAAGTACACAGCAGTCTTCGCACGTAGAGACGTGGCCATACATAGCACAAGGGGCGTACTGCTAAGAAAGCACACCCACTAAGGTAGTAATACAGATTCAGCCTTATCACAAAAACTAATCCTCGTCGGCGTTGGCAGCAGCATCAGCTGCACCGTTTTGCTCCTCTTCAGGCGCTGCCTCTTCGTCCAATTTCCTTTTCTTCTCAGCTTGCTTCTTGGCTGCTGCCGGCTTCCGGGCCGCATTTTTGGTTCTGAACTCTGAAACAGGAACATGGCAAAAAGACAGGTGGTCAGAGCCTGTATCAGGAGGTGGTCAAAGCCAGAGGATGTTTCGACAAGTTCGTTGCTTCTAACTTAGTTGTTCCCACAGATGGACACATTGCAAACAGGATTGAAAACCCGAATGTTCTATTGAAAATGACCGCATCTAAATAATTAGTGAAACTGAGATTTATCCAATTTGTCATTCATAAGGATGCAAACGGTCAAAGAAAGCTTATGCTCTCAGATTCTATATGCTAGCAATTTAAAGCACTGAGCAACTGCACGCTTTATTACATAGTATATCCATCTTCCTTTATATAGCGTTCTCGATGGAGCATCAGGTGGTCAGAGCAAAAAGACAGGTGGTCAGAGCTTGTATCAGGTGGATGGTACAATAATAATCCTGCTAAAGCCAGAGGATGGTTGGCCAAGTTCGTTGCTTCTAAATTAGCTGTTCCAACAGATGGACATGTTGCAAACAGGGTCGAGTGCAATCTGAAACCCGAATGCTGTATTGAAAATGATCACATCTAAATAACTAGCAAAACTGAGATTCAGGCAATTTATCATTCAGAAGATGCAAACAGTCAAAGAGAGTTTATGCTCTCAGATTCTACATGCTAACAGTTCAAAGCACTGAGCAACTGCACGCATTATTACATACTAGTGTTATCCATGTTCATTCATATAGCCTTCTCAATGTCCATCTTTGTACAGTGTTCTCGATGCAGCATCTAAACTCAAGCACCTATATGGCTTAAGGCATATAATTTTTTTTTAAAGTCAATCCATGTAAAGTTTGACCAAACTTTTAGAAAACTATCAAAAACTATTATATTATATAAATACCATATGAAAATATATTTCATTATGTATGAAAGGGTATGGATTACGTATTGTAAATATTAATATATTTTTCTAAAAACTTAGTCAAACTTTAGGTAGTTTGACTTTAAAAAAAAGTTATATGCCTTAAGCCTTGAAACGGAGGTAGTATATACTAAAGGCAGAGGACAGCTGGACAAGTTCGTTTCTTCTAAATAGGTGTTCCCACATATGGACAGATTGCAAAAAGGATTGTACTCTCAAATAAATTATGTTCATGCCTTGTGTTTATACACTCAGATTCTTGCCAACTGCCTAAAGTAGTGAGCCACGGTACCCGTTATTTGCAGTGTTATTCATAGCACAGTATACTTGATAGACAGAGCAGAGCAGAGGAACAAGAACAACAGACTGTAAAAGAAGGTAGGAGACTCCAGCAACACTAACCTTCCAAGGAGGTCCTGAGGGGCTCTACGAACTCTGGGAATTCGATTTCATCGAGCGCCTTGAAGACGTCCTCGGCGTTGATCGTTTGCCTCTTTGCATCCTTGCACATATCATTGGCACTGCAAACATGACCATAACGATGCTTTGATCATTCCAAAAGCATCACACTGAGAAAGAAACTTGTAATACTGATTCTAAATGAGTACTACTAGTTCCCTCTCTGCCTCTCGGCGTTGGTTGCCTGCAGCAATTAGCTAACTGAAGTTCTTGAAAAAATATACAGATTCAGAACAGAACAACCCCCAACCAGTCCCATCAAAATTGACCAGATTTGTCGCCTGACGTTTCACATGGACACGAAATCCGGAAGGACTACGAATCAGCACAAAAATTGGGGGAAGAAGTAACCGGGGAGAGAAATGGGGAGAGTGGCAGCGAGGCACGGACGTGGCGGAGAGGTAGTGGATGAAGATGCGGGCGCTCTCGGAGAAGGCGGCCATGGCGTCCTTGTTGACGATCACCTCCGCCCCTTCGCCGCCGGCGATCTGGGCGAGCTTGTCCTTGACCAGCCGCCGCACGATGGTCTTGGGGAGCTCCTCGACCTCCGCCTCCGTCAAAGCCGCAGCCGCCGGCGGCGCATCAGCAGCCGCAGGCTTGGGCTTAGGCTTGGTGTTGGTGGCGACATCCCCCTGGGCGGTGGCCTGCGGCTCCTTGGTCTCCCCCGCCATGGATTTCTGGGCCGTGGGCGGTGGAGCGAGGGGCAGAGGAGGGGAGAAGGGGGAGGGGGAAACCCTAGCTGGGGAAAATGGCGCGCTTCCCTTCCCCCCTTCCCGCCATGCCTCTTCTATTGTGGAGCTGGAGCTCTCGTTGGGCTTTTGCTGGGCTGCGGAGGAAGGAGAGGCCCATGAGTGCAACAAAAAAAAAAAAAAAATGG
Source organism: Avena longiglumis (assembly GCA_030063025.1). Classification (NCBI taxonomy): domain Eukaryota; kingdom Viridiplantae; phylum Streptophyta; class Magnoliopsida; order Poales; family Poaceae; genus Avena; species Avena longiglumis. The sequence goes on from CP125975.1 coordinate 6,539,857, forward strand.
GGTGTTCCGAGAATCGAACTCGGGACCTCTCGCACCCGAAGCGAGAATCATACCACTAGACCAAACACCCTGATTGATGTCCTTTTCGTGACACTAATGTACCTATATTTTTAATCCGAACAACCTTTGCATATTAACAATCAGCAAACTTTTCTTTTTTGGCACTATATACCAATTATACGGTTGTTGTTTGTGCTACTGGTTGTTTTAGTCCAAACAAAACAAAACGGTTTAAGGGCGTCGTACGTACGTTTTCCATTTTGTTTCTTTTATGTCTTTTTTTTTCCTGCGTGTTGGGTTAACTAAGGTAGATATCATCCATGGACAAACTGGACTACTACCTTGTGGCTTCCAAGGCAGGTCTGCATGGTGCTGGTGTCGTTCGCCATCGGGCCATTCATCTGTCCAAACACTCTTGTTGCGGATGTGTTTGTGTAAGTCGATCGATAGGCGCAAATAGAAAAGCTCCTCTTCCGCCTCCTCTTTCTCCTCCCCTACATTATTCCTCTCGTCCACGATTGCGGTGCTCGTCTCTTCCGCCTCCTCCCCCTCCTCTCCTATGCTAGACTCGCAGGAAGGAAAGGTCCCCGGCCATGATTCTAGTAAAACAATATAGAGGAAGGGGGCATTTGCCCCCCCCCCACCCACACACACACACATTGTTCTAGTAAAAACAATGTATGTCTATGAATTCGTCCTACCAAAATTTTGAACCTCCTCCATGCATTAAATATGAAGTTAATTTGTGAGCGTTAAGCTAAACATGTGTGCACTAAGGGTAGCCATGTACAGGCAGTGCCGGCTATGGCCCGGGGTAAGAGGGGCGGCGGCCTAGGGCCCAGCTGAGCAAGGGGGCCATGCCCAGTACGTATTACTACTGAAATAAAGGTCAAATATTGATTATAGAAAAAAAGCCCCGTCACAGGCCCATCCAGGGGCGGAGCTAGCCTAATTCATGGATATGCAATGAATACCCAATAATATTTGTGAAATATTTTTAATATATAAACTCCTGTATGAATATATATACATAGTAGTGTCTTTTTTACATGTTAAACGTGAAAAAATTGAAGAAACGCGATCTTCAGAGGCTGTCCGCGTTCAACCAATCGAACATGGGCCAAAATCAAGACTGGGCTTCCACCTGTCGAACTCACATGCCGACCTCACCTGCGGCATCCATTCAGCCCCATGTTCTCAAAAACAAAAAATATCCATTCAGACGCGTGAACCGCTCCTCCTCTTCCTCTATTCCACATCCCGACATCAACCGCCGCGCGCAATGCGTCCATGCCATGACCGGCCGCCAGCGGTGCTCATCACGCATAAAGCTACTTTTCGACTCCCGCGGTCGTGCCTGCCCGTCCCCGGCGCCACACGCATGACGCCGCACGGCCGAGCTTTGACCTCCGAGATCGAAACGCTCGGGAAGAACCATGGTAGCGCATCTCCATTCTGGAAGAAACTGCGACGACGACGCTGCGGCACCATAGCAGTAGTAGCTCGTTCATCACCCACGTTAAGAAATTACTTTAATTTTATTTTTTATTATTGATATCCCTAATTGAGATTGGAGGACGATCCTTAATTTGTTTTTTACTTGTATACAAGTCTAAAAGCCGAAGAACATACAGAAGGACAGGAATGAGAGGGAGTACAAAGAAACTGAATATAGCTTCCACCTCACCGCCAAATGTTTATTGAGGTTGAAAGCCATAACAAAGATGGAAAACACGAGCAATTCTCTTTCTAGTGAGTTGCAAACTTGCACTCTAGTTCTTTAATTTTGAATTTTCATATCTTATAGTTTTGTGCTGAACTTTTTAAACTTTGAATACCCAATATGAAAATCCTAGCTCCGCCACTGGGCCCATCTATCTAGTATCTAAGCTAGGTCCTGAAATACATTTGGTAAGCAGGCACGTCCGTATGGATGCAACTTGATCGCATCGTTCAGTTTTTCATTCTCGACCCGAGCTGATCACGCACAAGCGAATCACAAGACCCGACCTGATCACGTACGTAGAGAAGGCACGGAGCGGCGCGGCTACGGGCTATGAAAGGAATTGGGGAAAGTGATGAGAGATAATTATCAGATATTATTGTCTAGACGGGTCTACTCTTTTTTGTTCTCATGTAAGTCGGATAAACTTGTAATATTGTTGACAATGTGTCAAGATATATTTTGATTGAAATGATCTACTCCCTCCGATCCAAATTAATGGATTCAAATTTGTTTAGATTCAGAGTCATATTTTAGTGTTAGATACATCCGAATGTAGACAAATTTGAGTTTATTAAATTGGATCGAAGGGAGTACAAAAGAATATAATCTCGTGTTTCTACCGGCTAATATTTGGCAGACTCATATGGTTACTACCCAAGACGTATTCTCACTAAAAATGGGCATACAAAGTGGTTTGTTAGCATGCTATTTCTCTTTTCTCTGTTAGGCCCATTCATGGAGTTCGCCCTAGGGCCTTCGAAAACCTAGAGCCGGCCTTGTGTACGGGGGCTCGACGCTGGACGCGCTGGGCATCCTCATCGACGATAGCTTCAAGCATACATGTGTCGGTGAGTACCGGGGCATAGGTACCACATGTAAAAAATACTGAAAAGGAAATTTCAAAATGTCAAAAAAAATTGAAAGAAAATTTTGTGTATACATCTGGATATTTTGTGTCTGCACATAAGTTTTCAAGAAAAAGGAACATTTTATGTGACTTGTCTTTTTACACGGGACATAAAAACTGTTCTTTTTTCCGGAAAACTTGTGTGCGAAAATGGAATGTCCGAATGTATATGTAGATGTTTTTTTAAATAAAAAATTGACATTTCAAAATATGTTTTCAGATGATGGGCTCATGTGTATTGGATTTCCGGATCACATCCATTTGCGTTCTGTAGTACTTCTCCTTCCCGTTTTGGTATGTATAGCAGATCGAACCTATATTCTCACGTCCCAAAATTTACAAAGTTTGGAATGTTGAGATGATAAAGTAAATTGATTGACTTGTTTGTTGAAAATTCTCAAGGAAAAGAAAAAAACTGGGATTGTTTTCTAATTCTTTCAACCTTAGATAGTTAGATTCAAAACTTTATATGAGAGTATATAAACATGATTATCCAACATGATTGTATTTTATTTAAACCAAATTTCAAAGATTAATCCAACCATACTTGAAAATACTAAAGAGGGAGAATAAAATGATTTTCCCAATTATTATGATGGAGAATACTTAAATAAATTTAACACCTCACTGCGGTCGCGCCACTAACTAAGCATATCTCTACTAGTGATGTAACATCCCAGCATTTAGGAACCAACGAAGGGTAGATTTAGGAATCTGTGAAATTGCATGCATTCATCTGTAAAAATATGGATAATTTTTCGCCAAATAAAAACCTAAAGTGATCAAAGTTTCTTTCATGCTTTGAGATCAGGTATGATCTTGTGGATTAGTGTGTTTTGGGAAATGAAATTTGAATTTAAACTTGAGTGTTGGATTTATAATTCAAAAGGATTTAGAATTATGTTTAAGTATTAAGATTTAGTCAAGAGTTGATAAATAGTAGCTAAAATTTCAAGTAAATAACATAATCAAGAAACGGACTATTTATTTCATAATTTTATTCAATAAATAAGTTACAAAATGTAACTTATAAACATGATCAAGAAACTTTATAATAGATAATGAAATAAAAGAACCTTTATATATATTGAGTAATATTACAATTTTGATTACAAAAGAATAAAATAAAAATTACAAAAGAATAAAAGAAAGATTACAAGTGACTATTCTAAAAAGAAAAAGAAAACCTAAACTAAAGTCTTGAATCTTCAAGTCTGGTACCTGCAAAACAAACATAACTTAAAAGAAAGTGAGTTAAGGTTAAAAATGTTTTACTCTCAGTATTGATAGTGAGGTGCACTGTTCAAAATTCATCGTTGAGTAATCTTTAAAGGGGCAAGTTTCACCAATATGAAAGAATTGAATCTTTCATAATTTAAGCCAGAAGACAAATAACTCCAAACAGCAAGGAGGGGCAAGTTTCACCAGACAAGTAAGTGTAACCAGATAAAAGTAACTTTCATATCCAGAGCATATCCACATGGTGCAGCAGGCACACAAGCAGCACACACACACACACCAAACTGCATGGTGTGTGTTGTCAAGACAACAACATGCCACACACAAAACTACTCTAAGACGTGGAAGCCACCCAACACCATTTCCCTGTTCTTACACACCAAGAACACACTCAACTTAGCAAAGCCAAACCATATCACACCAAACAAACCCTGGATCATATCACCAAGATGGTGACATAAGGAGGGGTAGATAAGGTGGAGATCAAGGTCAAGATCAAGCCACCAGGACTAGGAGGTGGAGAGCTAGATCAAGGATAAGTCCAGGAGCTGGAAGTATCAGGAAAAGCATCAGATCAAGCTAGTCATACAACCAGCAAGATCAAGCTAGCCACAAGATCAACCACTTGCAACCCCAACAACACCCAAGTGTGGTGAGTATCATAAAACATCCCCATATTTATTCATCTCCATCAAACAGAAAAGCATGTGATGTTTTACAAGTTTAATCTCTCAGTGATCACCCAAGTGGGGTAAACCTATCATAGAGGAAATTTGAAATATAAAGTCTAACAGTAAACTCTACCAAATCCACCAGAATCTCAGACCAGCATCCTAGATTCTGGTGATCATCAACAACTCATATATATTCCAAAATGTTCTCTAATAGCTTATAAAATTTGGGCACATCTCCTAATGGAGTAGCACCTTAGATTTCATAAACTATATGCACCAACATTAAGCTTTAAGCAAACAAATCATTTTCCCAAACTTTGACTCAAGAATCAGTAGCTGGTATCACTACCGGAACCAATCTATGAGTAACAATAAGAGAAGGGTCTAGTCCCTAAATCTCAGACCAACATCATAGGTTCTAGGGATTTAAGGAAAGAAGTTTCCATTTATTTCTGATGCCAATCTAATCTTATTCTTGAACAAAATCAAGCCAAGTAATAGAACCTAATCTTGTGTGCCATACAAGGATGGTGTCACAAGAACAACGTCTAAACTAAGCAGGTTAAGCATCCAATCTTCACAGATACAACCACAACCAACTATAAATCATTTTCCTGATATTAATCACAAGAATCATAACCAGGAATATTCATATATATATATATATATATCATCACTGTAAGAGACCATTTGATCTCAAACTGTATATGAATCTATAAGCCAACAACTACATATAAAGTGACTTCATCACTCAAAAATCACTGTCAGTAACTAAGGAATGACAGTGGTAAGCTCTCAAACCACTAGAATTCCCAAGTAAGGAATTCTAGAGCAACCTTATCATCTGAACCATATCAAGTTAATCAATGGAATCAATCTGGTAAGCCACTAGCATCCCCAAAGTTAATCATAAACTGTAATCCACAGCAATCAACCACTCATCATGCTTAGGGATCATCAGTACATGATCCAACTCATCAGATATCTAATCCATATAGGGATATGAACCCTAAGCAGAACAAACAATCCTAATCAGGCATGACACTAGCCAGGAGTGGCAACTACCAACACATAACATAGGATAGAATAGCACAGAGGACACGAGGGAACCAAGAACAACTTACTGAAGGATGTCGTTGTAGATTAGAAGAGGAAGCAGAGGGTCGTCGATGAACACGGCGGCACGGGGAGCACCCCAAGGGGGCGCTGCGACCCACACTACGCCGAGGCGGCGACAATAACCACGCCTGCGGCGAGGAACATCACCACGGCACACGGCAGCAGCGGCGGCGACAGCACCAGCGCCACCACAAACCCTAGGGTTCAGGGCGGAGCTAGTCTGGCCATGGGGAAGCTCCAGGTCCAAATAAAATTGGACAGGAAGGTGGAGCGTGGTCGACAACCTCGCCCTGCATCATGGCAGTGGCCAGGGAGGACCACAACGACGAGCAGCGCACGATGGCGCCGCCATCGACCACGGGTCAAAGAGGAGAAGGGAGAGGAGAACGAAAGGGTGACAGGGGAGTGTGGGTTGGACTGGGCCAAACCCTTTCGGGGTGTTGTTTTCACTCTGCCCTATTGGGCCACAAGGGCCCAATAAACCAACACAGGCAGCCCATTTACCTAAAGGCCATTTTTAATAAATAAGAAAAGACCAAAATTCCCCTGAACCTAAATATTATAGAAAATAAAATAAAAATCCAAAAAATATAAATAAAATATTTTTGGATTCAATAATCCAACCTATCCAAATAAATTAAGAAATAGAATTTTAGGCATATAATTTTATTTAAGAATTTTGTAAATATATATATTCTTTATAGAATTTTATAAAATTATTGAAAGATGATAAAAAATAAATAAAAACCACTTTCATTATATATTAATATTTTAGTATTTTAGAAAATACTAAACAAATATTTAATATTAATATTTGGTATTTAAATAATAATTACTAAAGGAATTATTAAATAAATAAAATGAAATAAAATAAAAGAATACAATATTCAATACATATTAAAAATTAATATTTATAAATTGTTTATTATTAAAAGAATTTTTATAATTTAAATAATGGGGGAGAATATACACAAAGCTAAATAATGCATTTCATTGCTCTCATAATCATTTTGCTTCTTTAAATATTGTCCTTACCGGCAATAATGATGGTTTTGTAGACATAGAAGTTCAAGGTCCAGTGCAAGCATCCGACTTCACTACCTTGCAATCACAAGGCAAGTTCATCACTTGCTCATGTCCTTTGAAGAGTCTTTATCAAAGTATTTGCAAATTGTGTGTTATCATATATACTCCAAGAAAGAAAATATTATTTTCACAAATAAAAAAACTTAGATATCATCCTAAGTGATGATATAATGGAGCAATAGGACTTAGGGTTCTAATTGCAACAATGATGATCAATTAGGGACTTAATAACCAATGACATCAATGATTCTAGTGTCGTATATCACGCGTTAGCCATGAGATTTGGAATGGGATAGAGAAGTCAGCTGTATCTTCTTCCTCTCGCATGTAGCCGGATGTGCAGGTCGTGGTTGTTATCACTCTTAGCGTGCATATTAATTGATATTTCGTAGAGAATATGCAGCATAAGGGTGAGAACCCTCAACGTCCCACAATAGTTCTGGCATCTAACGGTTTATACAAACCATTGCCGTAATTCAATATGTGGGCATGGTGTACACGAAGGAGGCATGTGAGGTCGCAAAGGGGGCAGTGATTGGATTGGACCAACTAGTGGGTCCCACATCATGGAATTATGGACAGGAAAGTACGCCCGGTTGTGCAACAAGGAGTTGATATCTCATGGGTAAAGTAACGCACCTCTGCGGAGTGTAAGAATTGTAACTTGTTACTCCCTGTTCCGAGAAGGAGCTGCGAACACGGCAGGAAAGGAACTCCATGAAAGTTCTGGTCAACCTGTGAAGGCTGATGGTCATAGTTTTTTATAATAAAATCAATCTTTGAAGAAAGATTTACAAAAACTGCATAGTGCCAAGGACTTAGAGTCCGAGGTGGTAGTTAGAGCATCAAACTTCCCACCTTGCATATAATGAACTTGTTGGGTAACGTTGTTACTCATCCTTTCCTTTGATCCCTTGCTTAGACTCTGGGGATCTCGAAGATACGCCAATGTATGCAGCTGAATGCCAAGAAGATGTGTTCTACGAGGAGCATGACCTGTCATGAGGCATGGAAGGAGTGGATTACGAAATCCGCTATGGTGTCGATGACAACGAGTCCAACTAAGTATCCTAGATAGTAGTAACCGACGGAGCCGAGCAGCATGAACTCTATAGAATAAGCTGTTGAGCTCAACTCCTAGTTGGAGTTGCTATTTTTAAATTCCGCTGAAACACTTTATATTTTGGTTTGTAAGTTGAATCCTTTTGAAGTCTTAAACTTCTGGTATTGTAATAATAATATGTGAATGTTTGTAATATGGACCTGCAATGTTTCTGTTGTACCACTCTGAGGGATATGATATTTACATAATGATGTTTTATGGATGTCATGTCAACGACTACAGTGTACTACACATGAAGTGGTATGCTGGGTCACCGCAAGTGATTACACCCGTCTTTGGTATGAGCAGCAACCGCCGGTCTAAGTGGCGAGAAAGCGTCATGTGTGAGAGAAAATGCAGTGCCATTCACCCCATATAAAATCCAAAAAAAATATCAGCGGTGAAATAAAATATATAAGTATGTCTTGAACTAAATATTCATCTCATTCGGTTAAACAAGATGATGTTTTGGTATTATTTTTTCTTTGTGTTAAAATAAGATGCACGATTCAGACAAAAGTTTACTAGGGTGCATAATAGTACATCTCATGAAGAATTTTAACAGCTACCCTTTCATCTTCAAATAAGTGTTCTTTTATCTTTTGGCCTAAGCTCAAAGTAACTAAAATACAAACAACTTATTAGAAAAGGTAGCAAATTTTATTACACTCAATATGTGTCAACGAATCCGTTTTAAATGTAGATCCAGAATATACTGGTTTGGTGTCATATATGTTGATGATATTTTTAATAAAGTCGGTTAAATTTAAAACTATTTAACTAATGGCAAATTTTAAAAGTACAATAATTTATGAAGGGAGAGAGTATACCCATAAAGATACGTGAAAACATTTTTTTGAAACATAATAAAGTACTTTTTAGTAAATCAAATATAGCATAATATTTATCAAAAAATAGTATAGTAGAAAATAAAATAAATATAAATACGAACACGTAACATGCCCATTGCCAAAATTTTGTGGTACATACACTTGTCAAAGCCATTGCCAACTGGCTTGCGCACCCCACCGGCCCCGAGCAGTGTGTCATCGCACTCACGCACCATGACGGGAGTCTCTAGCTATGGAGGTGACATATATATGAAAGATCGGTTTTGGCCACCTGGATACAGAATAACTAATTCTACTCCGGAGTCAATCGACTGAGTCGGGCAGTCTTGTTATACTAAACCTATTGCGGCCTAATCCAACTTCCATCGCTAAGAACTATTTTAACTAGCTAAATACCTCTGCGTTGCTACAGTTATATATGGACACATTTTTCTACAAACACAAATATGCAACTTATGTATTTATTGTGTCTTTTCTCATATGTATACTTATTACTTTGGACCATCCTAGTTTTTTAAATGGGTTCAACCGGGCCTTGTAAACCCGGTCTATTTTCTCATATGCTCCCTCGTTCTTAAAATATAAGGCGCCTAAAGATTAGTCCAAATTCAAATCTTACTAACTTTGACCAAATGTTTAGGAAAAAATATCCATATCTACAATATTTAATGGAGACATTAGTAAAATATACTTTATGATGAATCTACTAATATTGATTTAGTATTGTAATTGTTCATATTTTTGTATATAAACTTGGTCAACTTATAAAACGCTGAGTTTTGACTAATCCTTAGTTGCCTTATATGTTGGGACGGAGGGAGTAAGAAATATGGTTTACTTTGACTTGCAAGTCTTCCACCACAAAAAAGAAGGCACATAATTGATCCACAGGAAAATACTTAAATGGCAGAAAATAATCAACACACCTTTTAGTTTGGAGATATATATAAACATTCGGTCCAACAACAATTTTTTGGCGAGGCTTGAACACAGCTGCCTGGACACTTCAGGATAAGACTTTGTGATTTATGAATGGACTTCATTTTTACACATATTTTTTACACACCAAGTTGCAGATTTTGCCGCCGTTATCACATGGTGCACGAGCGTCGGGTCATGATCTCTCTTCCCGTGCATGTTATTTTTGGTGACGGTGGTAGCATAGAGCGTGGACTGCAGACAAGCGCCATCGAGCACGCGTAGTGGCCGTCGGTGGTACCGCCTGGTCCTTGTGCAATTATAAAAGTTTGTCGAGCCTTAAATATTATAAATAAATGTTTGTCGAGCCTTAAACTATGTTTGAGCCTCGCCAAAAAAATGTCATTCTTGGACAGAGGACCATATTAGAGAATATTAGTAAAACATTGTACAAGATGAAACAAAAGGTCGTGCGTGATGCCCTGGTTATCAGTATTCGAACACGAGGTTGCTGACTCGAATCTTCATAGAAAAATACATTTTACTTCCTCCTATGACAGGTGGGACCAACGAGGGTTAGCCAACTAAAACTTGTTTGTGCTAAACAAATTAGATAGGGTCCTTTTTGCCAAAATAACGTCGCCATGTGTCCATTTTTAGATCACTTGGACTAGTTTTGCGTTGTGAAACTAAATGTGTATATAGCTCTAAATTAATAATTAAGAATTTGAATGCTAGAAAATATATCCTTTGCAAAGTATCTCTTCGTCATCGTCAGTTTCGTCACTTACTTTCTAATAAGCTCAACACATAAGAGCTTGTCTCTCTTTGACAGGGTATAGCCCTTCGGGTATCCATTTGAAAGCCTAGAGCGGGGTGAATAGACTTTTAAAAATAATATGGTTTAGCCTCTAATAGATACGGAACGTTTAATATATAGAGCGCAACACCTAACCACTAGGTTCACCTAAGACACCAACAACCTATGCTAAGCAATACAAGCAACAAGGTGATAGCAAGATGAAATACTTTAAGCACAAGGCTATTACAATATAAAATGCATAAGTAAAGGGCTCGATTGAGAGATAACTGATGGACGTGGAAATGAAGATTTTTATCCCAAAGTTCACTTTCAAAGAAGCTACATCCCTGTTGGAGAGGTGCGATGATGCAATGCTCTTCGAACGCCACATATGGCTCACTTCGGGGTGTGCTGACTCGATGCTCACCCAACGCCACACAAGGCCTCACCCCGGATTAAAAGGCACACAACTCACCGACGCCACAAAAGTCTCATCCTATTCTCCCGAGTGCACACCACAAAACGCGAACACTCGCTTCACTATGGAACACTTGAGGGTGGTCAACGAACCTGTACAAAATCAGGGCAATCTCCACAACTTAATTGGAGACTTCCAACAACAAAGCCACAATAGGCTACAGGGCCACAAAATGCAACAAAGTCACAACATGCCACAATCCTAAGGCCACTCCATAATGGAAGCCACAAGAAGTCAACATAACAACCACACAACCGTATAGGGTTCCAAGAACCCAAAAGTAACAAGCCCAGAAGGTTGTACTCGCCGAATCTCCATGAAGAACTCAAACCTATACAACAAATGCAAGGGCAAATCCTTCACTTCCAAATTCCAACAAAGCTACAAAAGTTATTAGGGAAATAAGAAAGTAAGAACATAAGAGGAGAACACAAAACTCTCAAATATATAGATACAAAATTCCTTCACAAAGAAGGGATCTAGTTTGGAGGATTATAGATCTAGATCTTCTCTCACATATCCCTCAAAAGGATGCAATAATCATAAGGGGGAAAGGGAGAGGTGATACGCCCAATTTGCATCACCATTATATATCATATTTTACCTCTATTCATTGATATTTGTCTTATTATGAGGTATTAATTATGATTTTTCATCTGTTTATGCATGTTGGATGATTCCTGGAGTCTGGATTGTAATGGACAAGAAGGCGTTTTGGTGCAATTTCGCGAAGATCAGAAAAATATGGAAACATATTATTTTACCAGAATACGAAGGAAGCCAGAAGGAGGGACGAAGTTGGGCCTCAGGGGGCTCACACCCCCCTAGGCATGGGCCCACCTAACCCCGCGCCTAGGGCAGGTGTGGCCCACCTGCCCGGCCTCCGACTCTGCCCCTTCTCCTATATCTTCCCTACGGAACCCTAATACCAGTGGAGCGACCACAGTTAGATTTCTGCCGCCTCTGGGGGGGCGGAAAACACCGAGAGATAAAGATCTCTCCGGCAGACAGATTTTTGCCGGGGGAATTTCTTCCCGGAGAGGGAAGACCGTCGCCATCAACACTGTCATCAAGATAGGCTTCATCGGGATCATCATCATCATTATCCACACTATCATCTCCATCAGCACCATCACCACCACTCCGTCCCGCTGTAACAATTGTGTTGGATATTACTTTAGTTCTTAGGGGAAACTTTTCCGATGTTGATTACTATTGTAGTTGATGCTTGTGAGTGGAACCATTGGATTATTGTTTATGTTCAGATTGTTATCCATTATCATATCATCTTTGATCTTGATCCATATGATGTCTTGTGAGTAGTTTGTTTAGTTCTTGAGGACATGAGAGAAGTCATGTTGTTAGTAGTGAATCTATAATAAGTTATTATTCAATGCTTTAGTATTTAAGTTGTGGTGCTATTTCTTCTAGTGGTGTCATGTGAACGTCGACTACATGACAGTTCACCATTTATGGGCCTAGGGGAATGCATTGTGTATTTGGCTACTAATCGTGGAGTTTTTTTTGAGAAATTCCCGTACATTCATTAAACATATGTCAAATTACAAGACAGACAACGGAAACAAATGAAACACATCGGAAGAGGACAAATATCTAGGAACATTTGCAGAAAAAATTCTGCAACTACCATCATCACCACTCGCCATCGATGGAAACGAAGAAGCACCATCGCCCTCACGGGCTTTTTGAGTCGAAGAAGAGGTCCACCAAAAGTGGAGCCTAAATCGCTGTGGCGCATCGACCGGGGATCATCCCCGTGCTCCTCGAGACCCAAATCCGTCGATTGCCGTTGACCGCGTCGAAGCAAACCACCGGATCCGCCGCCATCAAGCCTCTTTCCATGTTCCTGGACCGTTGTCCACCCTTGCACATCGGCGCCGCCGTCGGAGACGACGACCACCACTCCACAGAACAACACATCCGCCTCACCACCGGAGAGACGGAAAATATGTCCCACGAGTCCCTCGACCTCGCCGCCATGGACGCTGCCGAGATGGGGCTGGGACTGGGGAAAATTTATTCCAACCGCCGGCGCCGCCGCCATCAATTCGCCGCCGTGGGACACATATATTCTAGCCCTACCTACAGCCAAGCAAGGAGCACTAGTGCCCCCCACCCCTCCGTCGCCGGAGCGGCGGACGGAGGGGGAGGGAAACCACACCTCGCCGGCGGGAGAGAGAAAAACGGTCGCCTCCCTTATCGCGAGAGGAGAAGGGTTGGTTGGACACGATCGTATCCTGATACTAATCGTGGAGTTGCTGGAGTGACAGAAACCTGAACCCCCGTTAGGACACCTTTGCACAAGGGAGCGTAGGATCTCAGAGTTTAAGGCTGTGGTTAGATTTATATCGTAATTACTTTCCTGTAGTTATGGATGTTTGCAGGGGGTTTAATCACAAATATGTATTAGTCCAAGTACGGTCGGTACATTAGCCCAGGTTCACCCACACGACACTTATAAAAAAAAGAGTATTCAGCTATTTGAAGCGAAAACACTTGACATAATTCCCATGTGTCCTCGAGAACGTTTGGTCTTTATAAGTATTTCCACCGGCTTGTCCTTTGCTAAGAAAGAAGGAAAAAGATAATAGAAAGCGCCGCATCAGGCTGTCTTCCGTGCGGCGCGTCGTGATTCGGAAAAACGAATCTTATTCTCTTGACAGCTCACGCCCTCACGCCTTATCCTTCTCATTGACGTGCCTTATCCCATCGTGGGCATCTCTCAGCCACACAATCGCTCTCCCCAAACCGCCTACAGGTTCGAGCGTCCTGCCTCGGAGGCACGAGAGGAAGAAGCCGCCGCCGTCTAGCATGCCGCAGGGGAGGCCGTCGCCGCGCCGCCGTGGGTCATGCGTCGGGTGAGGCCGTCGTCATGTGCCGCGCCCTCCCAGCACGCCGCAGGGGAGGCCGCCGCTGCGGGGCATGCATTGGGTGAGGCGCCATCGCGTCCAGGGAAGCCATTGTCGCCCAACACGCCACAGGGAGGCCACCGCCGCTGGTCATGTGTAGGGTGAGGCCGTCGCCGCGTCCAGGCAAGCCGCAGAGGAGGACGCCTCCGTGCCGCCGCAGGTCATGTGTCGGGTGGAGCCTTCGGCACCCAGCACGCCGCAGGGAAGGCCGCCGTCGTGGGTCATGCGCGCGCCATGGAGGGTGCTGGCATGGCGGAGTAGAAGCTGCCGGATATGGCAACGCCGGCGATGAGGTAGGAGCTCCAGGACATGACCGTGTGCAATTGTGCTCGTCATTTTTTTGTGATAGCTCATAACATGGTCACTGCCTGGTATTCTCGTATATGTAATCTGATAGTTGTGAATAACTAATCTGGTAATCGCTACCAGAAAATAATCTGGCAATTGCTTTTTGATTAACATGGTAATCGTGACTAGTAAACCTAGTAATTGTGTATTTGGGATAACCTGATGCTTTGCTTTATAAACATTGGCCGTAACTGTCATAATCTGATAGTTGTGACCAATTAATCTGGTAATTTCTAGGGATAATCTGGTAAGAATAACCTGATAATTGCTTTTCTGGTAGTTTAGATAGCTAACCTGTTAATTATTATGGTAGTTATCGCTAGGATAATCTGGTAACTGCTCTTCTTAATTGACAATTAGATAGTCTAATAGTTGTGATTAATTAACCTAGTAATTACATTGAAATAATTCGGTCTGTGATTTTTTATAAGCATGATAATTGTCACATAGTTAACCTGATAATTGCGTCTGATTAATCTGATAATTATACTGGGATAATCTGGTAATAATTTTTTTTATGAAAACATGGGCAGCTGACTACTGTAAGTAACATGGTAAGTTAGGGCATTGCCATAATTTATCTAGTGGTAAGGGGTGACCATGTCTAACTATTCTAGCAAGTGGTCAACTACTACTAAATAAAGTGTTTGTTTGTATTTTTTTGCAGGGGACCGTGAGCAAAGTGTAAGACCGAAAATATGTCCATGTTGAATACTAGATGAAGTGAAGATTTGAACAGACGCTTTAGATTGTCATGCAGTGTGTAGCATGTATTATAGAATTATAGAATTAATGTAGAAACACTATGTAGTACTAGTACCTATGTGTATTGGGTGTTGGGAGGAGCTAAAGTGACTTTTCGGAGCGGCTCCTACCCACCGGTATGCATGCTAGAGGTTGCTCAGGAGTAGCACATGAATCTTTTTGTGGCCTCGGATACTGCCGCCGCACGCAGGGATTGAAAATGCGGCGCCACACAATAGCACCGTCCAAGAAAAATTTGAGCCACTTGCTGCGTTTGTTCTTTACTACTTGCACTTTGTTTTGTTGCCTTATCAGAAAACTAAACAGCCAAACCGACGTTTTCCTGAATTAAGGGAGACGCCCAAACTAAACAACCAACCGACGTTGGGGTGTGAAAGCACGGGGAGTAAACAAAATTAGATATCCTGGTTATGGACTACGTAAACAATGAGTGTCCGTCCTTGGTCTATGCAGATCAGGCCTAGAAAACACTCCATCTGAGGAGTACGATCACAAGATCCAACCTCAAAAAAATTGATAAAGCCTACACAAATGGTAGATTATGTGGTTTAATTCGACACAACGCGAAAAACCTTACCAGCCCTGGCATACTAACCACAAAACCTCAATCCAAGAAGCGCGTGTCTTCTCACTTACAGCCCGCTCCGAGAAGCCCGGCCCATAGTAACCAAACCCTAGCAGAAGCAGAATGAAGCTGAGCCGAGGTAGCAGTATATAAGCTGAGCGGCCATGCTCCTCCAGCCGCAGCCGCCACCATCCAGGATGCAGATCTTCGTGAAGACCCTGACGGGGAAGACCATCACCCTCGAGGTCGAGAGCAGCGACACCATCGACAATGTCAAGGCCAAGATCCAGGACAAGGAAGGTCAGCTCGCACGCCATGGATTTCCTCTCATTTCCGCCTCATCATTTCTCTGCCCGCCTTAGATTTTGTCCCGAGCTTTAATTCATACCGCTGTGATTGCGTGTGCTCGGTGTTCAGGAATCCCGCCGGACCAGCAGCGGCTGATCTTCGCCGGCAAGCAGCTGGAGGACGGCCGCACCCTGGCCGACTACAACATCCAGAAGGAGTCCACCCTCCACCTCGTGCTCCGCCTCCGCGGCGGCATCATCGAGCCCTCCCTCCAGGCCCTCGCCCGCAAGTACAACCAGGAGAAGATGATCTGCCGCAAGTAAGCTTCCTCGCCGGAATCCAACCCGTGTTCAGTTAATTCCACGCGATGAATGCTCTAGGCGAACGGTACCCATTTTGCGGTTCAGATGTTGGCGCGTTAGCTGGTTGCTTCGCTCCATAACCCACCCGCCTATACTTTGTCATCTGCCTAGTCTCACATCAGCAGTTGATTTTCAATGGCGGGGATATTTAGTATTACCTGCCTATACTTTGTCTCCTGCGTAGTACATTCCAGCAGCTGATTTTCAACGGCAGGGAAATTTGCTCCAACTTTAATGTGCCTACTAGTGTCTGATTAGCTTATGTGCCGGAGCGATGAATCAGATAGGCGCGTGGTCGTTTTCCCCTTGCTGCTGATGTTTTTGGATCTGCCGGATAGGAAAGGATTCGTTGATTTTTTTTTGTGTGTCTAGTGTCTGTCTGGCCTACCAATCTTATTAGATTGTATTTAAACATGAATATGCCTGGCGCTGGTTTCTGTGCTGTAAACTATGTCTGATGTTTGGGAGAAAATTGGAAACGTAGAGCCAATTTGCAGAGCAAAGGGGCCTGATTAAGTGGCGAATCTTTGCATTGAAGGTTGGCAATAACAAGTTGCAGTTCTCCGTGCCGCTCAGATTTACTATGCTGGGACAGGCCTCGAACAATCTGCTACATCCTAAACCAACCTGCATTTGCATCTTTACGCTGTTTTTGAAACATTGTTGATTGGCTGGAGTGATGATTCAATTAGATGTACGAGGTGTCACATTATAAGCTAAACTTTTTCAGGGGTCACCTTAAGCATGATTTTCTTGTGGCTGGTTTTTTATGCAGAAGTTATGTTCGATGTTTGTAGTCAATTCAAACTTTGGTTCTAAAATATTGGAAATGGATAGCCAATTTGCAGAGCAAAGGGGCCTGATAAAGTGGCGAATCTTTGCATTGAAGGTTGGCGATAACAAACTGCAGTTCTCCGTGCCGCTTAGACTTGCTATGCTTTGATGGCCTCGAACAATCTGCTACATTTTAATCCAATCCACAATTCTGTATCTGCATGTAGTAGCTATTTTTGTAGGTCTATGTTTGCTTTGGAACATAGTAGATTGGCTGGAATGATGATTCAATTAGATGTACGAGGGGTCACCTTATGAGCTAAAACCTTTTGAGGCATATATTCTGTCTGACCCAGCCAATCTTCTAATCAATATTAGTTCACCTCAAGTTGCATTGTTTATTTGTTCCGATTTATCTTTGTGTGTCTGATCATAATTTTTAACGAGAGTTTGTTCCTCTTGCTTGTTACTCATGATCATTAGCATTAGGATTTCTAGCATGTGGCGTAATGTTTAGTCGTCCAAACTTTGGTTTGAAAAATTAGGAAACAGAGAGCCAATTTGCAGAGCAAAGGGGCCTGATAAAGTGGCGAATCTTTGCATTGAAGGTTGGCGATAACAAAATGCAGTTCTCCGTGCCGCTTAGACTTGCTATGCTTTGAAGGCCTCGAACAATCTGCTACATTACCAATTTACAAATCTGTATTTATTTGAATAGAAGCGTTTTGCAGTTGATATCTTCTGTTCGAGTACTACAAGATATACACTCCATATATACATTTGACTACTTTTCTTAGCTGATCTTGCCTTGTTTCCTCTATTAACTTGCTATATTGTTTTGAAACATAGTAGATTGGCTGGAATGATGATTCAATTAGATGTACGAGGGGTCACCTTATGAGCTAAAACTTTTTGAGGCATATATTCTGTCTGACCCAGCCAATCTTGTAATCAATATTAGTTCACCTCAAGTTGCATTGTTTATTTCTTCCAATTTATCTTTGTGTGTCTGATCGTAGTTCTTAACAAGAGTTCGTTCCACTTGCTTTTTACCCATGATCATTAGCATTAGGATTTCTAGCATGTGGTGCTCTGTGGAGTCCACACTGTTTAAATTTTTTTGTAAACAGAGAGCCAATTTGCAGAGCAAAGGGGCCTGATAAAGTGGCGAATCTTTGCATTGAAGGTTGGCGATAACAAACTGCAGTTCTCCGTGCCGCTCAGACTTACTCTGCTGTGATGGCCTCGAACAATCTGCTACATTACCAATCTAGAAATCTGTATTTATTTTGAATACAAGTGTCAGTTGTTTGTTTTTGCTGTTGATATGTTCTTGCAGAGTACTGAAAGATATGCACTCCATATATACATTTGACTATTTTCCTTTGCTGATCTTGCCTTGTTTCCTCTATTTCCTTGGCTATATGGTTTTGAAACATAGTTGATTGGCTGGAATGACGATTCAATTAGATGTACGAGGGGTCACCTTATGAGCTAAAACCTTTTGAGGCATAATTTTTGTCTGACCCAGCCAATCTTCTAATTAGTATTAGTTCACTTGTATTGCTTATTTCTTCTGATTCATCTTGGCTTGTCAGATACTAGCTCTTTACAAGAGTTCATTCCACTTGCTTGTTACTTGTAGGCATTCAGTGTTGCATTTGTTTGTATGTACTAATTTGCTTCCACAATTTCAGGTGCTATGCACGCCTGCACCCAAGGGCTGTCAACTGCCGCAAGAAGAAGTGTGGCCACAGCAATCAGGTGAGCATATAGTTCTGGTTCATAGTTCTTGTCTTTACCCCAGTATGCTTTAGATTGTGCAGTGAAGTAAGAAATAATTCACTTGCTCTGGTTAAATATAATGTGCTATTGAGTAGCTCATATCAATTTGTTTGACTGGATAAATCTAATCCGCCAGCTACTTCTTTCTACCCTGTTTCAGCTGAGGCCCAAGAAGAAGATCAAGAACTAGAGCTCAAGCAATCATTTCCTCTGCGAAATCAGTAGACATAAAACTTTAGTTTTTCTGTTCTGTTATGCTGCTCTTTGGGTGGTGTCAGGATGTTTGAACCTGTTAACTGTATGCGAGTGCTTTGTCTTGCTGTAATGTTAACATGGTAACAATGTCGTTGTCTTGTTTGTTCATGGTTATTTTGTTTGTTCCTGTTATGTTACCATTAACACTTAGTTTGGATGTAGTAATTGGCCTTCGTCATTAGATATTTGGGACTGGTGAGGCTCGAATACCACAAATCACATTGTCGCATTGAGGCTCGTAACTTGGTCTCAAAAATATCGTGGGCAGCTTGGATCGGCAAAAAACGATGAGGGCCAATCTCTAGCGCTATCCCTCGACATCGCTAGGCATTGGGCCATTTGACGCAGAAGGAAACAGCAGGCTCCAGATAGTTCTTGCTCACGAAACCAGTGGCGGTGGTGCGGTAAATCATCCTTCTCTGGCTGGGCATGGCACCGGCGACCTCCCTCTTCGCCGTCCTCTCCTGGAAGCTCTCTTGCCCTCCCATCTCACATCCTTCTCTACGTATGGCCTAGTATGCCTTGAATCCTATCCTTGCATCGTTTCATTAGTCACGAGATTGGCAGCGCGGACCTATGCGCGGAGGCACTCGTCGTCACGGCCGATCGACTTACACTTCACTCGGTAGTCGGTACCATTACCAGTGCAATGCAGCTGTGCTTCGTCCCTTCGTCAATAGTACTTGCGAAAGCTATCCCTGAACGGTTGTTCCTCCAACTTGTAGTTTCAACTTTCAAGAGTGCTAATCAGACTTAACAAGCCGCTCTCGGTTGGAAATTTTATTGTCCGTATGTATTGTGGTCACAAAAATATTTGCTTGTTGTCGCGAGTACCATAATGTTTGTCGCGTGCAATTGCTACACGTTTATATAGGAGTATAATGATCAATGTCTCGGACAATTGCAATTCATCAGTTTGACCATCCAAACAGCATTTGGCATTCAGCCTCAATATCTATTTCACTTCCGAATATTGAAACATGTCCGGACAGAAATATTGATTTTCGAGCTCAATATCAATATCCTCGATATTGGGCATTCAACCAAATACAATGCCTAACCCCCCAAAGCAAACTCCAAACAAAGCGTAAGTGTTCTATTAGCCGTGGCTTGCATCTTATTTAATTTATTAGTCGGGACTTCTTATTGTCAATCTGGAAGACTGCCAAACCTTGAGTGTCAATCTGGCAAACTGAGGTACTGAGTTCAGTTTTCGTGGAGTTTTGGATAAGCGTCAGATGTACTACCAACAGAATGCAAGGTGGAAGTAGATTTAAGTTCTTGCGTGGCAAATTACAAATGTGGCCATTTGGTTTGATGCAAAAAAAAAAAAACACATTCCAAAGTACCGCATTCCGTTGCTTAAGGTAGCAGAATATTGCCTCTGTTTCAATATTTTAGACGATTCAGTAGGATTACCAAAAAATTTGGTCCAAGTGAGGAAGGTTGTTTATGTGCAACACATGCGAGACGATGGATTATTTCAGTGAACTTGCAAACACTTGAAATGCCAGCTGAACTGAAATCTATCTAGGAAAATGACCGATTAATACATGGGATTTGCATTTCAGTTGAGCTTTTTATTGTTGTTGACGATTTTCATTCCCTTAGGAGAATAAAGTCAGGATTACATGGTTAGGTGAATAAACATTAGGAGCCCGATTATTGAAACAAGTTAAGGAGCATAAAAACAAAACAGACTTTCATATTTACACTGCGTCCTACAGCAGGGAATAGATTGCTTAAGTTATCACCTTCCAGCATGACTAAGTCACATATGTCAAAGAAGGATTTCAGCTTTGCTTTGAAAAATCTGCTGTTCTGTTCGCGCCAAACGTGCCATATTACCCATGATCTGAAAATTCAGTATCTTGGACAGAACCATGAGCCACCATTCCTGTAGGTTGGTCGCTCGCTCATAGAAAAGTGATAGCGTGTGAAGCAGAATTCCCGGATTCAAGCAGTGTATGGACAGCTCAAGAATAAGTGATTTGCAGATTCATTGGCCAGATTGCATAGTGGACAAGTAGGGTTATGTGGCCAATCTCCTTTTCCAAGGTTATCTGCCATCAGGCATTTTTTTCATGATCGCTAACCGTGCAAAGAACTTGATTTTAGGAGAGATCTTCATCTTCCAAATAATACCATCATAGCAAGTTTCCAGGTCTTCCCTAGAGCTGGCACTGAAAGGCTGAGGTTTTTTACTTTATAATCTAAGTCAATCTGATACGTTGGATCTGAAATAGAGGGTAGATATTACCACTAACTCACCGTGAGACTTAGAAACACAAAGTCACCGAAGCTTCATCCATGGCTAGGTATCCTCCATCCGGGTTCCATTTCCATATGATGTGTCTTGGCTATCCGTGAGCTCGATAAGTTTGAGTGCGGTGCCATAGGTCAGTATATTTCTCTCAATACTTTTTTTTGGAAATGGGCGCTTTATTACTTAATAGTAAGTTAACACCCGGCCTTTGCATAGCTAGGATGCACACAGCCGATCAACCACACAGTCTCGGACTAAAGCAAAAAAAAGGGAATACAAAATAATGTAAATCAAAACACAGTTCTCCAAACTAGCTATGGAAGATCTATCCGCAGCGCTTGCTGCCATCCATGCCATGAGAAGATATCCCGCGCCGTATCCTCCAACCGCCTACAGCCCTCCGTAAACAAGTCGTGGAACTCCATACGTTATAGAGAAGTCCATGATCGGAGGACAGCCATGACTCGATAAATAACCTGCAAGGGAGAACATACAACGTTATTAAAAATCTTATCATTTCTATATAGCCAAAGCGACCAAATAATGGCAAGCGCTCCCACCCTAAATAAAGTCACATGTTTATCCTCAATCTCATTCATCCAGTTGCCAAATACATTGACTACCGATCGAGGAGGAGATAAACCAGAGGCTATTTGGATGATTGACCATATAGCACGAGCAAATTTGCAATGAAAGAATAAATGGCGTATTGTCTCATTATGGTGACAAAATACGCATTCAGTGCTACCATGCCAATTCCTCCTAACAAGATTATCTTTTGTGAGAATCACCCCTTTAAGGAGATACCAAGCGAATATCTTTTGTTTTAAGGGGTATCCTCATCTTCCAAATTTTACTATTGTCATCGACTGGAATATTAGGTTGGATCAAAGCTCTATAAAATGAATCAACAGAAAATTTACCACTATGTAGTAATTTCTATTTGAATTCGTCCATGCCCTCAGATAGCTGTATCATGGATAATCTCACTAAAAGATTATTCCAAGACACCAGTCTATGACCTAAGAGACTTCTTCTGAAAGACACATTAGGAGGATTGGTTTCCATTACCTCAGCAAGAGTATTCCCTTTGTGCATAACGATCGAGTATAGAGCTGGATCTTGTTCACGAAGAGAATTTTGGCCAAGCTATTTATCTTCTCAGAACCTAATCTGTGAACCATCCTTAATATTAAAATTGCGAAACCGGAAGAAATGCTTTTTGGAAGCCATTAGCCCAGCCCAAAAGTGTGAATCACCTGGTTTCCAAACCACTTTAGACACCGCTTTTGAGCCAACATATTTCCTCCATAGAATGATTTGCCATACCCCTTCCTCGGTAAGAAGTTTGAATAACCATTTACCCAGTAATGCGGTGTTTTTGACTTTTAAATCATGTATGCCCAATCCACCATATTCTTTGGGTCGGCAAATGACATTCCATTTGGCCAGTCGATATTTCTTTTTCTCACTATCCCCCTGCCAAAAGAATCTTAAGTGGTAATAGTCCACTTTTGCCAAGACACCTTTTGGTAACTGAAAGAATGAGATCATATACAGCCATGTTGGTGAGTACTGAATTAATGAGTACCAGTCTTCCACCGAGGGATAGCAATTTACCTTTCCAACTATTAAGACGTTTCTAGAGTCTTTCCTCAACGAGTTTCCATTCAGCAATCATGAGACGCCGATAATGTATCGGTATTCCCAGATAATTGATTGGAAAATGCCCCTGACCATAGCCAAAGAGATCGGCATACAGGTTGGCCTCGTCTTTAGCCTCGCCAAAACAATACAAATCACTCTTATGGAAGTTTATTTTCAATCTAGATAGCTGCTCAAATGCTGGTAGTATTAATTTCAGATTCTTGACTTTCTCGAGATCATGTTCCATAAATAGTATTGTATCATCGGCGTATTGAAGAATAGATAGTCCACCATCAACACGATGTGGAACCAATTCTTTAATTTGGCCATCAGCCTTTGCTCTATCAATAAGAATAGCCAGCATATCTGCCACTATATTAATGCACGCAAGAGCTTCTGAAAGATTGGAATCACCGCAAGGACAAATTTCACCAGCATCTGAAGATGACTACTTACACCGGCAGTCATGTGGTTGGTTGCGTGCGTCAAATCTAGGGTCTACATAATGCCTGTTGTTACCCACAAAAAGAAAAATGCCTACAGTGTGGGCGTGATAGGACAAATGGTCTGGTTCCTACGCAGCAAGTTGAGATCGATCACGATTGCAATGTAAACACAAAAAGGGGAAACTACTCAGTTGAATGTTTTGACCCACTTTTTTTAAACTTATAAAATGTTTGGTTGGAGGAGTTATTAGGCGATTTGACCGACACTGAAAACCCCTAGTACCTCTTCCTTGGTAATCCAGCCTAGGCAAGAAGTTGGCAAAAAAAGAAGAAGAGAAAATCTTGTGTCGATTGTGCACCTAACATGATCGGAGAAACTGAGAAACCAACTGCTCATACACACAAGGCTTACTTCAGATTATAGTAAACTATTAGAATCAACACTGGAGTTGATGGGACTCGTTTCTTAAGTCTTTCCCTGATTTATGAATAATTTTTTTAGAAAGTAATCGCATGTCCATTCCATCAAAAGATGATTACAACACACGCACAATTGATCACTCTGGAGAGGGGGAGAAGAAACAACTATCCCACAAACAACACCAAAGAACATCCTGAAAAAAAAGAGAAAATACAAAACAATCAAGCTCCCTCTCTTCTCTGTTGGATGTCGGCCCGAGAACACCTCGAAACGTCATATGGATCCCAGATCCATTGCTTCGCACATCTGACCACGTCAGATAAGAAACATTAGATCTGCCTCCTCGAACCCGTGCTGGGATGCTATATGACTAGTCTTGCACATCACCCGGTTCTTTAGTTGCTGGAAGTACTTCAATATATGTATGGAAGTAGTGACCATCAACTAAACAATGGCCAGCCTTATATAACGATCCATCCACCGGGTGCTTCACTACATCTCCGCAACCAAAACAATGTCGAGGGTCAACGCCACCCTTGCTGATGATTTCCGAGAACCCACCTATACATAGAAACAAGGGGTTATCATTATGATGATAAGGTGGGATTTCAATCGACAAAACAAAAAACTATATATACACAAAATTCTGTTTAGAAGTGACTAACCAACTCTCTCGTTTTCTTCCAAGGAAACCATGCATACGGGTACCCAGATGCCATCATCGGACCGACGCAGCTCCGCAAAGAAGAAGAACTCCTCCTTTGAATCCTCTAGGGTGCTTCTCGCCGTGAAATTCACGTGGTAATAGCAACCGTCGTAGCGGATTATGGAGCTGACCAAGGCTTTGATGAGCTGATACTTGATCTAGCATTTTTTTAAGGGTACAAGGAAATAAGAACGAAATCGAAGATTGGAAATAGTTTCTACTACTAGACAAATTAAGAGCAAGAAACAATCACATATACTCCCACCGTTCCATAATGTAAGCCTTTTTTAGAAAGGTAAAACAGTGCTCGAGCGCGATGTTTGCATACTCGGGGCAGTTTTCGAGATAGGGGTTGAAACATTCGTCCCCGTGGCCGTAGTCTTGTGAATCCAAGGGGGGCTGCTCTGGTGTGGGCGGACACTCTCCGTCGTAATAATACCTACTACTAGTAGATTTGATGATCAAAATGGGTTTTATATATTGCGACGAAAACGATGTAGATGATGAATTCAGGTGGACATGAGCTACATATGAAGATGTTTGAGCTTACGATTCGTCGTCGTGGCTGGGATGGTGGCAGGAGGCATGGATGGCGTAGCAGCGTTGCCATGACGAGGAGACATTGGTCGGCAATTACTGGTCAAACAACCAACTGAAAATCAATTGGATGTGATTTGGCTGATAATAAATCAATCGGTTCTGGAGAGGGGCCGGGTCCCCGTTTGTGTTTGTAGCCGGATGACATGTGGAGGATTCAGTTGGTATTCGACTTCATTAGGGATTGGCTGATCGTCGTGTACTACACCAAAGGTGTGCGTCGTTTGCCCTAGGGTTTCCCCACGTCACACACCGTAATCCGCTTGTACATACTCCCTCCGTTTTAAAATATAAGATGTTTTAGATTTGTGAAGAAAATGAATCTAGACTTGTTTTATTATATAGATTCACTCAACTTTGAGATGAATCTGAACACTAAAAAAAGTCTAGATTCATTTTCTTCACAAACCTAAAACATCTTATATTTTGAAAAAGAGGGAGTACAATAGATTTTGTTAATTTGGGGTTGTACTACGCGTCCCCCAAGGGATAATTCTTCAAAATTCCCCGTGTCCCCTGCTAACACGTGTCACCCAAAAGTCCTCAAATCTCGTTTTTGTTACAAACATACCGTTTTTACTATAAATAGTCCTGCTTTTGCTACACATTGCAGAAATTGTTCATTTTAGAAAAATAACAAATAGACTGACCCTCACCGAAGAGTTTGCCGGCGACCTAGCAAAAAGAATATTCTAATGTAGCAAAATTGACTTCGCCGGAGACCTCGTGGCTAAAAATTTACACTATTATAGTAAAACCACAAAACGATTGTAGCAATTTCTTTTTCTAATATAGCAAAACCGACTTCGCCAAATACATTACCAGAGACTCTCACCGAAGACCTCGTAGCAAAACCATAGAAATCAGGTTGTAGCAAACCAATTGTGTGAAAATAGAAAACATATATGAATACTTAGCAAAAATAATATGCTAAAGTAGCAAAACGATAGTAACAACGACGGATAAAAGTAGCAACACCGGCCAACTAAAGTAGCAAACACTATACAGTATGGTAGCAACGCCGGGCAAACGTATATACCAGAGGATAATATTACGGTGGGTTAAAATTTTAAAATACAAAACGTCGGACACTGTATGTAGCAGAGCATCACCGCATCACCATCGTTGTCAGGATTATGCTCGTAGCTGCGGTGGTTGCCTCCCCTCGAAGCAGCACCACTACCCTATGCAAAGGTCATCGGCGAGATGCGAGAGGAGAGCTGGAGCTCGGCAACAACAGGAATCGAAGCTCGGGAGAAGGACCATGGCGAGCTCCGGAGGTGATGTGGGGCAAGGAGCGGCGCGGCAAGCTCCGGCAGCGCACAGCCAAGGTAGGGCGGTGCGCGGCGGCTGCAGAAAAATCGTGGCCAGGAACATAAGGAAGAAGATGGAGGAAGGAGAAGATAAGGCGGGCCCACCCACGTGCGCTCGCGCGAGGCCCGTTCGGTGCAAAGAGAAACGGCGCGTTGCGAATGAGCGACCCAGGGGATCGAACGAAACGACCCCCTAGGGAATCGTATCGTTTTCCTTTCGGAAAACAAAAAGGCGAGATCTGGACCATCCTACCATTAAGACTAGTCATAATGCGGGTATCATTCTAGTATCATGCATTTTATATATTGAAAAAGGCGACATGCCACTGTAATTAATGATGAAAGATCATGGTGGTATCATAGGTAGATACCGTATCATAGCACGTAGAATTAAAAAAATTAGTGACAAATAATTCTTTAACACAAATTTGCATTGAGATTCGTCAAATCAATAAATTTCACGGGAATAAGGGAATTCTGTTTTGGTTGAAAAATGGCAAAGCTATCCTGGTACAAACAGAGAAAATGATTCTAAAAAAAAAATCCCTATTACCCTAGACTCGCATGATGATTTTGTTTTGTGTAAAATATAGAACCCTAATTGCTGTTATTTTGCCACGACATGAGGATGAGAAACCTATGACTTTGAATAAGAAATTAGTGAGAGTGAAGCAGACGATCACGATTGAATTTTAAGTCTTGCTTTCATGGTCTTCTCCGCTCCGTCATCTCAACTACATCTTTAAAGGTCTCAAACCTAGGGAGCTGATTGTGTTGGGCATGTATACAAATGAAACTTGAGCAATATAAATTGCAGGATGGACAACATAGTAATTTGGGCATATCTTTTATTTTAAAAATAATAACTAACTGTTTTTTATTGGAAAATGTTGTAATGGAGTCCTTGCTATGATCACGGACGGGTCACTCCGTTGCTCTCCTGCCTGCTTGCTTTATCCAACGACTACACCCATCGTTGGCCGGCTAGCTAACTACACTACTGACGATGAAGAAGTTAGAGCATCTCCACTAGCATTTTCAGGACGCCGATTCGGACATCGAAAATAGATCCGGACGTCGAAATTTTGTTGAGTCGCGTTTTCAGGAACCTGTTTTCGTCCGGATTTGGACCAACTTTGGTCCGGACTTCCCAGGCCATTCCCTGTATCCCGGGAACGCCCTGGAAACACCGGACGAAGCGAATTCGGCAAGTGGATCCGCACAGTTAGCATATATTCACCCATATTCATCCGAAGTTCGTCCAAAGTTTGCCCATAGTCCAAAGTTCGCCCATATTCGACCATATTCGCCCAAAGTTCGTCCAAAGTTCGTCCATATCGACCACAATCGCCCAAAGTTTGTCTATATTCGCCTAAAGTTCGTCCATATCGCCATATTCACCCAAAGTTTGTCTATATCGACCATACTTGCCCAAAGTTCGCCAATATTCGCCCAAATTTCGTCCTTACAGTTCGCCCAAACTTTGCCCAAAGTTCATCCATATCGACTATATTCGCCCAGAGTTCATCCATATCGCCCAAAGTTCATCCATATCGACTATATTCGTCCAAAGTTCGCCCATATTCGTCCAAAGTTTGCCCGTATTCGCCCAAAGTTCATCCATATCGACCATATTCACCCAAAGTTCGCACAAAGTTCGCCCAAAACCGCTTATATTCGCCCAAAGTTCGTCCAAAATTTGCCAAAATTTGTTAAATTTTAGCCAAACGCTGAAACTCGCCTGGAAACACAAGTGTGAAACTCGGTGTTCCGAGGCCGAAAACTAGTTTTATCCGAACCAAAATACGTCCGGATTTCGGCCTAGGAACGCCCAACGAGTGAGGATGCTCTTATTCTCCTCGCCTCCGCACCGCAGTCCGAGTGACCCAGAGCGCCTAAACAATTACGGAGAAAAAAAATAGAGGGCAACTATGGGGCTACTAAGCCGATCATCGGGATAATGTGTTATTGTAGCCCTAATCGGCCATGGAATAGAACTCAATTGGCAGTGGTGACAACACGTTCACTCCTTAGAGCATCACTACAGGAAATGACCATGTTGCCGACAACCTTTTGGTTTGCCGATGGCCATTTATCGGGACTATCGACAAACAGAAGTCAATGCCTATGGCGTAGATAAACGCAGGAACATGTAGGCCGTCGTTGGCATATTGGCCGCTATGCCGACGGTCGTCCCATGACAACCGTAGACAAATACAGCTTAATGCCGACGGTGTTCATCGGCATAGCGGGGCTGTTAGCGGAAGTCATAGATGTCAAGCTTTATGCACTAGCCAACGCAACCAAAAGTCCGAACTGATGGAAAGGGCTAGTGCAATCCACTTATACACTTCAACACCCCCTCTCACGTGTGACGGGGAGAAGTCAGCACGTGCAACCGGAAGAAAGCGACGACGCGCGAAACTCACGTATGACTCAAGAGGCCTATACGTGGACATAGAGGGGTCAACAGCAATTTTAGAATAAATTGCGAAAGCCAGGACTCGAACTCGAGACCTTAGACTCTGATACCATGTCAACCTTTATGCACTAGCCAACGTAACCAAAAGTCCGAACTGATGAAAAGAGCTAGTGCAATCCACTTATATACTTCAACAGTAGACACGTGGCGCTGCCATCCCACCAAGTGACAAGCGCCTGGCGATGTCAGGGGCCATGCCAACGGTCCCTATGCCGACGCTTCCGCTCGCATATACTTTTTTGTTTCCCGTCTTATGCTTTTATTTCTATTTTTTAGTTAACTTTTGATTTTTTCTACGTGATAATTTTATTTCATTCATATAATGGTTTTTTAAATTTCCCATGCTCGCATTTCGTCTCACATAAAATTATAGATCGCAAAACTCACAATAAGGATCCACCGGAGGGGATCCTTTGAAATCATGGACCCACATTTGGTTTTCCATGTTTCTATTAGCTAACCAAACAAAACAATTACAAAGTCCATCGGTCAACCACCGCCGGAAGGTGAGAAAGGAGTAGACCTACAAGGCCCGCAAGCTAGGGTTTCATCTGAAACCGCGCTCCAGAGGGTCGGAGTACCTTCGAAACTTGCATATCATCCTGAATAACACTCGGAAACATGCATGTGGCGCTCATGGAACATCCAATTTTTTAATTTGGGAGTCATCATGCATTGCATAAGCATAGCATGTGGCATTCATGTTTTTGGAATCATAATGTTGTTACCATAAATTTTTCTTTGTTTTCAAAACTCTAAACCGTAATGCTCTATTTGGATGCACATAATCCTTCAAGAAATGAATTAGGTGGGAATTCCAAATCCCATCTGATAAGGAAATGATTGCCAATTCGAGTTCTATTTTTTGGTTGGCATGGAATTTTCTATTGGAATCATAGGGTGCTACCCGATTCGAAATCCTATTTGGATGTACAAACTATGAAATTGCAATTTTTTTGCTTTTGTCTAATATATACTTGTGTAAATGTATCAATAGTGATATACACTTGTGCATGACAACGCAATAACATTCTATGAAAGTTTATCAATATACACTTGTGCATGGCAGATGTATCTTCGGAGATATTTCTTCATACTTACACAAAAACATATAAAAACATGTGGGGACATTCTATATTAATCAACACGGGTTCTTATGTGAAATAAGGTGACCGTTTTTACACATGTCAATGTTTTGATTTTCTTCTATTTAGAGAAAGTTTTTTCTCACAAAGAACGACCAACCAAAATTTGAAAAATAAACATTTCAAAAGGAATTGCATAAAATTGTATGATAATTGTATTGTATAAAAATGTTTACAATTTAAAGAGATGCAAATGTAATGAAGTAAAAAAGTTTAGTACAAAATAGTGCTATATTTCACCGATATTCATAGTTGTGCCCATGGCCTAGGCCAAATATGTGAAAGAAGGTGACCGTTTTTACACAAGTCCATGTTTGATTTTCTTCTACTTAGAGAAAGTTTTTACTGGCAAAAAATGAACAAACAAAATTTGAAAAATAAACATTTCAAAAAACTTTCTAGTATGTAATATATAAGTTTATGAGACGCAAAAAACTTTGTTTTCTATCTCTCCCACTTTGATACGGGATAGGTTAACATGCGGGAACTTGAAGGAAAAACTTGAAGGAAAACCACTCGTTTACACCTCATACACCATAGAATCCTTGGCAACGCAATAACATTCTATGAAAGTTTATCAATGTAGACTTATGCATGATAGAAGTATCTTTGGAGATATTTGTGCATACTTATACAAAAAACAGATAAAAATATATGACGATGTTCTAATGTATTAATCAACACGAGGTCTTATGTGAAAGAAGGTGACAGTTTTTACAAAAGACCATGCTTTCATTTTCTTCTATTTAGAGAAAGTTTGTACTCACAAATAATGACTAACAAAAATTTGAAAAATAAACATTTCAAAAGAAATTGCATAAATTGTATGATAAGGGTCTGCTTGGAATGTTGTTTTTTAACCAAAACCCCCGAATTACACGGAGCTTCTATGTTTAGCATCTTCACAAAATAAAAACGACTGGATTAAATAACGACAATCCAAGCGGGGCATAATTTAATTGTATAAAAAATGTTTACAATTTAATGAGATGCAAATGTAATGAAGTAAAAGTGCTTAGTACAAAACATAGTGCTATGTTTCACCGATAATCATAGTTATTCCCATGGCCAAATATGGGCATGGTTAGGCCCGGCCTGGCCCGAAAAAAGCCCACGAGCCGAGCCTAATCAAGCCCACAGGCCAGGACTAGGACTGGGAAAAAGGACCAAAAAGCATCCCGTGTCGGGCCTAGGCTTTGACTTTAGCCCGGGGCGTCCTTACCACGTGTTCACTGCCATCCGATACCTCCACAAAATCGCATCTAGCTGCCAAGAACGGCCACTGTGGGTGCCATAATTCTGGGTTGGCTTTGAGAGGGGTCCCCGTTTGTATCCGGATGAGATGAGGAGAAGGAGTCCGGCCGGCTAATCCGATTTCTCCATGTACTCGATTTAATTGGTACTCGACTCCATTAAGGATTGGCTGATCAGGTAGATTGTGTACTAGCCTAGTATAGGTAGATAATCATGATTACCAAAGGTGCGTCGTTTGCCCTAGGATTTCCCCACATCGTGCATTTTAATCCGCTCGTACTTACAATATTTTCAATGAAATGCGCCCATTTTAATCCCCACATCGCGCATTTTAATCCCCACATCGCGCATTTTGTCACAGCAGAGCGCCGATTCGGTGGCTTCCCATCATTCGTTTCAATGAAATGCGAGATCCCCCCATTTCAAAAAAAAGCGACCGTCCAACCATTAAGGCAACCTCAGGATGGGATTTGGTTAAACATTTATGTTTCGAACTCAAACCTATTTAATCATTCTGTGTGATGGAGCTAAATGGGTTAACCAATAGGTTATTAGGATTATAATTGGTTAACCATTGGTAACTAAGGTTCGAACCAATTTTAGTTTGATGCA
Source organism: Avena longiglumis (assembly GCA_030063025.1). NCBI lineage: Eukaryota > Viridiplantae > Streptophyta > Magnoliopsida > Poales > Poaceae > Avena > Avena longiglumis. Next base: position 6,571,720 of record CP125975.1, read on the forward strand.
ACAATGCCAAATACCTGAATATCTCCCACAAGCTAGACTCGAAGGCTCGGTGAAAAAAAACCACGAACTTAGCTAAAAGTATAACAATTAAAAATTACATAAAATGGAGTTTTTCCCGAGAAATAACCTGAATGGAACTTCACTAATCGCTGCCATCCTAGCAAAAGAGCTGAAGTTATGACCGAACCTGTTTGTTCCGTAGTCAGGTGAAATCGAGTGAGTTAACGATTATCCATGGAGAGTTGGAGACGTAGCAATATAACTTTGTCGATTGAACCGCATAATTCAATTTAATTCAGTTCATTCTAATATAGTGCATAACATAAACCATACATACAATCGGATGTCACAGATCAAACTTAAAAAAGACTGGAGAACTGGAACTAGCCGCAAGAAGTATAATCTTCATCAACACGCACAGTACAGAACATAAATCGTACAAATGAAATGACATGGAATTACATGCATCCATAAATCATACTCGACCTAGAGAAAATAATCAGTGGGGGCACAAGTGTTGAGTGGGGGCCTTTATATTGTTAATTCCAAAATTATTTGTATTTTACTTCAAAATTTAAAAGGATTTGCCAAATTTGAGTGGGGGCCTAGGCCCCACTGAGGTCTTCTTGGGTCCGCCCCTGACTCCCTCTCTTCCATATATAAGCCTTTTTAGCAAACCAAAACAGCTTGCTCAAAAGGCTTCTATTGTGGAACAGAGGGAGTAGATCTAATGGAAAACCTTTACTTGAGGTGGTGTCCGGAACAACCGCCTGAGAAACGGCTATAGCTTGACGGCCAGGCCATGCCACACGCACTGGTGCGATCCAAATCCAATACAGAACTTTTTCTTAGGATCAAGTTGAGGTCGAACTGTCGAAGGAGGACCTCAACGACGGCACCGCCGCTGCTGGTGAAGTCGCCGCTGTAGAGGCCGCCAGCGAGTGGGAGGAGATGGGGTCGGAACATCGAGGAGATGGACGACGGGCGAGCGGGCAAGTCTCAACACAGTGGAGGCTAGCAAGCGGCGCTCAGGAGTCGGAAGTCAGACAGGCCGCAGGAAGCCCTCAAAGGTAGGCGTGGTGATGGGTAACCATTGGGCTATTTTTTAGGTGCGGCTAACCTAACCATAACCAACTCCCATCCTTAGGCATACCCCCACCCATGTGGCAACTTTTTGCTCGTGTGAAAAAACGAGCAATACAACGTGTCACATCATTACAAACACACACATGTGACGAAAAATAGTGTACCGACTCAGATTTCGTAGGGGAAGGCGGTTACCGTCTCGGGTGTTTGTTGGTGAGTGTGGTCACTGGCAGGTGGTGGCAGCTGCATGCAGGTCAGGCCTCTCAGGCCATCCGCGTCACGACATAGAGGGAGAGGGTTTCTACTTTCTAGGACTGGGGATTCCGTTCCTCCCGTCCGAGGAGGGCGGCAACTCCATTGGCCGTAGATCGAGCGGTGTCCCCACATCACATCATGATGACGTCAGCGATTTAGACATAACGCCTGAGATCTAGACACTCCCTATTATAAGGTATAGAGAATATAGATAATAAATATTTTGATTTCCGACTCTTGAGATTTTTAAATAGAAAGAATGGAATTTATACAAAATATTCAACTCCAAATTGTCACTTCATTTTCTTTTTGCTGTTCATGTTTTATTTCGTCTCTTCATTTTTTTAATGGGAATAAGGGAATTCTTTTCGTGTTGAAATTGGCAGTACAATCGTGTTAAAGATGGATTTCTCTGAAATACTATGAGAGTGTCTACGTGCGCTAGTTATTTCTCAGTCGCTGACGTCGTTGCCAATTATAAGCAAGTTCCAGGCGCTTATTTCTCAGTCGCTGACGTCATTGTCAATTATAAGCAAGTTCCAGACGCTTATTTCTCAGTCGCTGACGTCATCTTCAATTATAAGCAAGTTCCAGGCGCTTGAGAAATATATATTTCTCAGTCGCTGACGTCATTGTCAATTATAAGCAAGTTGCAACTAGGACCCGTCAGAGCTTAGTTACAAGTAAGTTGCAACTGCACCCCCTCCACACTGATGGATGCTCAGTTATAAGGAAGTTGCAACTGGGACCCAGCAGAGCTCAGTTACAACCAAGTTGCAACCAGCCCTCCAGCGGGGCCCCAGTTATAAGCAAGTTGCAACTGGCCCGCCGATGGAAATCAAGTCCCCCCCCCCAAGTTACAAGGGTTTAGGGGTTAGTCACAACATACTTGCGACTAGCTCGGTACATTCCGATTACAAAGCAAATTACAAAATGATTCAAATCCAAGTATATGTAGTCGCGACGCAGTTGCAACTAGGGTTTCAGTCACACCATGCTTGCGACTTGCTCAATACATTTCCGGTTACAAAACAAGTTGCAAATGACTCAAATCCAAAAGTATATCCAGTCGCGACATGGATGCAACTAGGGTTTTAGGCACACCATGCTTCCGACTGGCTCAAAACATTCTCAGTTACAAAGCAAGTTGCAAAAATGACTCCCCGCGATGAGGTCTCGCCGATGAGGTCCCCCTCCCTCCCGGTTGCAATCAAGTTGCAACTGTCCCCCCTTGGCGGGGCCCTAGTTATAAGCAAAGTTGCAACTGGGACCCGTCAGAGCTCAGTTACAAGTAAGTTGCAACTGCACTCCCTCCATACCGATGGGTGCTCAGTTACAAGGAAGTTGCAACTCGGACCCAACAGAGCTCATTTACAACCAAGTTGCAACTGGCCCTCCGGCGGCCCCCCAGTTACAAGCAAGTTGCAACTGGCCCGCCGATGGAAATCAGTCCCCCCCCCAAGTACAAGGGTTTAGGGGTTAGTCACAACATACTTGCGACTAGCTCGGTACATTCCCGATTACAAAGAATATTACAAAATGATTCAAATCCAAGTATATTTAGTCGCGACACAGTTGCAACTAGGGTTTCAGTCACACCATGCTTGCGACTGGCTCAATACATTTCCGGTTACAAAACAAGTTGCAAATGACTCAAAATCTAAAAAACAGTATCAACATGATTACAGCTAGGGTTATAGTTCAGTTGCAAACATATTTGGACCGCTCGCTAGGTTTCGCTTACAAGCAAGATGCAAATGACTCAAATCCAAAAATCCCAGTCACAACATACTTGTGACTGGTTCGGGGTGTTCTAGTTACAAGCAAAATTGCAAAATTACTCAAATTCAAAAATCCTAGTCGATACATAATTACAACTGGCTCGGGGCGTTCTCGTTACAAGAAAAACATAAAATTTCAAAAACATAAAAATGGATTTTCGGAAAAAACAACAAACCAATAAAAAACCAAAAAAAAGAAAAGCAGAGAAAAACCGAACATGAGAAAAAAGTAGCAGAAAACTAATTACAAAAAAGTTCATTCATGACCAAAATAGAAGAGAATTTTTTTTGGAGGGGGTTTGAAATAGTTCATTCACGACATAAAACAAAAACATACCAAAAAAACGTGAACAAAAAACCTTTAAAAAGGAAAATTGAATTTTTGAAAAATCATAAACATCAACAAAAAAACATCCAGAAAAAGAAAATGCACTCCTAGTTACAACAGAAACAAAATAACAGAAATAAAACAACAAAGTAAAAAACAGACGGGCCGCCGGCCCATAGACAGACAACCCCATCTAGCACGAGCGGCACATAGTGAAATCCTGAGGTTTTCTGTGCACAGCTAGCGACATCGCATAGTAAATTCAGACAGACCCACTTCAGCTTCCCGTTAAAAAGGTAAACGATACAACCCACACCACAGAGTACTATAAAAAAAACAGACCGAATCGCGAAGCAAATCGTACGACGGAAAGCGCGACTGAGAAATAGCTATTTCTCGGGCGCATGAGAAATAGCAATTCCGAAATACTATTCCCCTCCTTTTTTTAAGCCCTATAAGATATCACTTGTCCGAAGAAGGGAATTGCAGAAGAAGCGAATTTTCTTGAAACCGATTAAGAATCGAAGAGAACTGATTAGTCCCGTTCGCTGCAATGTCCCTTTTTTGAACTGGGTTTGAATAATCGGCCGAGACATTCCATTTTTGAACTTTCTATTTTCTGCAGCAGGAGTCCGGGACTAGTATGAATATACGTAACAAGCCCTATACTAGTATATAAAAACGGAGAGGGCTCGATCCCATGGAGGAAACACAAGATCGATTGGGAGAAGAAGAAGAAGGGAGATCGCCGGCCGACGACGAGACTGCCGATCGACAATGGAGCACCACCGTGTCTCCTCGTCGCTCCTGCTGCTCTGCCTCCTCATGCTCTCGCTCTGCAATAATGGTGAGTGCTCTTCCCGTGCCTTGCTGCGTTTTACTTTTCTTGCTATTAGGGCTGCTAAGCCTCTGCAACCTCCGCCGCCATTGCTAGATGCCGACTAATTTGCTACTGTGTTATTTACAGCTTCCGCGCAGCAGAACTTGGGCATCAACTACGGCCGGATCGCCAACAATCTGCCAGACCCGAAGCAGGTGGTGGGCCTCCTCCGGTCCATGAACATCAACAAGGTGAAGCTCTACGACGCCGACCCCAACGTGCTCACGGCCTTCGCCAACACCGGCGTCGAGTTCACCGTCGCCGTGGGCAACGACAACCTTCAGACCATGGCAACCAGCCCCGGCGCCGCCCGGCAGTGGGTCTCCCAGCACGTGCAGCCCTTCATCCCGGCCACCCGTATCACGGGCATCACCGTCGGCAACGAGGTGCTCGGCAACAACGACATGGCCATGGCCGCCAACCTCGTCCCCGCCATGCAGGCCGTCCACGACGCGCTCGCCGAGCTCGGCCTCAGCGGCCAGATGACCGTCTCGTCGGCGCAGGCCGCTGTCGTGCTCGCCAACAGCTTCCCGCCCTCGGCAGGCACGTTCCAGGAGAGCCTCGCGCAGTACATGAAGCCGCTGCTCGATTTCCACAGCAAGACCGGCTCCCCGTTCCTCTTCAACGCGTACCCCTTCTTCGCTTACAAGGGAGACCCCGGCAGCGTGTCGCTGCCGTACGTGCTCTTCGAGCCTAACTCCGGCGTGCGCGACGGCGGCCTCGTCTACGACAACATGCTCTACGCGCAGATCGACGCCGTGTATGCGGCCATGAAGGCCATGGGCCACACGGACATCGCCGTCAAGATCTCGGAGACCGGGTGGCCATCGAAAGGGGACGACGACGAGGTCGGCGCCAATGTGGAGAACGCCGCGGCATACAACGGGAACCTCATGCAGAGGATCGCGATGAACCAGGGCACGCCGCTCAAGCCCAACGTGCCCGTTGAGGTTTTCGTGTTCGCGCTCTTCAACGAGAACATGAAGCCAGGTCCGGCGTCGGAGAGGAACTATGGCCTCTTCTACCCCGACGGCTCGCCAGTATACGCGATCAACGCCACAAGCTCCGGCGGTGGGTCGTCACTGAAACGGGTCGACCCGTACTCGCCATCTCAGCTCAAGTCCTCTTCGCCGTCCAAATTGTCTTTGACGCTACCGCTACCACTACTGCCCATAATACTGTCGGCACTCTTATACTAGAAGAAGATTAATAGTACTCCCTCTGTTCGAAAATATAAGACGTTTTAGCTTTGTGAATCAAATGTATCTAGACGTCTTTTAGTGTATACCCTAAAAGGTGTCTAGATACATTCGTTTCACAAAGCTAGAATGTCTTATATTTCCGAACGGAGGGAGTAGAATACAAGATTAGCTACTGATTCATGGTATACAAAATTTGGCTCGATCGTGATGTTTGCTAGAAAATGTTTTGCTCTATTAATTAATATTACCCTTCAGAAAATAATCTGACTTGCAATGGAAAGAGTATTGATATTTTGGTCCTTCACTCGCCGACTACACACCTTCTCTTAAGCATCCATATTGTCTTTGACGCTATACTGCCCATACTGTCAGCACTCTTATGCTACATAATTACTAGTACCAGCTAGGGTGTGGCGGTCGACTGAGACTTAAGTTTTTTTTTGAGATGCTAAGACTTAAGTTATGTCTCAGATGTCATCAAGTTTCAATAGACCCGTTTCTCCCTCACCTCCCGTGTTTATGTTGTTGGTCCTTTTTTGTTGTGATGTTGTCTTTTTTTTTTGGGCCAGACCATTTATTGTTGTTGTCTTGTTTTGTTGTTGGGTTGTAACTTGGGCTGCACGACAAGAAATTGATCATCCTTGGATTTTCTCTAAAAAAGACAAGAATGTGTGTCAGGTAAAGATATAAAAAAACCTTGGAAAAAATAAAATAACAAAGTAGACCCTAGCCACTCCCATTAGCACGAAACCACAGTAAAACCCCTACAACTTGCAAATCAAAGACGATCTAGAACCTTCCCCTCTTTATTCTTCCCTTGCTCTTTAGATCAACAAAGAGTAAAAACAAATAAAGATTGGAGCAAAGTGTAGTTCTGACGGGGGAGGAGGTAAAAGAAGATTCTAGAAAGTTAACATGTATTCGGGACATGGCCCTCACCGTGGTAAGCCCCAGCCTCTAGTTTTTGTGTCCACCTAGATCTTCAAACATCTCCTTGAAGATTCGATGTAAATTTGTATCGTTTTGACCCAATTTATTGAATTCATCAGATACAACAAAAAAATATACGTTTAGTATTCAGCATTTGAGAACTGGCATCCTTCTAACACAATTATTTTGTACATAGATTATATCTTATCCTGAAGATGTAATATGGACACAAGTAAAACATAAGAAAATTGTTGCTTATTGCCAAAAACAACTTTTTTTAATGCAAGAAGTAGAAACAAAAATGGATGATACAAAACAACGATGAAGTAAATTTTACCTTTTTTTTATTCAGATACTAGAAACGTGGAAGTTGTAGATAAACCTGCATGATGAAGCAGGCTGCAGCAATCAGGAGAAGTGACTTAACATGTATCGGGTCTGTTTTGGTTAAAAATGGCAACAGAGCTATTATGGTACAAACAAAAGAAAATAATTCTTACAAAAAAATCCCTATTACCCTAGACTCACATGATGATTTTGTTTTGTATAAAATATAGAACCCTAATTTTGTTATTTTTCCACGACAAGAGGGCAAGAAACCTATGACTTTGAATTCAAAATTAGTGGGAGTGAAGCGAACGGTCATGATTGAATTTGAAGTCTCGCTTCCAGCGTCTTCTTCACTCCGTCGTCATCAACTGCATCTTTAAAGGTCTCAAACCTAGGGCGCTGATTGTGTCTCCTTTTGCTGCCTTTCGATCTCTCGAATTTTCCCTTCCATAGTCCAGGGGGTGTCCTGTCACGTACACAAATGAAACTTGAGTAATATTGCAGGATGGACACCATAGTAATTTGGACATATCTTTTATTTCAAAAATAATAGGTAAGTGTTTATTTTTGGAAATTGTTGTAAATTGAGTCCTTGTTATATATGGGCACGGACGGGTCACTCCTTTCTCTCCTGCCTGCTTTCTTTATCCAACGACTACACCCATCGTTGGCCGGCTAGCTAACTACACTACTGATGATGAAGACAGTGTTCGCCTTGCCTCCGTAGTCCAAGTGATCCAGAGCGCCCAAACGATTACAGAGAAAATAAAAAGGATGAGATTAGAGAGGAGAACTATGGGAAGACTACACTACAACAGAATCAGCTTCCGACGATGGTTTTCTACCATGGGCGGGCGACGGTTTTTCACCATGGACGGGCGACGGTTTTGGCTTCCTACTCTCGAAGACAGTTGCTGATAAATCGGCCTTTTTCGAAGCGGTTGGCCAAACCGACTCCGGTAGTATACACCAGACGGTTTATATAAAGAACCACCTCTGTTAATATGATTTACACAGACGGTTTAAATAATGAACCGCCAGCTGCCTGGGAGACGGTCGCACCTACGAACCGGCTCCAGTAGGCCGGGGCGTCCGCATTTTTACACAGACGCCCCCGACAAGGTTGAAGTCGGTTTCTATGACCGACGTGCTGCTTCCGCCCGTTTCTGCTCGGCACCGTGGTGACAGGGATGGCGCGGCCGTGCTCGTGGGAAATGGTGCGACGGTGCTCTTAGGGGGCGGCGCGGCGGCCCGACAGTGCTCCCAGGAGGAGGCACGCGAGGCTACCGTGTGGCGCGGCGGTGCTTGTCAGGATGCGTGCCGACGCTCGTCGAAGCTGAAGGGACGGGGGCGGGGCGCGCCAGCGACTATAAAGGGGAGCTGAGCCATTTTCGTTATCTGAATCGAGGAAGAAGCTGTTGACTTTTTGGCCTTCCCCTGTGGATACCCCTGTGGATAGGGTGCGCTTGGGACGACGACGATTTGGTGCCCGCTAGACTTGTCCAAATATTTATTATTCATATATGTGGTACGACATTTTTTTCCTTCCTGGTTTGGAGTACTTTTTCATTTATCTATCTATCTATCTACTAATTTTTCTTGAGGTAGGTTAGTAAATACGTTTCCGTCCGCTATTTTACGTTTCCATCCGTCCCGGCGCCCGCCCCGCGAGAAAAAAAAGAGCTCCATCCTCCGACGCCCGCCCCCTTCCTCCATCCCCCGACGGCGCCCTCTCCTCACCGTCCCTGCCGCTAGGCGCCTCTCCACCCCATCGCAACTGGCCCGCATCACCGATGCCGCCGCCTCTTCGCGTCTGCCTCAGCGCGTCGCCATCCTTCCCACGCTCGACCCCGCCATGACTAGGCCTCCCGGCGGCCGCTCTTCTCCTCGAGTTGCCGCCTCCCTCTCTGCGACCCGGCAGCCGCCTGCGCGCGACACCCGCCCCGGCCGCTTCCCCCGGCCTCCCAGTTCGCCGACCCCGTGGCCCCTGCTCGTCACGGGCGTCCTAGCGCCGCCAAAACGAGGGTCGCCATCGTGGTCACCTGTGCTCCGGCGCAACCTGTACCACAACGTAAAAGTTCAGAGCCTCGTCCTGTTATCTTCAGGTTCGTCAGGAACCTGAGTCTCGGCCTTGATCCATTCAATTAAAAGGAGCACGCGCTATGCTCTGGATAAGAATTTCCCAACAATATATGGACATATTCCCGATCCTTCTACGGAGTACCAGTGAGTCTGAAGATCAAATCCTCCTTGGAGCAATTAACTTCATCCTTTCTTTTTAATATCGATAATCCACTATTAGTGGAGATATTAAAGCTGATGCTCGATGGAGCTTCATCTGTTGCTGGTACAAACGGTTGTTGTGCCCTCTTTTCGCGGGGTGAAGATGCTGCTATTTCACACCTTTTGGCTTTGGATGATATAACTCACGGAGTCATAAAGTAAGACTAGAGAAGAAATGAGCATGCTTGGCTAGAAAAAATATAGGAGATGATAACAGCAGATCTGTGGTGTTTAAGAGAATTTGGTATTTTTTTAAAATGCTCCATTACACGGTGCTGCTTCAAATTTGTGTAATTTAGTTTTTTCTGAGGTTATAGGTAGTCTTGTCGAAGAAAGCTTCTTACTTACTATTTAAATTCATCATCTTGTCACTATTTTTTATACTTCCACCGCTTCACTTGCTCAATTTTGAAAGCCCGCAGAAATGCAAAACACCCCTACCATGATGGCCTTTTCTTCTCCGATGGCCAGCTTGCTCCAACCTCTGTCCAATCCAGCTTACTCCTTGCATTTTAGCAGCTAATGATTTCTTCCACAAGCAATACACATTGCAGAGGCTAACAATCTGATTTCAACATTGCTCAGACCATACATAGCAAATAGCACAACTGAACAAATAATACAAATGTTTTTACGATACACTCTTTAATGTATGTCCATGGAAGCAAATAGCACAACTGAATAAATAGTACAAATGTTTTTAGGATGCACTTTCTAATTTATGTCCACAGAAGCATATTTTTTGTTGAGAGGGATAAATCCCCAATGTATGTCGATGGAAACACATTTTCTATTTGACTGAAACACTTCTTATTGCTTTGGAAGTGCAGTCTGAGGTTGTTAAAATTCATGCCTGTATAAAGCATCTTGCAGAAGTCATTCAACATGATGTTTCATGATACTTGTTCAAAATAAAAGGATGCTTCTAGATAATTTTGGAGGATATCTACCGTGAACATCCTGATTTTTAGGCTTAACATTTTTGTTCGGAGTGGTGAAATTTAAGCATTATTTGCCATTTTGTACATTGTTCTCAAAATATTGTACTATAATTTTTTTTGTCCAGAGATGGATTATTTGGAGTCCTCTTGTACCTTTACAGTAAGGACAAGAAAAATACATTGCAGCAAATAATGAAAACTCTCCTTATACTGTAAATTGTTTTAGTATGCAAAAAACATCCTGCCATACTACAAAATTTACAATATCGGTTGTGTTTGGTACATCGAGAAAAAACAGTCCCTTCTTGTGACAGAAAATTTTCACCTCCGTGACAAACTCATTGCGTATGGCTCATGATTTTGGCTTTGTCCCTTTCCATCGTTATTACCCCCACCGGTCCATTTTTACCAACGCCAGAGCTCGACTTATGGGTTGGCACTCGCCATTCCGTCACCGTGTTGTATTCCCGAACACAGTGGGCCTCCGTTGTGGCCTTAATTTTTTTTTGCGGTATGGGCTTTAACAATATATAATCAGTGAGGTAGCTGTTCAAATTGATTATAATTTTTTTATCCCAAATTAATTTTATGTGGATATTGCATGAATGTATATTATCTTTAGGTGTGTGCCAAGAAAAAAATTAGAGGACCGTAGCAACGCACGGACATTTATCTATATGTTAAAAAAATCTTTGTACACAAAAAATAGCTGTACTATTTGTTGGATGCGGAAATATAGGGCTGGACTTCAATATTAAAAAAATCTTTTTTACACAAAGAAGAAACATATGGAAGGAAAAAAAGAGGGGTACTATTTGATGGGTGCGGATATATAGGGCCGGAGACCCGTAAGGTATATCCTTGTCAACGCCCCTACCGGATGCGAGCCCGTGCAAGGGATCAGGCTCGCCATCTCGTTGCGCCGGTGCTCCGCTTGTAGGACGGAGAGCTCTGGCCGGGCAAGATTGAAAGGCCACGAGCTCCGGTGGCGCGGCGAGCTCCGGCGACGTGCGTTAGGCGGCGCAAGGCAAGGAGCAGGCATGGCGAGCTCCAGGCGCATGCGTGTCGCGACTGCGGCGGCGGCGACCGATTCGGTAGACGCGTGAGCTCCGGCAAAGGCGATAGAGATCGAGCGAGCACCCGGCGGAAGCGATCGAGCCTTAGCGGAGAAAGAGGCGACCAGCTGCGATGCGTTCATGGTGAGACAGGGGTTCAATTTATTTACGGAAGCTACCTGGAAGAGATAAGGGAAAGAGAAAGTACTGGTCCCACGCACGTTGCTGTTATCACCATATTTTGGCAAAGAAGGAGATGTGCCGTGATCAAGATGGGCTTGGAAGATGTGTATATTCAACGTGTTGTTGGATCGGCCTAGTGCGTGGATTTGAGCTAAATTGCCCGTGTATCTTGTATCATAGTAGGTTTCGTTTCAGTTTAGGTTCCGTTTCAGTTTAGGTAAAGATAGAGTTGTAGAGTTATTCCAAAAGTAGAGAGTCTCCGGACTATAAATATGTACCTAAGGTTATCAAAGAAAGGAGGACAACCACGTTCACAACAAACACAATCTCGGCGCATCGCCACCCCTTGTTTCTAGGGTTTCTTTCGGATAAGTGTCATGCTGCCTAGATCGCAAGTATCTACTTATGCGTTACCTAGTTTTACTCGTACTGAAGCGTTGTTGATGGCGAGTAATACTATTATCATAGATTGTTTGAGGCTAGCATCGGTGTTTTTTCACTATTATCGTTGAAGTTATGCTACCTCTAGTTATCTCGCTACCTTTGCACCTTTTCCCAAGTGCAAGGGTAGCACCTTGCTTGACCTTTATTTAGTTGATTCGATCTGTTATGGTTGCACCTTGCTCACCAAGGTTTAGTTTGATATCTACGTAGCCAGGCCTTACAAACGGGTTGAACGATCCAGTAGTACGCAGGGACGTGGCTTATTCGTTCTAGAGAAGTTGTTCCGGTAATTGACTTTGCGTTGGTTATTAGGCCTCCTCTAGGGTTAATATTCTTCATCTTTCGTACATACCAGGCTCAATTACGTGTAGGACGTTCCAGTTACGTGGTGAAAACATTAAACTGTCGTAGATCGATTTAACTTGTAGTGATCAAGCAAAACCCCATGTTATCGTAAATCTAAAGCAGAACCATGGGGGCAATCGGCTCTAGGAGCCGATTTACTGAAACTCGGGAGCCGTCACGGCTCGAATTTTACGATACTTGTTTACCATGCAGAAATCAATCGGAGCAATCCTTCACCTTCACGCCAGGTATAGGTCGTGGCACTCCTGAACCAAGCCGTGACGTGTCGAGTTTTGCGGGCCGTCGCCCGAGGGACCAGGGCCCACCAGCAGTTCTGGGAGCCTCCCGGCTCTTCGTGTTGCTCGTCGCTGCTCGCCGGTGAGTTTTGGCAGGCAACACATTCTGGCACGCCCGGTGGGACATTCAACAACGTCTACATCAACATCCGACGCTGCGATGGAGAACAGACCAGTCACTTACGACGATCTACCTGACGAGCACAAGGCCAAGTATGACGAGATCAAGGCTCTCTTCGAAGAAGACCTCATCGGCTCTTTTGAGAGGACCCGTAAGCATGGCATCAAGTGGAGGGGGTTCTCCCCCGAGGGTGCTCTTGATGAGGTAGATCTGTTCTTCAGAGGAGCGCACTGAGCTCTGACGAAGTCAACTACATGGTGGCTCATTCTGCACCGCCATTCCGAGAGCCCGTGAACGCTGAGCGGTCGCGGTTCGCGTAGTTCGTGAGATCATGAAACATCAGTACTCTCCGTCGGGGCCTACTTTAGGGACTCACCAGGAGAAAGACCGCCTGCATCAGTGCCACACCGCCATTCACACTTGCAGCTCCGGAACCGCCAGGAGCAGCAGCTTATGTCGTTTACAAGGCCGGAGGCGACCCAGGCGATTGCCAATTCCTGTTTGAGCCGCCTAAGGAAATCCCACACGGGTATATATGCGCCTACGTGCCGGACTGCAGTAACCTGACACGCACCAAACAGATTGCAGCCGCAGGAGTTTCGCGGGAGTTCGGGCAGGATTTGCGGGGCGGCGTGTCCGAGCGACGATGTCCGGGATGGACGCCGACAAACAGGCGTGGCTAGCCAAGTATGCCATCGAACAAGTCATGAGAATCTAGCCCCTACAGCTCAAACAAAGGAGCAAATCGGTACCATCCGAGGGACCGGTTCCGTGCGTCAAGAGAAGGACAATCGGCTATTCAAAGCCGTACTTCAACGAAGTTTGATCTGATTCCGCGCCACCCAAGTATAAGCTCCCGAGTTCTCAAGGTTCCTGGTCGGAAGGGTCAAGCTCGATCGAGCACATAAGCCGATACCGCACAACTAGGCATGATTTCGCATCGGATCGATCTGGCGTAAGATTTTTGCGCAATCTCCGACAGACCAGCCTTTGGGTACACCTCCGCCACTGATTCAATTCGCACTGGAAGCAATCGAAGAGCAGTTCCACATCCGTACCATTCGAGGCTCACGAGGCTGGCATTGCGCACTGGCTCGGTCGCGTAAACGAGGAGAAACTGTAGCCGAGTACATCCAGCGCTTCAGGACCGTCAAGAACCGATGTTACTCCGCTCGTTTAACTGAGAAGGAAGCAGTCGAGCTGGCAGTGTTGGGCCTCTTAGCGCCCATCAAGGATCCGCTTTCGGTAGAGTACAACTCATTGGCGACATGGCCCAGAACCGGCGATGTATGAACAGCGCCACTCGAGTTATACCAAGACAAATTCAAGCGTCCGATAGGCCTGGTCGATGTAAGAAGGTGATCCCATAAGACCAGGAAGTGGCCGAATGAATGGGCTCGGGGCGATCATGTGGCCTGCAAATGGGTGAAACAAAGAAGGGCCGCAAAGGGTTCGACTTGATGTGAGCAAAGCCGAGCAGATATTCGATTTATCAAGGAGAAGCGGTGAGGTTACCCAAGGCCACAAAATCCCTACGGCTCAGAAATGAACGGGACCATACTGCGCAAGTGGCATCATTGCTCACCCACACCACCAATGAGTGCAAAGAACTTACGCCAAATCCAAATGGCGATAGAACAAGGCCGTCTCGATCCTTGGGCAGTTCGCCATGAAAGTGGACAAACCCATTTCCGGCGTCAACATGGTAGAACTCATTCGCTGAGGCGCCACCTGGATTTCTGCGTTAATATGGCGTGGTCCGTACCACCATGACACGACAAGGTGAAGGTGGTCGATCTCGGGCAAAGAAAGAGAGGCTAGTCCACGCGACCGCCCAGCCACAATGACAGTAATTAACAGAGGAACAAGTGAGGAGAGTGCGATATCGAAGCCACATTCCACATCTCCTTAACAAGTATGAGCCAAGATGACCAACGTCGCGGTATAATAGAGACGACGAAAGATATGAGCACCTTGCTAAGGGACCGTCTAAAGAAAAGGAGGGCGCAGACAAGCACTGGGATTGTCCTTTCTTCAAGTATTGCTGGGACGCGGGAATGAGCCGATTGCCTACGATGACAACCGCCCGGAATGCGGCGTGAGGACAAGGAGACACGAGGCGTCGGTGTTCAAACGTCTAGGGCCTCTTCCACCCCAGTCAGCATAGGAGTCGCTCGGCGAAGAAGACCTCGAGAAGTCAAAGGATGACAAAGACGAAGACAGTATCACCGTCCAAGGTGGTGTCCCGACGGACTCAGACACACCAAAAGCGTGAGTGCAGCGCTGAATTTGGAGGAAGCTGAAGCGCAGTATCTCCACGCTTTAAAGAAAGCACGGCCCGATCTGTCCGTCAAAATTAGGCAGACCCTGGAAACGGAAGATCGCCCTACAAGGAAAGAATGGCACACCAAACCAGCAAAAGCCGATGCACAGACATCGGCTGGCACAAACATGGTGTTCGTACTACCGTCAGAATTATGCGCGCCAAGAACCAATGAGCTACCGGTGGCACAGTTTGACTGCGGTCCACGGCCGGTTATCTTTGAGAAGCCACGCGAGAAGGGTTACAAACATCTGAAAGCCCTGTACCTACGGGGTTACATCAATGGGCAACCTGTCAGCAAGATGTTGGTGGACACCGGAGCGGCAATTAATATCATGCCATATTCCATGCTACGGCGTTTGGGACGCTCCACTGCAGATTTGATCAGCACCAACGTCACGTTAAGCGACTTCAACGGTCGATCAAAACGAGGGCGTCAACGTAGATCCGTGGGCAGAAAACCATCCCACGTCATTCTTCATCGTGGACAGCAAAAGCACTTACCGTCTTGCTAGGAAGGGATTGATTCACGCTAATTGTTACATTCCGCCCACAATGCACCAAAGGTTCGATCCAAAGGTGGGGACGGAGATGAAGTGGAGGTCATCCACGAGATGATTCTATCGAGATCTCCATAGCTGGCATGAACGTCTGGAAGAAGACCAAGAGCCGATCTTCGAATCAATCTAGACGGCTGCGGCGTATTGAAGCTACAAAAAGCGGGGTGAGGCTGGTCTTATCCACCGCCTTACAGAGTAGAAAAGCCCACGAGCGTGGTAGCCGATCCTCGCGATCGGCCACAAAAAATAAAAAGCAGCGATCATACGACAAGCAGCTCATGTAGTCGTAGCAGAGAGATGCTCTGCCACTGTAAAACAATAAGGTGTAAACCGTCATTGACTAATGCAAGCAAAAAGGCCTTTAGGGACTCACCAGGGAGAAAGACCGCTCCAGACCAGGCCACAGCTGCCATTCACACTTGCAGCTCCGGAACCGCCAGGAGCAGCGGCTTATGTCGTCTACAAGGCTGGAGGCGACCCAGGCGATTGCCAATTCCTGTTTGAGCCACCTAAGGAAATCCCACACGGGTATATATGCGCCTACGTGCCGGACTGCAATAACCTGACACGCACCAAACAGATTGCAACCGCAGGAGTTTTCTGCGGCAGGAGTTCCTGGGGCAGGATTTGCAGGGGCAGGCGTGTCTGGAGCGACGATGTCTGGGATGGACGCTGACAAACAGGCGTGGCTAGCCAAGTATGCCACTGGAACAAGTCATGAGAATCTAGCCCCTACAGCTCAAACAGTGGAGCAAATCGGTACCATCCTGAGGGACGGTTCGCCAGGTCAAGAGAAGGACAATCGGCTATTCAAAGCCGTACTCAACGAAGTTTGATCTGATTCCGCCACCCAAGTATAAGCTCCACGAGTTCTCAAGGTTCGGAAGGGTCAAGCTCGATCGAGCACATAAGCCGATACCGCACAACTAGGCATGATTTCGCATCGGATCGATGCGCGTAAGATTTTTTGCGCAATCGACAGACCAGCTTTGGGTGGTACACCTCGCCACCGATTCAATTCACTGAAGCAACTGGAAGAGCAGTTCCACATCCACCATTCGTGAGGCTACGAGGCTGGCATTGCACTGGCTCAAAGCGGCAGAAACGAGGAGAAACTGTAGCCGAGTACATCCAGCGCTTCAGGACCGTCAAGAACCGATGTTTCTCAGCTCGTTTAACTGAGAAGGAAGCAGTCGAGCTGGCAGTGTTGGGCCTCTTAGCGCCCATCAAGGATCTGGCTTTCCAGGTAGAGTACAACTCATTGGCGCACATGGCCCAGAAACTGACGATGTATGAACAGCGCCACCCTGAGTTATACCAAGACAAATTCAAGCGTCCGATAGGCCTGGTCGATACAGAAGAAGGTGATCCTACGCAAGACCAGGAGGTGGCCGTAGCTGAATGGGCTCGGGGGGCAGATCATGTGGCCTGCAAATGGGTGAAACAGCAAGGGCCTGCAAAAGGGTTCGACTTCGATGTGAGCAAAGCCGAGCAGATATTCGATTTGCTGCTGAAGGAGAAGCAGCTGAGGTTACCCGAAGGCCACAAAATCCCTACGGCTCAGGAAATGAACGGGAGACCATACTGCAAGTGGCATCATTCGTTCACCCACACCACCAATGAGTGCAAAGAGCTTCGCCGCCAAATCCAAATGGCGATAGAACAAGGCCGTCTGATCCTTGGGCAGTTCGCCATGAAAGTGGACACAAACCCATTTCCCGGCGTCAACATGGTAGAACTCAGTCGCTCCGCGAGGCGTCAGCTGGATTTCTCGTTCGGCGTTAATATGGCAGGGTCTGGGTACCACCATGACACGTACAAGCAGGAAGGTGGTCGCTCTCGGGGCAAAGAAAGAGAGGAGGCTAGTCCACGCGACCGGCCCAGCCACAATGACAGGCAATACTTAACAGAGGAACAAGTGAGGAGAGTGCGATATCAGAAGCCACATTCCACGCATCTCCTTAACAAGTATGAGCGTCAGTATGACCAACGTCGCCGGCGCAATAGAGACGACGAAAGATATGAGCACCTTGCTAAGGGACCGTCTAAAGAAAAGGAGGGCGCAGACAAGCACTGGGATTGTCCTTTCTTCAAGTATTGCTGGGACGCGGGAATGAGCCGATTGCCTCTAATGACAACCGCCGGAATGCGGTCAGCGAAGGAGGACACGAGGCCGATGTCGGTGTTCAAACGTCTAGGGCCTCTTCCACCCCGAGCCAAGCATAGGAGTCCGCTCGGCGAAGACCTCGAGAAGTCAAAGGATGACAAAGACGAAGATGTATCACTGCCCAAGGTGGTGTCCCGACGACTCGACACACCCAAAAGCGAGAGTGCAGCGCTGCGTAACTTGGAGGAAGTCAAGCGCAGATTCCACGCTTTAAAGAAAGCACGCCCGATCCGCCGTCAAAATTAGGCGCACTCGAAACGGAAGATCGCCCTACAAGGAAAGAATGGCACAACCAGCAAAAGCCGATGTACGACATCGGCCGGCACAAACATGGTGTTCGTACTACCGTAATTATGCGCCAAGAACCAATGAGCTACCGTGGTACAGTTTGACCGCGTCCACGGCCGGTTATCTTTGAGAAGCCACGAGAAGGGTTACAAACATCTGAAAGCCTGTACTACGGGTTACATCAATGGGCAACCTGTCAGCAAGATGTTGGTGGACACCGGAGCGGCAATTAATATCATGCCATATTCCATGCTACGGCGTTTGGGACGCTCCACTGCAGATTTGATCAGCACCAACGTCACGTTAAGCGACTTCAACGGTCGACAAAACGTAGGGCGATCGAACGAGATCTGACCGTGCGAAAACCATCCCCACGTCATTCTTCATCGTGGACAGCAAAAGCACTTACACCGCCTTGCTAGGAAGGGATTGATTCACGCTAATTGCTGCATTCCGTCCACAATGCACCAAAGGTTCGATCCAAGGGGACGGAGATGAAGTGGAGGTCATCCACGAGATGATTCTATCGAGATCTCCATAGCTGGCATGAACGTGGGAAGCAGAAGACCAAGAGCCGATCTCCGAATCAATCTAGACGGCTGCGGCGTATTGAAGCTACAAAAACGGGTGAGGCTGGTCTTATCCACCGCCTTACAGAGTAGAAAAGCCCACGAGCATGGTACGGCCGATCCTCGCGATCGGCCACAAAAATAAATAAAAAGCAGCGATCATCGACAAGCAGCTCATGTAGTCGAGTAGAGATGCTCGCCACCGTAAAACAATAAGGTGTAAACCGTCATTGACTAATGCAAGCAAAAGGGGCCGATTCGCAATCGCCCAAATTATTTTGTTATCCTCACCTACCGCTTGCCCTGTGTTTAGCATCGATTTGACAGGTGACGGGAAGCTAGGATACGGGTTCACATCCGCTGATGAGCTAGAAGAGATCGACATTGGTCCTGGGGATAAGCCACGACCAACATTTATCAGCAGAAAGTTAGATCCGAATCAAGGGCCCGGCGATAGCTGTTGAAACAATATCGGATCGTCGCTGACTACAGAGATGCCCGGTTAGACAGAGCATCATCGAGCATCGACTCCGCTTAAAAAGGATTTCGCCATTTCAGCCGAGCACGATGATGAAGGCCAAAATTCGAAGAAGTCAAGAAGGAGGTCGAGAAAATGTGACCAAGTTGATCAGCCATGTGTATGCCGAGTGGATTTCTAGTATCGCACAGAGAGAAGAAGGATGGCGTTGGCGTGTGGCCATAGATTTTCGGATCTCAACAGAGCTACCCGAAGGATGAGTATCCGATGCCGGTGGCAGAAACGTTAATCAACGCAGCGGCTGGTCATAAGATCTTGAGCTTCATGGATGGCAATGCCGGTTACAACCAAATTTTTATGGCTCCAGAAGACATACACAAGACCGCATTCAGAGTCCCAGGGTCAGTGGGGTTATTTGAATATGTAGTCATGACGCTTGACTGAAAAATGCCGCGCCACGCACCAAAGGGCCATGAATTATATTTTCCATGATCTGATCGGCAAACCGGTGGAGATTTACATCGACGACGTGGTCAAGTCTGCTTCAAGGCACGGACACCGGACGATCAACGCTGGCCCCGACCGAAGAAAATTCGCCTACGGATGAATCCAAAGAAGTGTGCCTTCGGGTGACGGCCGGTCAGTTCTTGGGTTTTTGGTCCATGAACGCGAATTGAAATCGGCCCGAAAAGTCGAGGCAGCGTAACAATGAAGCCACCCACCACGAAGAAAGAACTGCAGTCCCTCATCGGCAAGATCAACTTCCGTAAGATTCATCTCTAACTGTCAGAAGGATAGAGCCGCTCATGGGACTAGTAAAAATCAAATCGACGAGGAATTCACCGGGGCTGAACAACAACGAGCCTTCGACGAGATCAAAGAATATCGACAAAGCCGCAAAGGTTGGTTCCACCCTCACCGACAATCGTTCTACATTTACTTGTCAAGAGTCACATCCATCGCCTCGTGGTAGTGCAAGTTTATGATGGGCTGAGCGAGTCGATTTTACATAAGCGATGATGCCGGACGCGGAGACAAGGTATCCCGATATCGATAAGTTGTGCCTCACCGCTTTTTCACCGCACCAAGCTGCGCCACATTTTGCTATCGCAGAGATCATCATCCTATGCAACCGACGTCATAAAGCACATGCCGTCGGCCCTATGTTAAAAGGCCGATCGGGCAAATGGATGTTTGCATTATCGAGTTTGACATCCGTATCAACCCGCGAAAGCGTTAAGGGACAGGCCGGCCGATCTTATCGAAAGGATCAACACTAACATAGCAGACCGTCCATAAGAGCGTGGCTATGTTTTCGACGGATCAGTTTGTGACGATGGCTGCGGCATCGGCATTTTTTACTCGTGTCGCCTGGGGCAACATTTTCCTTCTCCATCGATTGTCTACCTCGCACCAACAATGTAGCCGAGTACGAGGCGATAGGCAAGGAATGGAGTTACTCCTCGGCCGGAGCGTAGTGGAAGTTTTGGAGACTCCAAGTTGGTGATTTCCCAACTCACGGAGGAGTACAAGTGTGAGCGAGTCCTCTTCCCATTATGGTTGAATGCCGCGTGAGCGATGGCGCAGTTCCACATAAACTTCACCGGATCCCACGGTCGCAGAATACAGAGGCAAATGATCTTGCACAATGGCTTGAGCTAAGGATGTAGCGTATGAGCCGATGTTCGTGCATGCCCTCGAAGTCGACGATCGAGAGCCGATATCTTCAATTACTTGAAGGATTCTACTGGGGCACCTAAACGGATAAGATACAAGGCCATGAAGTACGTGCTTATTGGGGATGACATGTTTTACAGTGACTGGAAGGGCTATTGCTCAAATGTTGGGACACGAGGCCAATCGGCTCCTACACGAGGTACAATGGCGCTGTGGAACTCACCAATCGCTCATAAGATGAAATGGTTGATCAGCGATCGTGGTTTTATTGGCCCACCATGCTTGAGGACCTGTTTCAAGTACTACAAAGGGTGTCAAGCATGCCAGAAATTTGGCAAAATTCAGATGGTACCACAAGAATGAACCCCATCATCAAGCCTTGGCCATTCCGAGGTTGGGGCATGGACATGATCGGCAAAATCAATCCTCCATCAAGCAAAGGCCACATGTGGATTTTGGCCATCAATGATTATTTCACTAAGGGTGGAAGCTGTCCCGATGAAATCGCTGAACTCAAGGATGTTATCAACTTTGTGAAAGAGCACGTCATCCATAGATTCGGATTCCCCAAACTATCACGACCGATGGGGGTTCGGTCTTTATTTCGTGAGTTTAGAAAGTTCTACGAGGACATGGGGATTAAGTCGAGATCATCTCCATACTATGCGCAGGCTAATGGGCAAGCTGAAGCATCCAACCAGAGCCTCATCAAACTGATCAAGAGAAAAGTCGATGAGCACCCTAGGCGTTGGCACGAGGTTTTGTCAGAGGCGTTATGGGCTTATCGCATGTCATGCCATGGGGCGATTAAAACCTCGCCATACCATCTAGTATATGGACAAGAAGCCGTATTGCCTTGGAAAATTACGGCTGGGTCAAGACGGGTCACTTTTCAGGACGATCTAACGACTGAAGAATACGCAACCCTGATGAGCGACAGTGTGGAGGATTTAACCGAGCTCAGGCTGTGGTCACTGGAGAAAATCAAAGAAAACAAGGCCAAGGTAGCTCGTGCATATAACAAGAAAGTGAGGCCAAAGGAGTTCCACGTTGGTGATCTAGTATGGGAAGCTGTGTTGCCATTGGGGACTAAGGATGCAACATATGGTAAATGGTCTCCAAATTGGCACGTGTGGCATCCCGCAAAACCACTACTAGAAAATCGCGTTGAATTTGTGCATTGCATCGTCATCATCATGCATTGTTTGCCAAAACTATTTTCGAAAACCCCGATTTGTTTTCCAAACGCCCCAACTTTTATTTAAAATGCCAAACCCCGGATCTCCGGATTATTTTGTTTTGTTGCCATCGGGTTTCAAACGGCCCAATTCAATTAAATAAAATATTTAATTATTTTTGAGGCGAACAGGCAGGCGTTCAACGACCACCCACTGAATAAACGGTCCACCCTGCACCCCTAAATCCTAAACTCACCCACTAATCTACCCACCCCTCTCCACATCACTCGGCCTATCATATCCTGCCACCTCCTTGCCCTCCCCACCTCCAATCACACCCGCCACGCCACCTCACCCTCCTCTCTCTCTCTTTTTCCCCATCCAACCAACCCAAACACACCGCTCACACACACTCACGCACGCAGCCTCCAACCACTCCCCCTGGCCCACGCGGGACCCGCCACCCGGTCCCACCTACCACCCCACCTACCCCTGTTCATCTTCCCCTGGACCTCTTCCTCCCAGCTCTCCACAGCTGCTCTCTCCCGCTTCGTTCCACTTGCCCGCTTCTCACCGCCACCGCTCACATTGGCCATTGCTCACGGCCAAGAACCACCGCACCCAGCCCGCTTGCTCCTTCTCTCCTCCCACCCATCGTCATCCACGCTGACCGCCTCACCGCGCCTCCTCCTCCTTCCCAAGGCCGGCCACGGTGTCATGGTCCCGCCGCGCCAACCTCCCTCGGCGTTCCTTGCCCCTTTCTCTCCAGCGTCTGGCGCCCGTCCACCCTCGGCACCCTCTCCCCTTCGCTGCCCTGGCCGCCTCTCACCAGCAGCCTCGCACAGAGTCTGCGTCCCCGGCCGGTGCAAGCCCGCGCAGCCGCCGCGTGGCCACCGCCTCGCTGTTCTCACCGCACCTCGCGCGAGCCCTCCACCTCGAGCCCTCTCGCGGTCCGCCGTGCCTCGAGCCGCTCCCGGTCGCCACCTCGTCACCGCCAAGCGCCGTCTCTCCGGCCTCTCCTTCGAAGCTTCGCCTCGGGGGTCGCCGCCGTCGCTCGGCCCTCCCGAAGCCCGCGACCGTCACGCTACTCCGCCAGCCCGGCCGTCCTCCACCTTCCTCCTGCAGCCTTGCGGGCCCTTGTCGCTGATCCGCGCTCGGTGGTCCTCGCTTCCCACCTGCGAGGGCTCGCTTAGGCCGGTCGGCTCGACTTATCTCCGTCTTCTGCTGCCGTAATCGTGAGCCATTGTGCCCTCCCTCGCCGCGGCCGGGGACACCTCGCGGACCTGGGCGACATCCATTCTTCGCCTGTGAGAGCCGTCCCCTCTCGCGGCTTCCTCGCTCTGTCATCCGTTGTGGCCTCTCCTGTGGTTGTTTGCAAGATCGACCCGATGTCGTTTGCGAAGCCTTCGCATGTGTAATCGTGGCGACCAAGGATGTACATGACCCGCAGACCAAGACACACCGGCACCAACCAAGAACATCGACAACAATTGGAGCCGTTGACCAAGATCCCCTCAAACGCTGCTTCCGCCAACGCCCTCAAGTTCTCCTACGGAACCACCCGCCAAGGTCTCCTTCTCGGACGCCCCACTGACTCGGGGGAACCTCGGACGCCAAGATCGAACCCTGGAGTGTCAAGTTCTTCGACCCGACGGCCACCGAAGCGACAAGTACTCCGCCGGAACCCCGAGTTCGCCATCAAGGACGCCAGGACCGTCGCCATGACCCGAAGACATGACGCGACAAGAACGCCCGCCAGAAGAACCCGACGCGCTGACCTGACACAAGTTCTGCCTCGACATCGAGACCCCGATCGTCAAGATCTGCCCGTGACCGAGAACGCTCACGAACCCCAACCCGAGACCGAACCTGTCGAGCCCGAACCCCGGAACCCCGAGATCGCCGAACCCTAACGTGTGACCCCTTTTTCCTCGAATCCTATTTTATAACATAATAACAACTTGTCGCATATTGAATTATCATTCATCTCGCACGCATTCATGTGGTTTGGGGGCCTTCCGCCGATTCACCTAATAATTAAATATGGGGCCCATATGCGGGCAAATCTAGCCTTATATTGGCCTTATTTAAACATGTGTAGCGAACCGTTGCCATCTATTGTCTTGCTAAACAACATTTAAATTGCGGGGCTTCTAAATAACTTGAACCATCTAATTAATTGTCGGACCCCCGGTTCCGCTTAATCTTGACCTAATTGCATCGCACCTTGCCATGCCATGCATCATACATGCATCGTGCCGATCTTCTGTCGTTTTATTAAATAGCGCATCCGGTGTTTCTTCTAGTGTTTTGCTTCTTCGCGGATTGGACCGTTGAGTTGATGTGAGCTTCGCCCCGATCTTCGGATAAAAACCTTCGACAATGTTTTCAGGCGAGCATCCCCCCCTTTCTACCTATCTTAATTTTATAGTCTTTATTCCCTCCTGTTGATCTATTGCTATCTGTGTTGCGATGCTCTAGTTTTCGTACCCTTTTATATCCCCTGCAGCCGTATATTGCCTTGGACACATCCTATTACCTGTTGTTTGGTAGCTAGTTGGACTTGCGTGTCGTAGTCGCTTGCTCAAGTGTTGTCGCGTGTCGCCATATGCCCGCGATTCTTGTATTGCCGCATGTTGATGTTGGAGGTGAATCTAGTTTACTTATTGTTCACTTTTACATTTAACAACTAAAATTGAATAAGCGAGAGGCATCGGTGGGTGATAGATAATATTTGGTTTCCGAACGCCACTTGTGTCCCGTAAGACCCCGAGTACTTGATACTGTTCCTTGATTTTATGCTGCTATCCACATCCGGGAGGTCTATGGGACCCCACTGGCACCGATCTTGATTCCGTCTTATTTCTTGTTGCCACAATCTATTTTGAGGTTTTATTACTATCCTGTACTTATGCCATGCTTTACCGCTTTATTACGATTGTGCGGATCGCACTTTGTCTGTTAGGAAGCGGAGTGATTCGGTATCGGCAGGTCCCGCTTGGGGGCATACGCCGCTATGTACCATTGGCGCAACCTTGAGTCCGTCGAAGCTTGCTTACTTTCTGGTGTACTCTAAGGTGGCCTCAAAATATTTCTCAATCCTGTGATTGTTCGATCGTGAAAGCCTCGTTGGGTTTTGATTTGGTTTTTCCGAGGTTGATCGAGCGGTGTTGCTATTGGTGCACCGGCGGGTAAAACTTTCGAAAGCCGTGTCGCGGATATGGAAGACTTGGAGCACATTATCTCGATCATAGACAAGCATAACTAAAGTTTACTGCTATCAACTTGACTTATAATGACTAGTAATCAGCTCCACTACAACGGAATGGCTAATTAATACGCCCACAATTGCTTGTTTGGTTGTCGCTATGCGACAATTGTATATGACTAGTAAGTATTACCTTCTAGCGAATGGCTGAATAAAAGTACCAACAACTGCTGGGTTTTGGGTTTATCTCATGCTATCTGCTTTGATTAGTAAGAGTTACAACTAGAACGGAATGGTTAACTAAAAGTGCCCACAGCTACCTTTTATCGACGATTATTTAAACCGACTAGTAAAGTGCCGCAACTATAATCGAACAAGTAAAACTGCCAGCTGTGAGTTCCTCGGTTGACTTCTCGCTTGGTCTCGAGGGGGAAATACCAGATGGGTTTGTTTGGTGTTAGCTTGTGTTGGATCCGGTTAGGTCATTCTTACCCCTCCCGATAACCTTGATTGTATCGAGTCTCTATAGGTTGTTTAGTGCATGCCGCCGCCACCACCATACCTTTGTAGGCGAGGACTGCGAATTCTAGCCTCGCTGTAATCGCCTCAAGATCGACGCTCCTTCTTTTTTTCTGTCCCTTTGTCGGCACCCTTTTGTTGAGCAGGTTTTGAGATCGACGCCGTTAGCAGGGTTACCCTTCCGGCTTGGCCTGGGCAGGGTTATGGACGCCATTGGTTATTCTTCAGGGCTCTTAGCCCCATTTGCTTCTTGTCCGTAGTCGGACACTCTACCATTTTCAAGGTGATTTGGATCTTGTATCTTATATCTGTATTCTTGACTCTCTGAGTCGCTGTTATATATATATCTGTTCTGTGGGTCCCATCGAGGACTGTTGTGTAATGTTATTTTGCTTTTCCACCCGCATTTAAAGTGCTTGTGGGCACCTTTGAATCGCTTCTATGCGGGTTTGGTGAATTTTGCCCAAACTTGCATAGGTCCGATTCGAGGGTGTTATGAGTGGTATCGAGCTCATTACGATACCCTGACAAGTCCAAATCAGGATAACCTAGCTAACTACTGGCGTAGAGTGTCAAAACTATTTTGCAAAGATCGCTGATAGTTCTCGTTAGGTCTGATTTTATTCCTTACCCTCTCGCTATTCTTACCTCAAGGCTGCTTTGAATCCGCTCTCATCTCCTTCGAGTCCGTGAATTCTCGGGTTAGTTTTCCGTCGACCTTCGTGGTTTCGCTTTCTCCCTTTGTAACGAGGTGCTACGATCATCAATCAACTTGTATGTTGTACCCTTCCTCCAATCTTTTGTTCTTGAGATCTTTATCCATATGTGTTCCTTGTCGATATCGTTGTCGTTGAAAAACATATGAGAAGGACGAGCTTTGGTGAAGTTGGGGTTAACCTTGAGCATGTGTTGTTCATGCCAATGGAACCAACGAAACCTAATCCAGGTGTTGTTCATATTTCTGTACCATCACCCTTTGTTCAACCTCGCTTGTCGAGATCTTCGCCTAATTCGGGAGTTGGGTGCTTAATCTGCTGGCGTGCAAGAGTAATGGTTCGAGTGGATGGAGTAGCTACCTACCAACGCTTCTTATCATTCACTCAGTGATCGAATCGCGATCCGGCTTTACTCCGTCCTTTGTTTATCCGGAGTGTTCTCCCGACGATCAGGAACAACAACCCATTGTTGGTGGTGTCGCCGATTCCAAGATGGAGAAGGAACCCTCGTTAGTGGTGTCGCGAGGATCTACACAAAGCGTGAAGACGCAGATCGCCGACCCTTCCTTCCGGTACCATGAGGCGGATCTCGAGGGCGAGATCCCTTGTTAGTGGTGTCGAATTGTGGCATCCCGCAAAACCACTACTAGAAAATCGCGTTGAATTTGTGCATTGCATCGTCATCATCATGCATTGTTTGCCAAAACTATTTTCGAAAACCCCGATTTGTTTTCCAAACGCCTCTAACTTTTATTTAAAATGCCAAACCGGATCTCCGGATTATTTTGTTTTGCCATCGGTTTCAAACGCCCAATTCAATTAAATAAAATATTTAATTATTATGGCAGAACGGCCGTTCAACCAACGACCACCCCCTGGAATAAAACGGTCCACCCTGCACCGCCCCTAAATCCTAAACTCACCCACTAATCTACCCCAGCCCCCTCTCCACATCACTCTGGCCTATCATATCCTGCCACCTCACCTTGCCCCTCCCCACCCTCCAATCACACCCCGCCACGTCACCCTCACCCCTCCCTCTCTCTCTCTCTTTTTCCCCATCCAACCAACCCAAACACACCGCTCACACACACTCACGCACGCAGCCTCCAACCACCTCCATTACTGGGACCCGCCACCCGTCCCACTCCACC